>CM023616.1:21036037-21256037 GCA_013358685.1 Antennarius maculatus
CAGCCCCGGTGTGGATTAGCATAAGAATACCCAGAATGCCCTGGGCCACGGCGAGCAGTGCTGCAGGCCTCTGCCTCCAGACGTCTCCTGCTCGTCTACATCAGCAAGTCGTGTTTAATCCCGTTAAATTCTACTGTAGTCCTACTGTACTTCTATTGTAGTTCCATTGTAGTTCTACTGTAGTCCTGTACTTCTATTGTAGTCCTATTGTACTTCTATTGTAGTTCCATTGTAGTTCTACTGTAGTCCTGTGCTTCTATTGTAGTCCTATTGTACTTCTATTGTAGTTCCATTGTAGTTCTACTGTAGTCCTGTACTTCTATTGTAGTCCTATTGTACTTCTATTGTAGTTCCATTGTAGTTCTACTGTAGTCCTGTACTTCTATTGTAGTCCTACTGTACTTCTATTGTAGTTCCATTGTAGTTCTACTGTAGTCCTGTAGTTCTATTGTAGTCCTACTGTACTTTTATTGTAGTTCTACTGTAGTCCTACTTCTACTGCAGTTCTATTGTAGTCCCAATGTAGTTATAATGTAGTTATATTTTAGTTCTATTGTGGTTCTATTATAGTTCTATTGTAGTTCTACTGTAGTTCTATTGTGGTTCTATTATCGTTCTATTGTACTTCTACTGTGGTTCTACTGTGGTTCTATTATCGTTCTATTGTACTTCTACTGTGGTTCTACTGTAGTCGGGCTGGAACCAATCGGCGTTGAGCTCTGAATTGGGTGTTCGGCTGCAGACACGCCCTCGTCTCCGGGACGGCGAGCGGAGCTTCCTGATCTGATTATAGAGGCGAGCGCAGGAGGACTTGCTCTTCATTCAACATGTTCAATCAACATAAATTACCCAGCATCCACTGGGGCAGCATAGGCTCATCCAGATCAATATCAAAGCATTATTGATGAGGAGTGAGTCGTCGTGGTGCCGCTGCGCGACGCAGAGACGGCCAGACGGGTCGCAAACTAATAAAGTCATAAACCGGTTCCCCAGAGGTGATGCTAATCGCTCTCATCGCCATGGAAACTGGTCCATCCCTCACTGTCACCACGACAACAAACCGACATGAATCACACGGGTGACAAACAGCTGGGACGCCCCGTCTCTGTGACAGAGCTGTGTTTTCCTGCGTGTCCCTGAAGGCACCACAGGAGGAGGCTCTGCTTATCATTGCTGCTGGTGTGTGTGTGTGTGTGTGTGTGTGTGTGTGTGTGTGTGTGTGTGTGTGTGTGTGTGTGTGTGTGTGTGTGTGACTCATGAGCTCATGTGTTTTTCCTCCTACAGCGGTTTGAACCCGTGACCCAGAAGAGGACCTGATACTGTCACCCCCTCCTCCTTCTCCTCCCCCCTCCCCCCTCATCGACAGACCTCGCCCACTAGACCCCCCCCCCCCCTCCCCGGTTCTGGTCCGGTCCTCCTGCAGGATGGCGGTTCTCCCGCTGTGTCTGATGGCCGCCGCCCTCCTGCTGACTCAGCAAACTGAAGGTAAGAAACAGACGACCTTTGACCTCGGCAGACCCACAGGTCCAGGGTCGCTCTTCATTGTTGTGGCTCCGCCTTTCAGTCCCCAGAAAAACAAAATTTAACATCAGACGTGTTGTAGCTCCGCCTCTAGAGGTGGAACCACTCTTCTGATTGGAGGTCAGCTGGGAGGTGGGGGGGAGTGGACTCCAAGGAGTGGGGGGGTTGTTGCTGCCCCAGAAGGATCAGCTCAGTGAGGGAGGTCAACCTGAAAAGGTCACCTTCAGCCAATCACAGCCAAGCTGATAAGAGTGGGGCGGGGCTTAGCTGAGGACTGATAACTCAGGAATCGGGGGGGGGGGTCTCTCCTCACCTCGGTTCTCGTGTTTGTTTTTATTGTTTTGAGAGCAGTTGTTGGTCTCCTAGCAACCGCAGACTCCAAAGGGCGTGGCCAGGTGATCCCTCCACCAATCAGCTGCTCAGGATCAAGAAGCTAACGTTTAGATCGAGTTTCCTCCTTAGATCGATCGATCAATCAATGTCCGACTTACCCAGAATCCCCTCTGTTTGGACGCCAGTAGATCCTCCAGACCTCAGCGAGAATTTTCTGGACACCCCCCCCCCCCCATCAGGAAGCTGTTGAACTGATTGTTGCCACTCTCACTTCCTGCCTGCTCGTGAAGCGTTTCCTTGATGGTGCTAAACGAGCTGCCAGCGGCGCTAAACTCTCCAAACAGCCATTGTTCTCCGGAAATATCCTTCAGTCCCGATGGAGATGTATTTGCCCCGCGAGGCACCGCCGACTTCCTGTCCGCAGCGCCGACTTCCTGTCTGCCACGCTGGCGGCACGAGAACGAGACGCAGCGCGGCGTGGACGCGGTCGTCTCCATCAGACGCCACTCAGGGTCCAGAACCGGCTGTGGGGGGTGGAGGGAAAGGGGTGCGGGGTCGTCTCAGGACCGCCTCCAGATGAGGCTGACCTGTGACCCCTCCTGTCACGGGTGTTCACACAACGCCGAGTCGTCGCTGCCATCAGGCGACCGCTGGCTGTAGACGCCGCTCTGAAGCGGCGCTGTGCCTTTAAGAGCCTGATTACCCAGAGTGCTCTCTGCCAGACCTCAGTCTCCAGCACAATTAACCACACATGTGGATGGAAAAAGACGCTGCAGACGCCCCCCCCCGTCACCCCTCCCTTCTCCTCGCTGCAGCCAATCAGAGCTCATGGCTGCTCCTCCCTGACACCTCTGCAGTTGTGTTCAGGAGCGCCGTGGTGCCTTCAGGGTCTGCTGGGACAGCAGAGCGCTGCGCAGATGGAGCAGAAGTCCAGGATCCTGAGAGACGAGGGGCCCGGTCAGTAACGGTGTCTGTCCTTCCAGGGGCGGGTCAGAACCCGGACCACGTCCTGCAGGGCACCGGGGTCAAACCTGACGCCCGTCGGCCGGGCGAGGACTCCACCATCGCCCCCGAGGACGCCGCCCGCTTCCTCAGCTGCTACTGCTCTGGACACTGTCCCGAGGACGCCACCAACAACACCTGCATGTGAGTAGAGACCAATAGAGACCAGTGGGATCACTAGACCAGTAGAGTCCATAAGAGACCACTAGAATCTAATAGAGTCCACTAGAGACCAGTAGGGTCCACGAGAGACAACCAGTAGGGTCAACGAGAGACCAGTAGGGTCCACTAGAGTCTTATAGAGACCAGTAGGGTCCACTAGAGTCTAATAGAGACCAGTAGAGTCCACTAGAGTCTAATAGAGACCAGTAGAGTCCACGAGAGACCAGTAGAGTCCACGAGAGACAACCAGTAGGGTCAACGAGAGACCAGTAGGGTCCACTAGAGTCTTATAGAGACCAGTAGGGTCCACTAGAGTCTTATAGAGACCAGTAGGGTCCACTAGAGTCTAATAGAGACCAGTAGAGTCCACGAGAGACCAGTAGAGTCCACGAGAGACAACCAGTAGGGTCAACGAGAGACCAGTAGGGTCCACTAGAGTCTTATAGAGACCAGTAGGGTCCACTAGAGTCTTATAGAGACCAGTAGGGTCCACTAGAGTCTAGTAGAGGCCATTAGAGACCAGTAAACTCCAGAGTCAACTAGAGTCCAGTAGAACCTAATAGAGTCCAGTAGAGTGACTCGGTGTCTCCTTAGGACCAACGGTCAGTGTTTCGCCATCATCGAGGAAGACGAGCACGGGGAGGCGGTCCTCACCTCCGGCTGCATGAAGTATGAAGGCTCACACTTCCAATGCAAGGTAAGACCACGCCCACCACAACCAACCTGCCTCCACCCGGACGGATGAAGCTAACAGAGTAGCGTTCACACTACATGCTCCTTCAGGGCGTGTCTTCCTGTTAGGCGTCACATGATCAGGAAGTAGCACGTCCATCTTCAGCTTCCTGCCTCCAGATAGCAATGCTAGCGGTGATGCTATCTAGCTGCTACGCTAACATGTTAGCACACGTAGTCAGTCAACAATAAATTTCTATATTCGGGGGGTCTGACAGAAAGACCAGTGTCATGTGACGCCTCCAGGTGTGGGCGTGTCTGTGGTTCACCTGTTCATCCACAGGGGGGCGGGGCCTGATTGTCTGCTGTGTTTTGATTGGCAGGACTCCCCCAAAGCTCAGACCAGGAGGACGATCGAATGCTGCAACACGGACTTCTGCAACCGAGACCTGCAGCCCACGCTCCCCCCACAGGCCCCCTCAGGTAACCTGACCCCGCCCCCGTCACGCAGGTGTGGGCGGAGCATCCAGCTAATGGTTGTTGGTTTGTTTTCCAGAGGGGAGCCCCCATTGGCTGGCCTTCCTCATCTCCATGACCGTCTGCTGCTGCACCCTGATCTGTGTCAGCGTGGTCTGTTACTACAGGTAGAACCCCCCCACACACAGGTAGAACCCCCCCTACAGGTAGAACCTGACTCTGTGGCATTAAACGTGTGTGTGTGTGTGTGTGTGTGTGTGTGTGTGTGTGTCAGGTATAAGTGGCAGACTGAGCGACAGCATTATCACAAGGATCAGGAGCAGGAGGTCTTCATCCCCGCTGGGGAGTCCCTCAAAGATCTCATCCACCAATCACAGAGCTCCGGCAGCGGCTCGGGGCTCCCCCTGCTGGTAGGGATGCACACTCACACAAACTCACACACACTCACACCTCCATCGTTAAACGCCCCCCCTCCCTCAGGTGCAGCGGACCATCGCCAAGCAGATCCAGATGGTGCGTCAGATTGGGAAGGGGCGCTACGGCGAGGTGTGGTTGGGGCGCTGGCGCGGCGAGAAGGTCGCCGTCAAGGTGTTCTTCACCCGCGAGGAGGCGAGCTGGTTCAGGGAGACGGAGATCTACCAGACGGTCCTGATGAGACACGACAACATCCTGGGTACCGGCCCCGCCCACCCCCGCTAAGATCACGCTAACGTTAGCACGACTGTGGCTAACGGTGGCGTGTGTGCAGGCATTACTGTAGCTAATGTTAGCGTGTGTGCAAACAGCACTGTGGCTAATGTTAGCACTTCTGCAGGCAGCACTGTAGCTGATGTTGGAATGACTGCAAGTAGCACTGTAACTAATGTTAGCGTGTATGCAGCCAACACTGGAGCTAATGTTAGCATGTGTGCAGGCAGCACTGTAGCTAACGTTGGCGTGTCTGCAGGTAGCACTGTAACTAATGTTAGCGTGTGTTTAGATAGCACTGGCGCTACCGTTAGCACGTCTGCAGCCTACACTGAGTTGAATCTTCTTTCTAGAGTCACGTCCTCCATCTGACGTTAGCTAAATGCTAATCGTAGCTCAAATCTCTGCCAGGTTTCATCGCTGCCGACATCAAAGGCACGGGCGCGTTCACGCAGCTGTTCCTCATCACCGACTACCACGAGAACGGCTCGCTGTATGACTACCTGAAGCTAACCACGCTGGACACGCCCACGCTGCTGCGGCTAGCGTACTCGGCGGCGTGCGGCTTGTGTCACCTGCACACGGAGATCTACGGCACGCAGGGCAAACCGGCCATCGCCCACCGCGACCTCAAGAGCAAGAACATCCTGATCAAGAAGAACGGCGCCTGCTGCATCGCCGACCTCGGCCTCGCCGTCAAGTTCAACAGGTGGGGGGGGCCCTGCTAGCGTTAGCTTGATTTGGTTAATCTAAACGTAGGATTTAAAAGATGATCCTCACGGCGTCTTTTCTTGCATTGCCGTAGCGACACGAATGAGGTGGATGTCCCCCTGAGCACGCGGGTGGGGACGCGGCGCTACATGGCCCCCGAGGTCCTGGACGAGAGCCTCAACAAGAACCACTTCCAGGCTTACATCATGGCCGACATCTACAGCTACGGGCTTATCATCTGGGAGATGTCCCGACGCTGCGTGTCCGCAGGTGAAGCCCCGCCTACACATGCACAGGCCCCGCCCCTACGCCATCTGACGTAAACCTGACACGTTAAAAGTCGTAAAAACCCTAGAAGAACCGTACCGATGAATGATAGATGATGTCACAGGGACGCCTCGGTGCATTGTGGGAAATAGCAGCAGGTTTAAAATAGTCATCTGTGATTGGCCGTTATCAGATTAGATCATTACTTTATCAACCCAATCATTTCTTCCTCTTCTATTCATTATTAATGTTTCTAATTGTTAATGGGTGGGGGGGGTGCTGCCACCTGCTGGTGGAGCTGCATCACTGCAGGCAGGCCCAGACCATTTTACTGATATGGGGGGGTCGGTTCTGGTTCTGGTTCTGGTCCAGGTATCGTGGAGGACTACCAGCCGCCCTACTACGAGATGGTTCCCTCCGACCCGTCCTACGAAGACATGCTGGAGGTCGTGTGCGTCAAAGGGCTCCGCCCCACCGTGTCCAACCGCTGGAACAGCGACGAGGTGAGGTCCACGCCCCGCTTCGGGGTCGGGTTGGTGGGGGGGGGGGGTCGCGACCCCCTTTCTGTTGGTGCTAACGTCCGTTGTGTTGCAGTGCCTGCGCGCCATGCTGAAGCTGATGTCGGAGTGCTGGGCTCATAACCCCGCCTCCCGCCTCACCATCCTCAGAGTGAAGAAGACGCTCGCCAAGATGGTCGAGTCGCAGGACATCAAGATCTGACGGGCCGTCCCCCCACCCTCCATCATCATCCCACCGCTGCTGGAACCCCCCCCCCCCACACTTTGACCCCGCCTCACATCACTCTTCATCAGGAGGAGGAGGAGCATTTGGGAGATTTTTAAAAAAACAAAGAACTAAAAGGACCCGCCTCCTCAGGGCTAAACTCCGCCTCCTCTTCCTCTCTTCTTCAGAAACGAACACGGAGTCTTCCCTCCTCCTCTTCCTCCATAGCCAGGGGGGGTTGACGCTTTCTGTGAAAGCCAGAGGACTTCCTGAAGGGGGTGGAGCCTCCTGCTGCTTGCCGTGAATGAAGCCGCCGCGGCGAGTCGTCCTCCACCTGCCCGTTTAAAAAAAAAAGCAAAAACGAACGAACCTTTTGTTTCCTGTTCGGACCGAGTTCTCCTGCCATATGAAATGTATCTTGTCTCTACGCGTAAAGTTTAATTCAAAAGGTACTATTATAACCAGTTTATGTGTAAATAAATGTTGTCGTGAGACGCGCCGCCGCCGGAGTCGTCTCCCCGTCCCGTCCCTCCCGTCAGGTGTTTTTATGACGAGGTGGCAGAACAGCTCAGTGGGCGGAGCCAAAGGAGCTCAAATAGGTGTTCAGGTGTGTGAGCCAATGGGAGGGGCTCGTGGATGCAAAACAACCAAGAACCCGCCTGAACCTCATGGAACAATCACTTCCTGTTTCAGGAGCCTCTGTGCGATGATTGGGCCAGACCACCCCCCCCCCCCCATTTGGAAACAATCTTCAGCTGTTACTGGAAATGACTGGTAGCTAACTTGTGATGCTATGAACACTCCATTCACACTTTGGCTCCTCCCACTGCCGATTCACCTGTCCAATCAGATTTCTACTTGTTTCAGCCTGGAGTGTAAGAAGCTGCTTAGCTTAGCATAAAGACTGCTAGCATCATCAAAACCATTATTGTTGCTCGTCTGGTTTATTTATTTTTTAGCATCTTGTGGCTACAACAGCGGCTAGCAGTTTAGCCTCATGTCCAGTCTTGTTGCTAAAGCTAAGCTCCCCTGAAACGCGCACCTGCTCCTTTCCCTTTGTCCTCGGCAGCAAGATGGCGCCGTTTTCTCTAGTTAATATGCAAGAAGCCTCGTATTTAGTAAATAATCTGTTTGTACACAGCTGGTCCGGTGCCTTATGAGTTTACCAGGAGATGGAACCGTATACGTCTGTCCAATGTAACGATTTTTAAGTAAATAACCTTATTTTAGTACACAAACACGTGTCCCGTTTCTACTTTTCCCTTCATTCTGCTACAGGTTGGTTTCCATAGTAACCGGGAGAGACCACAGAGGCGGGGCTTGTGTCAAACGTGTTTATTATCATCATTAACGCCGTGTGTCGCTCTACTTGTCCTCTGGCTTGTTGAAGCAGTAGGTCAGGCAGCACTTCCCGCAGTAATGGCGGTCGAAGTGGCTCGCCATGAAGACGCCGGCGCCACACTCGTCGGCGGGACACTCGCGCCGCAGCCGGTGGATTTTACCGTTCTCGTCCACCTGGGGGCGACACATTCAGCCGGTTAGAAACATAAACGTCTGACGGGTCCAATAAAACCCGGCGCCGCTCTCACCTTGTAGTATTTGAGCACCGCCAGCTTGACCTTCTTCCTCTTGTGCTTGTTCTTCTTGGGCGTGGTGTAGGACTTCTTCTTCCTCTTCTTGGCGCCGCCGCGCAGCCTCAGCACCAAGTGGAGAGTGGACTCCTGTAGAGGACAAGACACTCAGCGTGGCCACAGGGCTAATGCTAACGCGCCAACAACAGTCTAAATGCTAAATATTCTGGTTCCTGTGTGTCCTCTGGCTCCGAGCTCACCTTCTGGATGTTGTAGTCCGACAGCGTGCGTCCGTCCTCCAGCTGCTTTCCAGCGAAGATCAGCCTCTGCTGGTCGGGAGGGATACCTGCAGACGAGTCACAGCCATGAGTCTGACATACTAGCAAAATCCAAGATACGAGGTGGATGGATACATCCCTGAGACCGGATCTCGTTCTTTACGTGTTGGCGGATGGATACAACATCAGTGAAACCGGATCTTGTTGCCGTTGGTGGAGTAAAGATGTAGCTCATGTGTTCCCGTGACTTTTGCATTGTTTACATAAAATTTATCATTAATTCTACACAGGTAAGGTCTGTTTACTGGTTGACAAAATCGTTTCCCTTTTAATAATTTAGGAGTTTGGCAGCTTTTTTTTTTTTTTTTTTACAGCCTGGAACGGATTAAAATGATTTAAGTTTCATTAAATATGGAAATGTTTGACTTACGAGTTCAAACAAATTAAATTCTTTTCTCCAGGTTCTGTTCTTCCAATAAACACGGGAGGTTTTACAGATAAAGCTTAATGTTCTTCACCTCAGGTCCAACATTTAGTTTCATTTTAACTGAAGAAAACTTGATTGGACAGGATGGAATCACGTGACTGGATAGTTCCTTTTAAGGTCTGCTGTGAACTGAGAAAGATAGACGTCCATGGTGCTGATGATAAGTGACAGCTGATTTGACAGGAAGTCTCACCAATCGAGTAATGACGTCATTCTGATCGGTCCACCTGCAGCCCTAAACCGGCCCCGAACCCCCACTACAGATTCGGACCCACTCACCTTCTTTATCCTGGATCTTAGCCTTGACATTTTCGATCGTGTCCGACGGTTCAACCTGGGGGGAAGGGGGGAGGACAGGTGAGTCGGGACTGGATCACAAGTGTGATCTAAACTCATCTGTGACGTCAGAATCGGTCTGGAGCAAACCCTGTCCGTCACACGTGTTTTGGTTGGCAGCTAAGTTAGCAGCTAAGCTAGCTTAACACATTTACGGCCACAACCTCCCGACAGCAGATCCGCTTCTTATTCACGCACATGAAACAATATCAAAACGTGAGTTTTAACATATTAAAAATAGACTCTTAGCTCCGTGTGACCGGAAGTGGTAACATGAGTAACCCCAGCAGCAGCTTCTCGCCGCCGGATCCGTCCCCCCAGCCCGGCCGGGCTCACCCACCTCGAGGGTTATAGTCTTCCCCGTGAGGGTTTTGACGAAAATCTGCATCCTGGCGTTTTTTCCACCTTCGGGAGAAACGAATAAACTTTAAACGTGACGAAAACCGCGTTAAAAAGCACTTAAAAATGTAAATAACGTTCGAAAAGTCGGAGCACCATCTTACCACAGGCTCACTCCTAATGGCGGATCATGAGAAGAGGACCTCCGCCGGGCGCAACGGGGTTTACTGCACCGCTTTGCAGGGGCAAGGGTGACCTTCAAGGCGCCTGATCGAAAATGTCAACACATTTTGTTTGTTTTTTGTTTGTTTACCTGCTTTTTCCAACTGTAAAGGTGTTTAATATTTAGGTATATCAATATCATGGTGTTTTCAGTTGTATTATGAAACGGAAGCAGCCGTTTCAATTATAAAAACTCAATTTCCCAGGGAGAGTTTCGCTGTAACCATAGCAACGGGGGAAAAATAGCCGAGCTCTGGTGAGGACGCAGAAGGTTGAGGTTTAATCGCGAGTAAATCACCATGTCCGACCCCCAGAACCCTAGCGGACACCCCGCCGACGAGGTGTCGGTTTGCGGCTGCGATGAGAGCTTCTTCCGGTCTCTGACTGAGTTCACCGAGCGGGAGAAACGGTTCGGACCCGGTTCGGAGGATCCGGACCGGGTCCGCCACAGCATCTACCGGT
This sequence comes from Antennarius maculatus, assembly GCA_013358685.1. Taxonomy (NCBI): domain Eukaryota; kingdom Metazoa; phylum Chordata; class Actinopteri; order Lophiiformes; family Antennariidae; genus Antennarius; species Antennarius maculatus. The sequence goes on from CM023616.1 coordinate 21,046,288, forward strand.
CCGTTTTCAGCCAGGTAACCGTTCAGGAGTGCTGACTCAGCGCCCCGGTGACGCTCAAGATGAGTGAATAATGACACAGCAAAAAAAGTTGTTAAAAATTGTTGTGAATATATTTTAAATAATTACAGGAAATATTATATGATGATGATGGATCAATTCATAGATTCATAGCTGCTTGGTGTCACAGATAAATATCCAGATATATAATGTAATTGTCCACATATGTAATGTAATTAATAACAATATGTAATCAATAACATGTGAAGTCAAAAACATGTAAGCAATAACACAAAATGTAGTCAATAACATGTTATTTAATCAATAATATATGTAATCAATAATATGTAGTCAATAACATTTGTAATCAATAACACAATTTGTAATCAACTACATGATTTGTAATTGATGACAGGTCTAGTCAATAACATGATATAAATAATAAAAAAAATGTGATCAATAACATGTAATCAATTACATATGTAATAACACAATTTGTAATCAATAACAGGACCAGTTCCTCTTCTTCGTCCTCATCAGGTGATCTCTCGAGCGACGTCCTATCAGAGACTCCTGCTGGCCATCAAGGCGGGGTATGATGACATCATCAGGGAGCTGCAGAGGCGGGCCGAGGAGGCGGAGTCGGTCCGGCGGACGCTGGCGGCGTGGAGGCTGCGCGGCGTCTCGATGGCGACCTGCCAGAGACGAGCCGCCCAGCTGAGGCGGCGGTGAGTGTTTGTTTACACTGGGGGAGTGTGCAGGTTACCGTGGCAACCAGGTCAACAACAAGGGGTTCGGTCTGTTTCCAGGACCTCCGACCTCCAGAGGGAGACAGACGAGCTCCAGGAAGAGCTGAGGGGGCGGGTCGAGGCCAGGAGGGAGAGCTGCAGGGTCCCAGGTACCCCCAGGCCACCTCCGGACCGCGATCTGGTTCTGGATCTAGTTCTGGTTCTGGATCTGGTTCTGGATCACCGTCCCTCCTCTGTGTCTCTCAGGGTTGACGGGGGTCCAGTCCGAGGACCCGGAGGTTCTGGACCGTCACCTGCGACACCTGGAAGCCCAGAGAGCAGCCCTGCTGGTCCGGAGGCGCTGCTGCGTCTCCCTGGAGGTCAAAACCCGATTGGACGACGAGCTGCAGACCGCCGAGCGCCGCCTGGACCGCCTGAGGCTCCAGAACCGCCGTCTGACGGTCCAGTAAGACCTAACCCGCCAGCCCCGCCCCCGGTTCTGTTTCTCAGCACTGGCGCCGATACGCGACGAGCCCTCACACGTCCAGACGGAGTCCCGCCCTCCACCGGGGTTAACGGGAATGCAGACGGTCCTGATCTGGGATCAGTCTGAAAACGTCCATCTGAGTGGGCGGAGTCTGAAAACGTCGGTCTGTGTGGGCGGAGTTTAAAAACGTCGGTCTGTGTGGGCGGAGTCTAAAAACATACGTCTCTGTGGGCGGAGTCTAAAAACGTCGGTCTGTGTGGGCGGAGTCTAAAAACGTCCGTCTGTGTGGGTGTGGTTTTGAAGCGACCCTCCCTGTGGGCGGGGCTTATCTCTGCAGGTCTCGTCGTCTGGCCCTCGTCTCTGAACGTCTGTCCAGCCTGTCGGACGACAGACGGACGCTGGACGATCTTCTGACGAGCATCCGACGACTTGAACGTGAGGCCCTGCATCCGTCATCCGCCGACGCCTCAGGGCCCCGCCGTGGCGTCTGCGGCGTTCGCCTGAGTAGAAATGGCGTCAGCTCTCTTTTCGTTCGTCTGCAGTGACGGACGGCGACGCCTTGACGCCCGACGTGGACGAGCATCCGACCGGAGTCGACCGATCCAAACAGCTGAGCGACCACCTGGACAGGTGCTGGGTTCGCCCCCCCCCCCACTGATGATGTCACTAGCCCCGCCCTAACGCCTTCTCTCTGCTGCGTCCTTCAGGTTCTCCGATCTCTTGGAGGCGGGGCGTTACGGCGAGGCAGCCCAGGTCGCCGCCGGATGTCCTGGGGGGGTCCTGAGGAACCTGGACGTCATGGAGATGTTCGAAAGTGTGTGTGTGTGTGTGTGTGGGGGGGGGGGGGGTAAGGGGGGGGGGGGGGCGCCGGGGGGCGTGGCCTGACGTTTCCTCACGCTTCACCCCATGTCCGTCTCAGGTGCGGCGGTCCCGTCAGGCTCCGCCCCCCCCCCTCCTGCTCTTCCTCCACGCTCTGCTGGTGTCCGTCCCCCCCCAGGACAAACTTCCCGCCTTCCTGTCCCAGCGGGTCGTCCTCCACGCCCTGCGGCTCGGCGCCACACCGCTCGTCGCCCACGCCGTCGCCACCGACAGGTTGACGCCCTCAGAGGACTTGGGCGACGCCCTGACTGACCACGCCTTCCAGAACCGGGGGGGGGTGGCCGACGCATGTCTGGCGTGGGCCGCCGTCGTCTACGGGGCCTGCGGCACCAACAGGAAGGCCGCACTGAGCATGTGCAGGAGGGGCCTGATCCACAATGCCGCCGCCTTCATGAAGGGCGCCGCTGGGCTCACGGCCGGTGTGTGTGTGTGTGTGTGTGTGTGTGTGTGTGTGTGTGTGTGTGTGTGTGTGTGTGTGTGTCTCACTCATCTCGCTCTCTTCCAGACGACTGTCTCTGGGTTCTGGCTCGCTCCTCCTGCGCCCCCCTCCTCCTCCAGCTGTTGGCGACGCCGCCGTCGGCCATCTTGTCGGTGGGCGGGGCCTGTTGCGCTCTGCTGGTGGATCCCCAGCAGCAGGACTTGGTTCTGGAGGTTCTGGACGGCTTCTTGAGCCGAGGACCAGGTAAAACCTTCAAAATTTAAAGTCACATCTGCTCCTACGGGGCGGGGCTTCTGAACTCTGACCTTTGACCTCAGGCGTGTTGGAGGAGGCGATCCTGGAGGACAGCTGCTCCTCTGTGGACGATTGGACGTGGCTGGCGTCCCTGTGCGAGGAGCGGAACCGGTCCGACCTGAGCCGAGCCATCATGGCGGTCCTGCTGGACCAGAACGGAACCCGGGTCCTGACCCCCGATCCCGAGGGGGCGCGGCTGGTGGAGCACATCTACCTGTGACAACCGCAACTAGGAGGTCATGTGATCACGTGATTTGTCTGAGGACTATTTTCAGTGGTGGATTAATCTGCAGTTGGTGCTCCGACAGTGTTAGCATGGCGCGCTCATACATGCTAACACACGCGCGACCTCATGCTACAGATAGACTCAGGCCTATGGGGGCTTAACCCGACACCCGGAGCTCCGCCCTCATCCGTCAAACCTCTATAAAACTTCTTCCAAACTGCAAAAATTAGCATGTGAGCTAAGGTGTTAGCATTTAGCTCCTCCAGAGCAGGAAAACTGCTGACGTCTGAGCGATAGCATGACAGCACTTTTACGTTTTTTACCCGTCTGACGTTCATCTGACCTACAATTCCTGAGTTCCTTGAATGCAGCGTAGCTAAACCAATAAACCCCCCTCAACACACACACACACACACACACACACACACTCACACTCACACACACACACACACACACTCACACACACACACACACACACACACACACACACACACACACACACACACACACACACACACACACACACTTCAAACATGGAGCATACGGTGGAGTTGGTATATGGTTTATGTAATGAAGTTTATTTCGACACACTTTAACATTTAAGATATTATCAAAATATATAATATATATGTAATTTTTATATATATATATATATATAACTTGTATAATGTATAATTTTTGGATAAATTAAAATAGTATCTGTATATATACATATTTTATAATATTTTATGTGCTAAAATAAAGATGATAAATGTTGTGCTAATGTGGATTTAACTGAGTAAAAACAACAGGACTATTTTTCCAGTTAAATCAGAACAGAACTGACTGTTCCTCCAAACTTTTGGGGGCGGTCCTATGAAGGAGGCGGGTAGTTACGCCCCCGCTTGACTTTGGCGAGCGCTGATTGGCCATAAGTCCCGCCGCTCACACGGAAGCCGCAGCTGATTGGTCAGCAGAGTTCCTCTTATCTCCATCTAAAGTTAACCTCCGTCTGAGACTTCGGTGCGACTCCGCTGACTTGTGGCGCACTTGTTTGACTTCGTCCGTTGTCGGCGAACCGCAGACCCACCGGAGGGAGTCACCGGGGCGGCTTCGCGCTTCATCTCGGTGTAGGTTTAAGGAAGGAGGCGACCGAAACCGGAACATTACCGGGTTCAGAAACTTTTTCCACCTCAGACAACAGTTAGGAACACAAAGAAAAATGGCAGACGGCGCCGAGCATGAAGTCTCCTCCACGTCCCTGTTGGCCGGAGAGGAGGTCCACCACTACCAGCCCGACCCGGAACCGGACCGGCTCGACAAGGACCTCTTCACCGTGGATGACATCGTGGACCTGATCGGCGGGGCTCAGGACGCCCTGAACCGGCACATGGCTGAGGACAGTGCGCCACATGGGTCCCAAGAAACTCCCCCAGCGGATCCAGTTCCGATTCTAGAACCGGAACCGGTACCAGAACCGGAAGCAGAGCCCGAAGTGGAAACCGCGACCCCGGACTCCACCGACCCCGTCTCTATCCCTGAGATCCCCGTCCTGCCTGAAACGGTCGCCCCGGTGGCCCCCAAAGCCGAGCCCGAGAGCAGCAGCATCTCCCCTCGGGCCGCCCCTGATCCGGAACCCGCGCCGGAGAGCGACGCCCTCCCACCGGCGGAACCCCGGACGCGAGCCGCAGCCCCCGCAGAGGCAGCAGAGAGACCGGCGGTGACGGACGCATCAGCGGCTCCAGCATCGTGTGAGTGTCTCAATCCGGTTCCATAAAGGCGGGTTGACGTTTACATTTAACTTATTTATCTTTATTTATCACGTAAATAACCGTAAATAACGACATTTACGGCCAAACATGGCCGCGGAGGGTTATTTTAATTCTTTTGACGCTCCACGACCGAAACCCAAGAACCCAACCAACCGGGGGCTCCGCGTCGCGTGCGTCGGTTCATCAATCAAACTTAGTTCCCGTTAATCCGAATTAAACCCGCTGGTTTAACGGGAATGTTGTGGTTTTCCTGCTCCGTCACGGCCGGTTAGCGTTAGCCGGTGATGCTGCCACCCCCCACCCGGTGGGGGTGAGGGGGAGGGTAGGCCAGGTTGACACCGTGAAGCTGCCCCCCTCCCAGACAGCTGTGGATGGTTACCGGGAGGAGACGGTGATCCGAACCCGAAGGTGGAAGCTGTTCCGCCATTTTGGTTCTTTTTTTCCTCCCCGCTCAGATTCCCGCCCGAGGCGCGAGCCAGGTTAGCCCCGTGGGGGGTTCTGGGAGATGTGGCCCACCTGTTTGGACCAGCCAGACGTTAGGGATGCGTAACGGGTAGGGTGTTAACCGGGTTAACTAGTCCCCCGGTTCTACTCATCCGGTAGAACCGGGGGACTAGTTTTAAAAACAGCCGCGTGACGTGGTGGGTGAATCCACCGCCGTGGCGGCTCTGACAGCCCGAACAGCGTCCATCTGCTCCCTGCCTCCACACGCTCTGCTCGGGGGGATGCTAATGGTTGCTAACGCGGGTTCCATTATCGGACAGACGTTTTCCCTCCCGCACTAACGCGCATTGGGAGCCTCGCTCGCAGGCGTGGATGTCGCGGATGGATGACACGCGTGATTAGGGCTAACGCCCCGTTTTTGCGGGCTCGTTATTCACGATCGGGGCAGACATTGGGGGGTAAATATGACGTCGGGGTATTTACTTGATATCTTTGTTTTTCTATTATATCTGCAATATTGTGAAGGAGGTCACGTGATCACGACTAAATGCTGAAGTTGCAAGTTGGGTTAAGGGCTTGTCCGATAATGGAACTCCGGGTTGGTGGTTAGCGCAGAGATTAGTCACAACAAAGGAATCCGCGTTGCCTCCACTCCCAGTTTGCCTCCCAGTGTTTGTGTGTCTCCACCCGCTTCAGTCCAGCCCTGCCAGGCTGTGCTGGGTTCCAACCCCCCCTTCCCCCAATCTGAAATCCAGAACCAGAACTGGGTTCTGTGGGGAGGGGGGGGGGTGGCCTGCATGATGAAGCTGCAGCCACCGCTCTTTAAACGTGTCATGATGCTTGGATTGAATCTCATTTCTTGTCGAGGGAGGGAGGGGGGGGGTCACATCGGTTGTTTTCTGGGATGTGGCAGGTGAATAGCTCCCCCCCCATCCCCATCCTTTTCCTCCTCCTCCTGGCAGGGTGGGGCTGCATGACGAGGCCCCTGACGGAGCCGGACATCCCTCTGTTGGTCTGAACAAAGGACAGACGGGTGCGTCGGATGTGCGTCGGTTGTCAGGGGGCGTTGGTTTGCGTCCCTAGAGATGGTGTTCAGGTTTCATCCCGCTGACGCGTCTGAACTTTGAGGTTTTTCTTGTTTTTGATGGGGGTGGTTGTCTGGTGATCAATAACGCTCCAATAGTGATCGACGTCTCAACTTTTAGTTTCTTTGTTGTGATTGGTTGATCTGCTTAATTTATGGTGACGTTTAGATGAAGGATTTTAATTGATTACAGATGATTTTGGATGTGTATTGATCCACCAATCGGATGCTGATCTTTATTCTGACTCGTCCGTCTGTGGTGGGGTTTTTTTTCACCCTTCTCTGTGACTGGCAGGACAGCTAATCGTCCGGGGCCTACATCTTATTTTTGGGTCACCTACTTCCGTCGGTCTGTGTTTGTCGAGCGGCTGTGATGTGGTCAGGTGGATTAGATAGAGGGGGGGGTGGTCAGACACGCCGTCACAGAGGCTTAATGCTGTGGGTGTGGGTGGATCCTGGTGGAGACCGGGAGGCAGCAGCTGGTTTTATTCCGGAAACAATGAGACCCTGGTTAATCTGGTCTGGAGCTCGTCAGGTTGCAGACCCGTGTGGGTCCTCAGGACTGCTAATTTAAGGTGCCGGTCCAATCAAGACGGCATCCAGGGGAACAGGAAGTGGTGGGTTTCCAGTGGGTGTTTTGGTCCAGGACCTCCTGGATCTGGTCCCCCCCCATTCTGCAGATGTTTTGTTTCAGTTAGCCGCTAACTGCGGCTAGCTGCTTTTTAAACCCGCATGCTTCTGTCACACACATGCTCCATTACGTTTTTATAGAAGGCAGGTGGGAAAGTAGATCAACCGGTACCGGCTAGAACAAGGTCGTCTGGTGGGGCTCAGTCCCGTTCCTTATTCTAGAACCAAGACAAGCTGAACCTTTCCAGGTTTCAGGTGTGACCCCACCTGAGCTCAGCTAGCCTACGCTAACAGTCAGGAGCGCTAACATCAGTGGGTGACTGCAGGAATAAGTCAACACGGTTAGTTTGTGAGGAATGTGGTTAGTTTTGTTAGGTTGATAGTTGAGGAACGACCTGACGATGGAGAATGCTGATTAGCTTGTTTAAACGCTGCCAGCGGGGGTTGGCGACTCTTCACCGCCCCCTTATGGATGCCTTGATGTCGACGTTGAGCAACAGGAAGCGACATGAACTTTGACCCACACACCATTTGAAACAGACGCGTCTATTTTAGAGTGTAAATTGAATATCAGTGGGTCTTAAGTTGCTGTGAGGCCACGCCCCCTAGGACTGCATTTTTTCAAAAATTCCAGGGTGGGGGGGAGGGGGGGTGCAGAATCATCTTGTTCTGTACTGTGGTTGTCGTAGTGCGTCAGCTGTAACCTGACCCGGACCACAGTGAGCCGGACCCATCAGTATCCAGCTGACCTTTGACCTCACCCCCCACTCCAGGGTGTATTATTAGCTGCCTGTCGTTCAAAAAGCAGCTGCTTTCAGTCACGTCTGACAGGTATTAGACAGGATACCCGTTTCCTTGCTTCAGTTTTACGTAAAACGAGTTTGTGTTTATTTCTTGTGCCAGTGTCGTAGTTGTTTTGAAGTGGTCTCGGTTCACATCTGAAGCTCTAAGTTCACTTTGTGGGGCGGCAGTTGTGTTTGTGGGTCGCTCAAAAACCTTCTCGACTCTCGGTTTCTCTCCTGTCGAACTGAGACATCAACCCCTCCTGTAGGAGGTGAATGCTTGGTCCTTCCTGGCTATCTTACCTATTTGCTTTTTGCACTCTCTCCCCTGTCCTCAAGTCAAAGCCCCCTCAGGATGAGCAGATTTAAACTTGAGTGTTGAACTAGCTGCTAGCTGCCGCTATGACATCATTTTTAGAACACACCCATGCATCCTGATTATGTTAATGCGACACAAATCGATCTTCAAGAGGAGCGTTGATAAGCCCAGCCCAGCGGGGTCATAGGCCACGCTCAAGAGGCCAGAATCGTTTAGACAAACATCCAGAAGTTTTCCCTGTGAACACTTGGAAGTTTCCTTTGAAAGTTTAACTTCTGTGTCAAACTCGGAACTCTTTATCTTGATCACTGATCAATATCAGCTCAGGAACAGAAAATCAATAACCAGTAGAAGGTGGGATTACACCATTGTAGCAACTGGTCTGCTTCATTCAGGGATGAAGAAGAAACGGCACCACCGCGCTAGCTTACAACTAGCACCTTATCACTAACCCCTCCCTTTAGCAGGTCTTTCCTCATCACGTCTGCTCTTCTGGTTGCTCTCTTCTCACTGTGTTGACTATATTCTTCTCTGGGTTCTCCTCCACAGATGTTCCTCCTCTTCCTCCTTCTAAAGCTCAGCCTCTTCCTCTGATGCAGTTCCCTACAGGCAAGTTCTCTCTGCTCGCTGTTTTTCCTCTTCTTTGAATTTTCTTTGCATGTGACGATCTTCAGAACAGCATTTTCGCCGGATGCTTGCGGATGTTCATGTTTATCTTCTCAATGCTAACGTATGCTAACACTCCTCGACATGAAATCTGATAACGTCGTAGGACTGATTATTCTTCTCGTTGATTCAGTCGTTGGGCATGGTTTGCTGGCACCAGACCGACAGACTGACCAGACAAATGCTGACTCATCTTAAATTTTTTATTTTAGGTGTCCACTCAAAAAAATTAAGTCCTGGGTAGAAAATTAAATCAGAAGTGGTGCCATTAAAGTCCTTGGCATACTTACTTCATGGTATTATTAGTATTAATCAATCATGTAGCTCAGAGGGGCTCCCCAGGCTATCAGCTTGTAGCGTTAGCATTAGCTCCCAGGCACAGCTAACATTTGAGTGGCACGTGTCTGGTCCTGACGTGTTTTCTCAGGTTCTGGTAGTTCTGTTAGGAATGGAGTATGTATTTGATATGTGCTGTATTGCATTCTCCTCCCTCCCTCTCTATTCAAGCACTTGGGCAGAAGGGCGATTCCCCTGCCCCCATATCCCCGATTTCCCCTCTTCACTCCCCCGACTCTTTGGAGGAGCTCTCTCTGACCGAGAGTCCCAACCAGCCCCTTGCTTTGGGACCGACTGCACCCTTAGGCTCCTTCTTGACTGAACCCCACTCAACTCGGGAGATGTCTTGGGGGGGCGAGAAGGCCGACTCTGGACCGACTCATAGTAAGAATACAGAAGATCTCTTAGCTGGTCCTTACCTGAGTTTAGGGAAAGACCCGGGACCTCACAACCCATGTGAAGACAGCGGAGTTTCCTTTTCACCCGAGGAAAGGATGGTTAGCTCAGACAGGTCGTCCACTGGACCCTCCCCGGTGAACCCCCAGACGATGGCCCCCGAGTCTCACCTGTCCTCCTCTAACCCAACAGACCGCTGGAATTCACCTTTGCTAGCATCTCAAGACAACTCCAAGGTTTCCATGGATGCGTTCTCCAAGGACACGGCTCCACTCAACCAGTTTGATGAAGACGACGACCTGATGGGTGAGGTGAAGAAGAACAACAACCCATTCGACGGCTTCTCCCCTCTGGAAGATAGCGGTCACCCCTATTTTGGAGAAACAAAGACCTCGAAGATGTCCGACAGTCCCACTCCGGATCTGGTCCAGTATGGCCAAACCGAGGAACCCCAGCATACCGTGTCGTCTTACTTGGACGAGGGCAAAGCTTTCGAGAAGGGCAAGATCGCCCCTGATTCCTTCCTGAAGGCGGATGAGCAGTTCTTGTCCGTTCTTAAAGACGACGACGATGATGATGAGGAAGAGGAAGATTCCGCTCTGCCGCCGTCGCTCCCAGACATCCTCAAGTCTTCTCCGCTCAACCCTGACAAAATCGACTCCGGTTCCTCGGAGGGAAGCCCAGAGGAGCAGAGTCCCATCCTGGAGCGGAGGATGATGGAGTCGCCCAATCCGCCAATCAACCTGTCTGCTAACAATCCGTTTGCTTTTGATGCTAAAGTGTCGCTGCTGAAGGAAATGACCGAGGAAATGGAAGTGAAGGTGGCGGACGAAGTAAAGGTAGAAGACGATAAAAGCTTCAGGGCATTCGATCTCGTTCAAGAGGCCAAAGAGACTCCCCCCACCAAAATCAAAGAAGACGAACCTGTAAAGATTGAGCAGAAAGAGTGGTTTTCCAGCTACGATGCTCCCAAACCGACGGAGAAGCTGGAACCATTCAACTTCAAGAGCAACAAGCCTCCCGCTGAGGACTCCGACTCTGAGTCGCCCACGGCGGACTCCCTGTCTCCGGTCCTGGAAGCCATGGCCAAGAATCCGGCCAGCTTCCAGGTGGAAACGGTGAAGAACAACCTGACGATAGAAATGGATGAGCCCGATGTGGCCGAAGAGGTCTCCGAGCACGAAGTCTCCTCGGAGGAGTTTGAGTTCATCGAGCGACCACCGAGGGGCGTGATCGATGAGTTCCTGGAGGCGTTGGACACCTCCAAGTTCGGCGCCCCCAAACCGCTGGAGATACCGCTGGACGATGACCTGAGCTTCGAGAAAAAAGATGCGTCTCCGGTTTCTACGGGGGCAAAGGTGGACGCCCCCTGCCAGACCTCCTATCACCTCCTGGCCGAGACTCCCCCACCTCCCCCCCAGAAGAGCAAGGCCGAGTTGGAGGAGCTCCACACCCGACAGCCCCCACCCCAAGTGCCGTCGACCCACCCCCCCATCAAACTGGAGGAGGCTAAGAGTGCCGAGGGAGGAAGACTGTTTAAGATGCCCATGGTGAACGTTAGAGCAGGTAAAATAAACCAGTTCTGGCATGGACCCCCACCCTTCCTCCTCCCACTCCCCTGCCACATCCATCCACATCTTCCTGAGTTGTCACTGACTTCCTGTTCATCAAATTCACCTCACTCTTTGGTTCTCCTGTTGTTTTTTTCCCGGCCAGCAGCTCGTTTATTTCACTTCTCTCTTCTTGCATCGTCTCTTTTTTTGTTTTTTAACCCTCCGTCCAGAAACCTTTTTGTGTTTTAACCTTTAACTTTTGCTTTCACTGCATTTTGTGCGTTTGTCTCAACAGTAACATCATTTTTTGGTGGGTGTATGTGTTGTATTTATTCATTCATGTACAGTATTTGCTGCTCTGTCTTTGGAACTGGTCTCTAAAGGTCGGTCCAGACGTCGGTATTTGTCCTCTGGGTATTTCTGGCGTTGAATGAGTTTGCGTCCCGTTTAGCCTCGTCCCCTCTCTGCAAATAACTCTGGATGCCGGCGTGAAACCTGACCACACCCTGCCACCGATCTGACAGTACCCTGTTCCTAAACCCTTACCAGGTCCCTCTGAATAACTCGGTGTCAAATCTGATTAGCTCCAAGGCAAAATGCTAAATAACATCATATGATGACATGAGATTTGGTTACGGATGTCGTAGCTTGGCTGTTTGATAAAATGCCAACTGACTCCTCCTCTTCCTGAAGAGGATGACCTCTAGTCTTCATCGTGTGAGCTGATTGGTCGGTTGAACACTGCTTTGACTGATGCATATATATGCAGATGACTGGATCCTACTCCTTTAATTAAAACTGCCTACTCCTCTACCTCTTCCCCTTCCTCCCTGCATTGCGACGCTGGCGGGGCCCACACAGGGGGGTTCTCTGACTACGAACTCACTCAGCAAATGTTCCTCGTTACGCAACTGGAACGAATCCTCCGGTCGGTGTCGGGTGGCGGCATTCCTCACCCAATCGTTATCAGCTGCTCAAAATATTTCCTGGCCCCAACTTGTAGCTCGTCTTCGTGCCGTTTGAGACGTTTTGTTGACTGAGAGGCAAACGGGAAGCTGTTGGGTTCAGCTAGCGCCAAACAACTGGTTAGCAATATGCTATCAGACTGTTTATTAATGTTCAAAAGGCTTCTGATGAGTAGCCTGATGGTAAAAGCTAAAGCTAGAGTAGTTTACATCAGTGGTCCCCAACCGTTTTTGCACCCTAGACTGGTTTAATGTCAGACAATATCTTCAGGGAATCCCACAAAATAAAATATGACCAGAATATAAACTTTTTATTTTATTCTAAATATAGTAATCAACATGAATCCAGTTTGTATCAACTTTATTAGCAGCGTCCTCGTAACGTCACACTGATTGTTTCTTGTTGGTTCTGCTAGCTTGGGAGTTTCAGTTTAGCAGTAATGTATTCTGTGTTAGCGGCCGGAGCGGCTCCTTGGAAAAGGTAGTCATCTGACTGACCCACGGACCGGTACCAGTCAATGACCCATGGGCTGGAGACCATTAGTTTAAAAGCTGCATCCTTTTTTTTTTTTTTTTTTTTTTTTGAGAGCACAGGCGCCCCCCAGTGGAAGAGAACGGTATTTAACTGACTGTTAATACGGACATGGTCTCGGGATCGCTTCGGGGGTTTGGGGTAACTATGGTGCACCTGGAGCTGATATGAGGGGTGCATGAAGGGATTTGATCAGTGAACCCATTGTGTAGGGACTCCCCCACACACACATGCACCCCCCTCCTGGTAGCAGGACAGCTGAGATCTTCAGTGCAACTGCAGAGGGATAGAAGTCCTTCATCAGCGCCGGAGAACTGCTTCGTCAGCAGATTTAAGGAAGGAGTGGAGGGGGGTGACAAAGGGAAACATGAAGGCAGATCATGTTGGGGGGGTGAGATGTGTGTGGGGGGGGTTGTAGTTGCTGCATCAGAGCGTTGGCAGCAGACAGTCAGCTGACGGCTCGCCCGCAGGACGGAGTTCATTTGCTCGCTGTAGACGAACCCCCCCCCCCCTTCACTCCTCCTTCCTCCACTACTCTTCCTCCACTCCTCCTCTTCCTGCTGCAGCCACACACACTCTTCCATTCAGCGCCGGCCGCTGTTTGTGAAGTGTGTGTTTGCTAATCGGATGGAGAACCACGCGGAGATCAGCTGTCAGGAGCCGGGGCCCGAGGCGGCGCTCTGGAAACGACGGGGTACACCTTTCTGCTGACGCTGCATTTCTCGCTCCTCTTTAATCCGACTAAACACACCGACTGTTGGACTGTTGGTTTTTGTTGTACTGGGGTGATGTTGGGGGGGCGCTGGTACATTATGGTGGATCTTTCTGGACAGTTTGTCGTCCTCGGGGACCTTTGAACGTTCAGCCAGCGTGTCCAAAGGTGGACGGGTGGGGTTTGTGATTGAAGTGAATTAGCTGCTGGTTTAATGATTGGCTCGTGTGTTTTGGAATCAGTGTGTCGGATCGAGTTTTCATCTGAATACGTCTAAATAAACAGCAGCTGGTCATCTGTGGGGTTAGTTTGTCCTGCAGTGGGCCAGAAGGGACAAAGGAAACGAGCTCCAAACTTATTTCAGTGTTCTGAGCCGACTGCAGTTTGCAGTGTCGCCACTAGGTGTCGCCAAGTCCCACACACACAACAACATAGATGTCGGTTCTGTTTGGTGTCATCAGCACCAGAACACAGCTGGGGAGGCAAGTTAAAAATGCAAAATGGTCGGATTTAGCTTATAATTTCTTGTTAATGATATCTTAGTAGCTAAATTTAATGTTTCACAGATGTGAAAGTGACGTTCTGAATGTTCAGGATCCTCCAGAACATTCAGTACAGTACGTTCTCATGTAACTCTGAGGTGTAAGATTGGCTGTTTTTGGCGTTAGCATCTCGCCAGAGTGTGTTTGTGATGCCATGGTGACTCGGTGTGTGAACAGGGGCTCCAGCAATCTGATGTTGATTAGCTATCAGGATAATATCGATTAGTTATCAAGCTAATGGTTATACAACGCTGTCGTCTGCTGTTCAAACCCTCACTGGGGTATGTGTGTGTCGTCATGATAGCGACACACACACACACACCCAAGTCTGGACTTTGAACGTGACGATTTGGTGCTGAAGGTTTCAGCAGCAGCAGTTGTTGGCGTTAGCCTAGCACGCTTCTGAGCCCTGACTTCACCTGAAACTCTTCATTAGAATGCAATTTCCCTTCTTAAGGGATAAATGAAGTTATACTCTAGTTGGTAGCTAAACGAGAAGCCTGTCTGAAACAGGCTGGTGATGATGATGGTTCTTTGATAAGTAAGTAAGAATTTCCCAAGAGGGAGGAATAAAGTATAGATTATTATTATTAAGGCAGAAAGGAGAGGGATGAAGGTTAGCCGCAGTAAGACAGAGTACATGTGTGTGAATGAGAGGGACCCAAGTGGAAGAGTGAGGTTACAGGGAGAAGAGATCAAGAAGGTGGAGGATTTTAAGTACTTGGGGTCAACAGTCCAGAGCAATGGAGAGTGGGGAAAAGAGGTGAAGAAGCGTGTCCAGGCAGGATGGAATGGGTGGAGAAAAGTGTCAGGTGTGATGTGTGATAGAAGAGTTTCAGCTAAAATGAAAGGAAAGGTGTACAAAACTGGTGAGACCAGCGATGTTGTTTGGTCTAGAGACAGTGTCACTGAGGAAAAGACAGGAGGCAGAGCTGGAGGTAGCAGAGATGAAGATGCTGAGGTTCTCTCTGGGAGTGACCAGGAAGGATAGGATCAGGAATGAGTCCATCAGAGGGACAGCACATGTTAGAGGTTTTGGAGATAAAGTCAGAGAGGCCAGACAGAGATGGTTTGGACATGTCCAGAGGAGAGATAGTGAATATATTGGTAGAAGGATGCTGAGTTTTGAACTGCCAGGCAGGAGGCCTAGAGGAAGACCAAAGAGGAGGTTTATGGATGTAGTGAAAGAGGACATGAAGGTAGTTGGTGTGAGAGAAGAGGATGCAAAGGACAGGGTTAGATGGAGGCGGTTGATTCGCTGTGGCGACCCCTGAAGGGAAAAGCCAAAAGGAAAAGAAGAGACTAGATGCTAGAAGCTAGCTGTTATCACAGATCCTTCATTGATTGGTTCATTAATGATGATCAAAGAGTTTCTCAGCTAATCCCAGACCAGTTTCCTGTTGGATCCAGTCACGTGACGCGTTTAGAGACTTTAAAGCTTGATTTGCGTCAATTTCTGGTAGATGGTTAAAGTTCTCCGAGCGATTGATCATGTCTGAAAACCTCTGCGTGTTGTCCTCCCTGTTGGTGGAAAATGAGAAGGGTATGACATGAGCAACTTCTTTTAACTTCATTAATATTATAGTTTTCTGTGACGTGACTAAACGTGACGCAGCTGTAAAATTATGGGATTAAAAAACAGCTAAAATTAGCGTCACCTTCATCCAGGTGTTTAAAATAAATTTAGTTTCATAGGCGTATAAAAGGTTATTTTTTAATCTTTAGAACATTTTCCTGTTTAATTGTTTTCTCCGCGGTGTTTTTAATGCTGATTCGGGTGTTTTTAACCATTAAAGTCGATTTTAGGCTCGTTAGGCCGATCTGCGCATGCGCATCAGCGATCTCTTCCGCTGTTCCTCCATGTCTCCCCCTCCCTCCGGACCGGGCTGCTCTGAGTCTCACCGGAGCTTCAAGATGGACTCCAGACGGGGTTAGTCGGCCCCTAATCCGCTATTTAATGGTCGTAACGCCTCCGTGTTGTCAGTATGTCGGGTTGTGTTTTTGACCGGAGCGGCCGCCGTTAGCAGCGGGGGTGTCCGCGGCCTCCTCCCAGGTGGGGGCTGTGTGGGGGAACCGGCTGGCTGGTACGGTCGCCAGCGGAGGTCACGCTGCTCGGTTTCGGTTCGTAGTCGCGGTGAAGGACCGCAGTCAGGCGGGGGACGGGGGGGGTCGAACCGTTCGAGGTTCGAGGTGAACAAACGGAGGGGGTGGTGGATTAAACATAACTGGGGGGGGGT
The DNA here is from genome assembly GCA_013358685.1 of Antennarius maculatus. Classification (NCBI taxonomy): domain Eukaryota; kingdom Metazoa; phylum Chordata; class Actinopteri; order Lophiiformes; family Antennariidae; genus Antennarius; species Antennarius maculatus. Next base: position 21,062,287 of record CM023616.1, read on the forward strand.
TGAAGCGGGGGCTTCGGTTTGTTAGCTCTGATGCTATTTTTAGCTGCGTGCGGTTCTCTTAGCGCTGCCTGCTACCATATGTAGCCCGGCTGCCCCGTTTGGACCGCGGGCTCTCCCCTCCTCCTCCTCTTCCTCCTCCTTCATCCAGACAGTCTCTCCGTCCAGCTGCCGCTAGCGCACAGAGCTAGCAGCGTGTTAGCGGTGAGAAAGCTAGCCGTAGGCTAACTAGCTAGCTGTCAACGCCCACACGGACCGTGGAAGCTTTCTGAAGCCGAACCGATGTTCGGCAGTGAATGCGGTGTTTACATCGGCGAGAGCCGGGACCTGGGGGCCGGGATCCGATCTGAAATCAGCGATCGGATCGGTGAAAGATAAGAAATGAGCTAGCATCACTGACATGAGCTAGCATCACTGAGATGAGTTAGCAACGCTGAGGTGAGCTAGCATCACTGAGCCCAGACATGTGAAGTTAAATGATGGATGACAGGAAACTGCAGCAGAGTTTTATTCCCTTTCAGCCATCCAAATATCTGATTTAGGTTCAAATCCCTTAAACCCACTGTCGGATTAGCATCTCCTGAAAGACTGGTTCAAATGTTTTGTCCTCCAGTGATCACATGCAGCAAAAACAAAAGTGTTAAATCTGCATCTGAGAAGCTGAGATCAGTATACATTTACTGCTTCCAGAACAGATTCCTTACACAAACGCTGGTCCATGTTTTGTGTGTGACGGCGCGGCTAACGGTGCTCCCTCCCCCTGCAGTGGTGGATCTGGTCTACTGGCGCGATGTGAAGACGTCGGGCGTGGTGTTCGGCGCGTCACTGCTGCTGCTCCTGTCGCTGATGGCGTGCAGCATCGTGAGCGTCTGCTCCTACATCGGCCTGGCGCTGCTGTCTGTCACCATCTGCTTCAGGATATACAAGGGGATCCTGCAGGCCATCCAGAAGTCCGACGAGGGACACCCCTTCAAGTGAGTCGACGTGTCGTACGATTAGTCGCCACTTTGGATTGAGAGGTGTGTGGGTCGTGATGACGATGGTAATGAAGAATCATTTTAGTAGGAGCGTTGTTTTTGTATTTACTACAAATAACTGTTTAGCCAACAATATAACACCTGGAGAAGAGACTAGTACACCTGAAGACTAGTTTAGTACACCTGGAGAGGAGACTAGTTTAAACACTTGATGACTCCTTTGACAGGTTTTTACTCCTGCAGGAGGTTTTTGGGCTCATGATGCGTTTCGGGCCCTTTTAATTTGGGATCAGTGTCTCATCATCATAACCTGTCCCCCCCCCCCCCTCCAGGCAGTACCTGGACCAGGATGTGGCTCTGTCCCAGGATCTGGTCCACAAGTACAGCGACGTGGTTCTGTCCAAACTCAACAAGACCATCAGTGAACTGAGGCGCCTGTTCCTGGTGGAGGACCTGGTGGACTCCATCAAGGTGAGTCCCATTCAAACCAACCGCTCCCAGAACCGCTAGCGTACTGCTGACATACCCGTCTGCTAACGTATGGGAATGTCTGTCTGATCCTCACCTGGATAAGTGAGAACCTACACAGACATCTGTTTGATCCTGGTTCTGGTCTCTGCAGTTTGCTGTGCTGATGTGGATCCTGACCTACGTCGGTGCTTTGTTCAACGGGCTGACTGTTCTGATTCTGGGTGAGTTAGACTCTCTGCCTCCACCTGCTGGCGACAGCACGGATGTTTTATTTAAAAACCAACCCAAGGCTTCATCATCTTCCTCTTCCTCCTCTTCTGCAGGTCTGATCGGTGCCTTCAGCTGCCCAATCATCTACGAGAAGCACCAGGTGGGAACCTCAGCAACTCAGGACCTGTCCTTAGCTAGAGTTAGCTAGCTAGTTAGCTAGTTGGTTAGTTGGAGTGTGTGGCGGTCGTTGCTGACTTGTTGTTTGTTTCTTCCAGGCCCAGATCGACCACTACCTGGCTGTGGTCGACAACCAGATCAAAGACATTGTTGGGAAGTAAGTCTGACTTGGACGTAACAGGAAGTCAGCCAGTTTGCGTTGGTGAAGGAAGCCCCGCCTCTGGACGATTATGACATTTTAATTCTGAGATATAAAAAACACAACCAGTGATGGCTCCGCCTGTTGGCAACAAGCAGGAACCCATGAGGTCCCGATCGTCTTGGTTCTGTCTGAACACCCTAGTCTGGATCAGTGGGCGGGGCTTGCAGGTGATAAGGGCGCGGCCTCCATCTGCTAACACCTGATTGTTTGTCTCTCGTTCTGCAGGATCCAGGCGAAGGTTCCCGGCATGAAACGCAAAACGGAGTGAAGAAACAGGAAGTCGGGAGTTTGGCGTCGAGGACGTCCCAACAGGAAGCTGTTCAGATGGGAGGGGGAGGGGGCGTGTCTGGGTGGGGGAGGGGCTTTGGGGGAGGAGTCCCGGTGTTGATGCAGCCGTTTGAACTTTATTTGTCACATGAATAAAATTGCTTTTGGGGGTTTTTTTTCCAGTTCAGAATTCCTTTTTTTGTGTTTTCTGGAAGAATCTGAGGTCGAAGACGTCGTTTGAGAAACGTCAATTCCTCATTTTAGTTACCCCTCCCTCCCTTCCCCCCACCTGGTGCATTGTGGGAGGTCAGCGGGCCGAGCCGGGGCAGGGTCGCCTGTGCAGGATGTGTGTTTCCTCATGCTCTTATTTTGTCATTAACTATCGTGTCTCTCAAGCTTGACGTTTCCTCGGTAACCGACTGCGTGGCTCCGCCTCCAACAGAACAAATTGTGACTGTCCTCTGCTTTCTGATTGGACGGAGGGGGAGGGGCTGAGGGTGGGGCTGTACCGCCATTTAAAAACTTCATTGCTTCTGAATAGATAGAAACATCTAGAAAACGAAACATGAAAATGAGCATCAGTTATTTCCAGGAGTCTCGTAAAGAAAACCTGGAAGAGACGCGTTTAAATTCATCCACATCAAAGTTTAAAAAAAAAAAAAAAAAAGGGATTTAAAAAAAATATAACCATCGTGTCAGTGGAGCCAATATCTTAATAAAGTTGCAGCTTGATGTGACTTTTTGGAAATATGTTTGTTATGCGAGTCTAACGTGTAAATGATATACTTCAAACCTTGTGCCGATTAAAACGCTTCCGGCTGGGAGTCGTGTTTGTGGAATGCATTGTGAGATGTAAACAGTTATCAATAAAGCTCCTAGATGAAGAATGGCCCGCCTCTTCTGTCCGCCGCCACCGCGAACTCTGTTTAGCGTCTGTTAGCATCAGCGTCTCGACGGTAAAGACTTTGTCATTTTAAAAAATACTTTGTTGAAACCACAAACTCCTTCACAGGTTTCTTTTTATAAAACACTGACAAGGCTTTTGATGGTAAAGTTATTTAATAATAGTCTTTTTTTACCTCCAACAGAAACGTCAGATGATATTGTTTACATTTAATCATGGTCAGTCTCCAAAAAGAATTAACTTCTGTTGTAAAGCCTCCTTTGTTTTTTTATTCCTATTTTCCTCTTGAACAGAATGAAACTCTGGAAATAAATTTAAAATATTTTTCAGTATTATAATTGATGTTTTTGGAGCTTGTTGCAGTTTGAATGTGTAATTTCCCTGGAAATCAACATATAAGAGGGTTAAGTATAATTAAAATATTGATTGAAAATTATCAATTATTAAATAATAAATTTAAATAATTATGTTAAAATTAAAATATTTTGTTTTGAAACAAAAACTAAAATAAATCGCCCCCTAGTGGACATCCAGCAGATTGCATATTTACATACTTCCCATGAGGCTTTGCGCCTCTAACGCTTGAATCCTCCTGACCAATGGCGTTGTTCGCCGGCCGTAACTCCGCCTGCCATTGGTTCCGCTAAATTTAAAAGTACCGTTTGAAATATTTGTTGTCGCTGCCTTTAGAGCGCCATAGTTCTCCGTAGCGACGGTTCGTGTTGTTGGAGGAGAAACTAGAAGCTCGTTAAATCACCGATTAATCAGATTCACGGTTTTATAACCGGACGTTTCTTTTGAGGAGATTTTAAACTGACGAGAAAGTCAACCGGTAAGTTTATTCGAAGCTTTTTTTTAAGCTAGTTAGCGGACAGATTTAGCTGCTAGTCGGTCATTGGATACGCAGCTGTCATGTAGGCTAACAGCTAATCCCGTTAGCTCAGTGTTGTGTGTGTTTTATTACAAAAAAAAAAAAAAAATGTTCGTAAATGCTTTACAGACTTATTTTGTTGTGCGGAGGGGAACATTTTTGACGCAACAATGGCGTCACATCAGGCCGGCGGAGCCAAACGGGAAGAAAAGGGGAGAAACATCCAGGTGGTCGTCAGATGCAGGTAGGAACAGAAAACCTCCTGGTTGAGTTGATTCCAGCATGTTTGGGAATATTTGTTCTTTTTTTAATGTTTTTTTTAATTATTAAGAATATAATAAGAGTTAAGCTTTGGGAAAAGGATGTTATGGAGGGCTGAGATCTTTCCTGTGTCCTCCTCCTCTTCACTCAACTGGTCGTGCCTTAAAAACCGACTCTTCACTCTTCAACGATTGTCGATGTTCTCCTGGTTCCAGACCCTTCAACACGATGGAACGCAAGTCCTCCTACGGCGTCATCGATTGCGACGCCAACAGGAAGGAGGTGATCGTGAGGACGGGGGGCCCCAACGACAAGGCGTCCAGAAAGACCTACACGTTCGACATGGTGAGCTAGACCCCTGAATGGCATCGGTTGTCATAGAAACGGCTTCTTCTTCTTCCTCATATTCGTGTGAATGCGTGCGTTTCTCCCTCAGGTGTTCGGACCCGCCGCCAAACAGATTGAGGTCTACAGGAGCGTCGTTTGCCCCATCCTGGATGAGGTCATCATGGGATACAACTGCACCGTTTTTGCGTGAGAAAATATCATCAAATTAAATCGGAATTTTTCCGATGTTTTTTTTTTTTTTTTTTAAGTTAGCTTGAGCTCACAAACTCGTCTGGTGCAGATATGGACAGACGGGAACGGGAAAGACCTTCACCATGGAGGGAGAGCGGAGCCCCAACGAGCAGTTCACCTGGGAGGAGGTGGGTTCCTGTTCCTGGGTTTTTTGCTCCAGGAAAACCGGCACATCTCCGGTCACGCCTCACGCCTTTCTGCTCCCGTTCAGGACCCGCTGGCCGGGATCATCCCCAGAACGCTGCACCAGATCTTCGAGAAGCTCTCGGACAACGGGACCGAGTTCTCCGTCAAGGTGTCGCTGCTGGAGATCTACAACGAGGAGCTGTTCGACCTCCTGAGCCCCAGCGACGACGTCAGCGAGAGGCTCCTCCTGTTCGACGACCCGCGCAACAAGGTGAGCGCCCCACCCACCGCTGCCATCGGGATCGTATGCTAGCTGTTAGCTGAGCTACTGATGCTGCATCCTTCAGCGCGGCGTGGTGGTGAAGGGCCTGGAGGAGGTGACGGTTCACAACAAGGATGAAGTTTACCAGATCCTGGAAAGAGGAGCCGCCAAGAGGAGGACGGCCTCCACGCTCATGAATGCCTACTCCAGGTGACCCCCCCCCCCCGTTTCACACATTCACACCTGAACTGCTACTGCTGTTGGTATGACGGACTCGTTAACCGTTTTTGGCGCAGCCGCTCGCACTCGGTTTTCTCCGTCACCATCCACATGAAGGAGACGACTCTGGACGGAGAGGAGCTGGTGAAGATCGGGAAACTCAATCTGGTGAGACGATTTCAGATTTAAAGATGTAAAAAAAAAAAAAAAAAACGTTTTCTAGCAGCTCCAGAGTCGCCAGGCGAACGTCTCTGGAAGGAAATGGAGCTGCAGCTGATGCTGCTTCCTGTTCCTCTTTTTTCTTGTTGTTCTTTTTCTTCTTCTTCTTCTTCTTCTTCCTGTTCCTCCTCCACTCCTCATTTATGCACAAATATTCTGTTTTACTTCCTCTTCTCCACTCTTGACCTTTCGACATGTTCCTCCACCTGCTCCCTGCTTCCAATGAAGATCACAGTATCATCAGCGTACATTACACTCCAAATTACTTTTATCACCTGAATAGTGGATCAAACAGGTTTGAAGGAGGATTGTTACACCTTATTAAGCAGTCATTAATCCCGCCCCCCCCCTCCTCTGCAGGTGGACCTCGCCGGCAGCGAGAACATCGGGCGTTCGGGCGCCGTGGACAAACGCGCCCGCGAGGCGGGAAACATCAACCAGTCTCTGCTGACGCTGGGCAGAGTGATCACCGCCCTGGTGGAGAAGAGGCCTCACGTCCCCTACAGGTGGATCTCAGTTCCAGGACGACTCCACAGCACAGCTGGGTGTTAGCTTAGCATGATTATTTTAGCATTCCGGCTAAACAACCTCTCCCTCCCCCACAGAGAGTCAAAACTGACCCGGATCCTTCAGGACTCGCTGGGCGGGCGGACGAAAACCTCCATCATCGCCACCGTCTCGCCTTCGTCCAGCAACGTGGAGGTAGGTTCCCGACCTGACGGTTCGGGACGCGACGCGCGTCCGACCGCGTTCCCGTGCGCCGATCCGCCAATCCGCCGCGCGACGACGGACTGACGTTTGTTTGTTTGTTTGTTTGCGAGCAGGAGACCCTGAGCACCCTGGAGTACGCCAGCAGAGCCAAGAACATCATGAACAAACCCGAGGTCAACCAGAAGCTCACCAAGAGGACGCTCATCAAGGTGGGACAGACGGCCAGTTGACCTTTGACCCCCCACGTGAACCTCCTCTCACGTGACGGCTGTTTGTGTCCGCCCAGGAATACACGGAGGAGATCGAACGTCTCAAACGCGACCTGGCCGCCACCCGGGACAAGAACGGCGTTTACGTTTCGGCGGAAAACTACGAGTAGGTCTCCGTTCCGCCGAGCCCGTGAACGGGAGCGCCTCCACGCCCCAACGTTCTTCACCCAACCCCCCGTTTCCATTTCCGTTTCAGGACCATGATGGGTCAGATCAGCTCCCAGGAGGCGCTGGCGTCCGAGTACACGGAGCGGATCGCCGAGCTGGAGGAGGAGCTTAAGAAAGTATGCAAGCCCCGCCTCCAAGCCCCGCCCTGTGTCTCGAAAGTGAAGTCGCCTTCACCTCCTCTTCCTGTTCCCGCAGCTGATGGAGTTGTTCACCGACAGCAAAACCAAACTGGACCAGTGCTCCGTGGACCTGGAGGAGAACCTGCAGAGGTGACGGACATACAGACGGACCCGGTCGGATGCTGTCGGATGGTTCTCAAGGTTAACCGTTCCTCCTGTCGATCTGCTGCTCAGGCTGGAGGAGACCAACCAGGACCTCCAGCAGACCAAAGAGAAGCTGAGCCAGGAGGAGTTCATCAGCGCCGAGCTCAGCTCCATCCAGGAGACGCTGTACAGCACGGCGGGGCAGGTAGGGAACCGACGCGTTACCATGGATACGACATCAGTCAGACCGCATCTCGTTCTTTTGGTGGAGTAAAGACGTAGCTCTTGTTTTAACGTGACTTTTGTGTTTCTTTTCATTCTTTATGATTGTTTACGTAACTTCTATATAATTAATTACACACAGGTGTGTGTGTCTGCGTGTCTATTGGTTGATAAAAATGTTTTTTTCATAGATTTTTTTTTTTTTTTTTAACAATCCTGGAACTGATTTAACTCGTTTGTCGAGGTTCTCCTGTGTTTTGTGTTTTGATTCTCTCTGATTATAATCCCACCAGGGACTATTTTCTTTAATCTCGTGGTCGTTCTGACTGTTTAACGTCTTTCCTCGTCCAGCTGCTGGACACGGCGGACGCCAGCACCAGCGACGTGTCGGGTCTCCACGACAAGCTGGACCGGAAGAGAAAGGTCAGTGTCGCCGGAAACAAAGACGTCATTTCCCACGATGCATTTCGGTTCTCGAGTGTCGGGACTCGAACCGACAACCTGTTTGGAACGTCGCAGGTGGAGCAGTACAACCGGGCGAGTCAGCAGAGCTTCGCGCAGCAGATGGACGGGGCGTTCTGCGACCTGCAGCGCTGCGTCCAGCAGCAGGCGGCCCGACACGGCGGCGTGCTGAGCGGCTACTCGCAGGCCGTCGGTGAGAACCAGCAAAATCAAAGATGGCCGACGCGGCGTTGACTTCCTGTTTCGCATCAGAGCAAAATCAGATGTTTGTAACGCCGTTGGGCTTTTCCCGTCGCAGACGGTTTGCTGATGATGAACCAGGCGGCGCTGGAGGGCGGGCTGAGCGCCGTGCGGTCCCTGATGGGCGGAGTCAGCCGGCTGGTGGCGGACGGCGTCCGCCGCTGTCAGGCGAAGGTGCAGCAACAGGAAGTGATGCATCAGCAGGACAAAGAGAAGCTGCTGCAGCTGCTGGTGAGTGCCGCGCGACCTCTCCGGAAGGTCACGCTAACAACAGCCTCCGTCTGATTGGTCCTTCTGTTTTGCGTAGGAGGAGCATAAACAGGAAATGGAGGAGGCGCTCAAAGCGCAGATGCTGGAGGGTCTGTCCGCCGTCCGGGAGATCGGAGAAGGCCTGCAGGCGGCGGCGGAGCGGCAGCGGGATCTGGCCAATCAGGTGGAGGCGATGAAGGAGGTGGGCGTGGCCTTCGGCAAGCTGGGCGAGGAGCTGGGCGTCCTCCGGGACGCCGCCGTGCAGAACGTGATCGCCATGCAGACGCAGCGCCAGCAGCTGGAGGCGGAGATCCGACGGGCGCAGGAGAGACACCAGGAGGTGAGGCCACGCCCACAGGACAACAGCTGATAGGACGACAGCCAATAGGACGACAGCCAATACTCCAGACTGACTAAACCAGTGCAGGGTGACCTTTGACCTACTCGTACGACAAGTCGATTGGCTGTGGTTGGTTTGGGGGCGGGGCCTGACGTGCAGACGTCAGTCCAACCTGAACCGCTGCTCCCCCCCCCCCTCAGGGCATGAGGCGGACCATCCAGTGCCTGCAGGACCAGCTGCAGCTCCAGTCCCTGGAGACGCAGCAGGACTACGCCGCCTTAGGCTCCGCCTCCAGGTCCCTGGAGGAACCCCTGCAGGTCCTGCAGGAGAACATCAGCAGGTGAGCGTCCCGTCGTTCGGCTCCCAAACGGGGGGGAGGACACTCCTCACTCACTCACTTCCTGTCTCTGCGCAGTGGCTGCGCGGCGTTGGAGCGCCGGAGCTCCGCCCACGCCGACCTCCTCTCCTCCTCCTGCTCCTCTCTGGCCTCCTCGCTGCACCAGAACGTCACCGAGAGCCAGCAGATGCTGGAGGAGCTGACGGGCCGCTGCTCCCGCCTCCGGACCTCCGTCTGCGGTACCAGAAACCCCCCACATTCTTGACCCCCGACTCGCCGCCAGACGTCGGCTAATCGCTGCTCTCCACACGCAGGTCTGGTGGAGCGGGATCTCCAGTGGAGCTCCAGAACCCAGGAAGAGGTGGAGACCCAAACCCAGGTCCGCCTGTCGCTGACGGAGAACGTCCAATCCGAAGCTCAGAACCTCCAGCAGGTGCAGAACTGGGTCGGGGGGGGTTTCGCGGGTACCGGAAGTGTTTGGCGTTCCTCACGTCTTTGACGTTTTCCAGGATGTGGAGACGCTCGGCGCCGAACGTCTCCACACGTCCGAGGAGCAGCTCGCGGCTCAGCAGGAGGCGGCGCAGCAGGTTCTCCTGGAGCTGCAGAACCAGACCCGCCTGAACCGGACCGCCCTGGACCAGCAGGGGGCCGAGATCCAGGACCAGGTGGAGACGAGCCGACGTCGGGTCCATCGCTTCCTGCAGGAGGAGCTGCGGCAGGACCTCCCCACCGGTACGCCCCCCTCGTTCGCTCCCACGACGGATTTGTTTCGGTTCCCGCCTCCAAGAAGCGTTTCCTACCTGCCGTTGCCTTCAGGTGCCACGCCTCCGCGTCGGGATTTCGTGTATCCCAAGCAGCTGATGAAGCTGAAGAGTCGCCCCGAGCTGCTGGAGAACCTGAGGAGGCAGCAGCAGGAGCTGAGGGCCGCCATCCAGGAGGAGGAGGAGGAGGAGGAAGATCCGGACGAGGACGACAAACACAGCCAGGTGGAGCGCGTACGTCCGCTAGCGTTAGCGGCGTCACCTGCCGCAGCGAGCTTTAGCACGAGCCTGCAACAGGTCATATCATCGCTACGCTGATGACTTTGTGTTCTCTTGTCCCCGCCCCCATGGGATGCGTAGGATTCTCTGGAGGAGGAGCTGAGCACCTACAACGAAAGCTTAGCGACCGAACCGTCCTTCATCGACGAGAACCTCGTCTTCAACGAGAGCAACCGCCGTCCGTTCTTCAAGGTGAGCGATAAATAAATTAAAAACAAAATTAGAAAGAATAAAGTAAAAATATTAAAAAATACATATTTATAGTTCCTCACAGTCAACCTGAGGAAGGACATTTATTTGACATGTTTGACGTGTGTCTTGGTGGGCTAGCATGCTAGTTAGCCTGCTAGGGCGTGTCAGTGTGTGTTAATGGAAAAAAAAACCCACAATTTTTTTTACTTCCAGCAGAAAAAGGGCAACAGGAAGGAGCAGAAGAACCAGCCCCGCCCCAAAGTATTGGAGAACGAGTCGACACCCCCGAAGTCCAGGCTGCCCCTCCGCTGCCAGAATTAAAATACTTTTTAATGTGTTATTCTAAATATTTTTATCTCAGTTTGTATTGGTCATCTGCTTTTAACTTGTTTTAGGATTTTAGTTGTCAGTGTCTTAAAATTAAAGAGATTTTTCTTGTTTCATACGTCTGTGATTTAAGTATGTTCAATTATTTTTATTCAACAAAAGTTATATTCTTTGTGAATATAACAAAGAATATAACAATTGTGAAGGTGGTTAGTTCCAGACCAGTACGTAGAGCTGAGATTGTTTCCTGTATCCACAGAGACCTGGATTGGTTCGACGAGATTGTTATCGACTTCGGATAACAAACCAGATAAATTAACAGATCGATAGCTTCCATTAAAGTATTGATGCAACAACAAGTGCGGGACGAGAAAATTATCAGATGTGAAAGTAAACAACAGGAAAAACGTCTGTAAACACCAGCGTTCTATTTTTCCTACACTAGTAGATGCACTTGAACGCATCGAAAAAACGGCGGATCCGTCATGACTGCTGGTTCCCCTTTTGTAGCTGACTCCGCTGCTGCCTGCTTTAAAACAAAGACATAATTTAAATAAAATAATTACATTTACAATGAAAGAGACAAAACTAAACGTCAATTTGAGCTGCATTATGACGCGCTGCCGGAAGAGTGGAAAACTGATTTATTTCCATTGGTAATTCCGTGTTGAAACGTTCCGGCTCCTATTCGTTGACCCCCTTCCTGCAGGCGAACGTTACGGACTCAGATTATAAACGTTTGTTTCTATGGATCGGGTTCGCATTATCGATCCTGATCTGATCCGATATGGACATCAGAAGTCTGATCTGGTTGCTGGCGGCGGCGCTGGGTTCCGCCTCGGCTGCGGATATTCCTAAATACTACCTGGTCGGTGGGGATATCGTCCTGGATCCACTTAATTCGGCCACCGTGGTGGTCCACACCAACGTCGAGTGGACCTTTGGCGGCGACTATGTAGCGGAGTGGAACAAGGATCAGGGTTTGAAGTATTATGGCGTTTATAATGGTCGTGCGACGCTTAATGAAGTGACCGGACAGCTCACGATCACCCGCACGACAAGAGATGATGAAGGGAGGTACAGTGTGGAGGTCAACGATGTCATCCAGAGCGAGACTTACGTGGTCTCCTTCATCCGGGAGGTGCCGGTCCCGTCCATCTGGGTCCAGCCGGTGGCCTGCAGCTCCTCCTGGGACCTCTGCACCCTGACCTGTGAGGGTGACCCCTCAGGGGCCGGGCCCGTCACCTACAAGTGGAGGATGGGCTATGGAGAGTTGGAACCGGGGGAGAAAAAGATGGAGATCACCAAGAACAGGACGGAACACTTCAAGACGTTCTCCTGCCAGATGGTCAGCCTGGTCAGCGCTAAGGAGAGCCGACCCCTGGAGAACCCGTTCCTCCAGGCCCGAGTGGCGGGCGGCCACACGGGCCTGACGCTGGGCCTGCTCATCGCCTTCGGCGTCCTCGTTGGTGGATTGTTCGCGTTGTGGAAGACGGGAAAGATCAAATGCGACCTCTGTGAGCGTAGAGGTCCAAGGTCAACTCGAGAGGCAGTCCCACTGGACGAGGTCCAGGGGAAAGGAGATGTGTCTGCCCCCAACACGGAGGCTGGAGGAACGCTGACGGATGGAAAGACTCGGGACGACATGAAGCAGTCCGCCTGAGCTAAAATGTAGTTCAACCAAATAATGCACGTTCATGACTTTATTCTGACTCAGAATGTTTAGTGTTCGTTTGTTTTTTTTGTAAATTTTTTTATTAAATTGTTCTATTGTGACTGCAACACCGTGATGTGCTGGCGTCGCATCTGGAGTACACCCCGTCTCTCGTCTGTAGACAGGCCTCAGCAATGAGCGGGAATGCGTACGAAGACGAGACAGTTACGGTCATCTCGTCTATAAAAGGATGGATGGATGGATGGATGGATGGGTGGATGGATGGATGGATGGGTGGGTGGATGGATGGATGGGTGGGTGGGTGGGTGGATGGATGGATGGATGGATGGATGGATGGGTGGGTGGATGGATGGATGGATGGATGGATGGGTGGATGGATGGATGGATGGATGGGTGGATGGATGGATGGGTGGATGGATGGATGCAGCACTCCAACATGTAAACGTTATCCCATATTGGCAGCAAGGGAATATGTCATGGAAATTTGCATTGTGTGTGTGTGTGTGGTGTGTGTGTGTCCTGATTTGACTCATCATATATCATTGAAGACATGCTTCAGAACCTCCATGCAACCTGCTGGGCTGCGTTACATCTTAGTTGATTTGGACACAGAGGTCACAGCAGCACCGCTGGAGTCAAAGGTCACTCCTCTTGAAGGAGAGCGGATGGAGAGGAGATGGAGACCTGTTGTCAGTCCACTCTGCAAGGTGTAAGATGTTTTACGGGTGCGTGAAAGCCTCCAACACTGCATTCCCAGGGTTACTGGTGTTTCTCCTCGGCTGGGGGGGTACCATCGAAGGGAGGGGTGCATGCGAGCTGGAACTAGCCATTCCTGCTCGCATGCAGGCCTCGCTTCCTCAAAGGTGTAAAAGGTGGAGAGTTTCCTGCTCCAGTTCGAGTCGGCTGCGGGTCGCGTACGGACACCCAGCTTGGTTGATGCTACTCTACCGGGGTTGTTGGGCTCTCCTTCCCTCTGTCAAGGTAAGAGGCGAAGCACGTTTGGAATGCCACCACGTGATTGCTTCAGCTCAACCAAAGAATTGCTTGTACGTTGCTATGCTCTGCGCAGAATAAACCACACATTCTATTCTAGCATCATAGAAGTCTTGTTGATGTATTGCGTGACTTTTCTGTGTACCTACCTCCGCGGACCTGTATGCAAATATTTTTCACAAAACAGAATAAAAAGTATGTTCCGTTCAAGGAGAGTCCTTGAATAATTTCTGTTTATTGATTCAAAATTTTTCTGCTTTTATTTATTCTGCAACACCGTAAACTCATGACTATTGGGGGGGGGGCACCTGAATATAAGCTGCACCAACTACATTTTGAAAAATCTTTTGTTGCAGATATATTTAGACCACAACTGTGTAAAATTCGCATAAAGACGACAGCCAATAGGACGACAGCTGACAGGACTACAATTGATACGACGACAGCCAATAGGACGACAACCTATAGGACGACATCCAATAGGACGACAGCTGATAGGACGACAGCCAATAGGACGACAGCTGATAGGACGACAGCCAATAGGACGACAGCTGATAGGACTACAATTGATACGACGACAGCCAATAGGACGACAGCCAATAGGATGACAGCCAATAGGACGACAGCCAATAGGATGACAGCCAATAGGACGACAGCTGATAGGACTACAATTGATACAACAGCCAATAGGACGACAGCCAATAGGACGACAGCTGATAGGACTACAATTGATACGACAACAGCCAATAGGACGACAACCAATAGGACGACAGCCAATAGGATGACAGCCAATAGGACGACAGCCAATAGGATGACAGCCAATAGGACGACAACCAATAGGACGACAGCCAATAGGATGACAGCCAATAGGACGACAGCCAATAGGATGACAGCTGATAGGACTACAATTGATACGACGACAGCCAATAGGATGACAACCAATAGGATGACAACCAATTGGACGACAGCCAGTACTCCATACTGACCAAAGCAGTGCAGGGTGACCTTTGACCTACTCGTACGACAAGTCGATTGGCTGTGGTTGGTTTGGGGGCGGGGCCTGACGTCCAGTGCCTGCAGGACCAGCTGCAGCTCCAGTCCCTGGAGACTCAGCAGGACTACGCCGCCTTAGGCTCCGCCTCCAGGTCCCTGGAGGAACCCCTGCAGGTCCTGCAGGAGAACATCAGCAGGTGAGCGTCCCGTCGTTCGGCTCCCAAACGGGGGGAGGACACTCCTCACTCACTCACTTCCTGTCTGTGCGCAGTGGCTGAGCGGCGTTGGAGCGCCGGAGCTCCGCCCACGCCGACCTCCTCTCCTCCTCCTGCTCCTCTCTGGCCTCCTCGCTGCACCAGAACGTCACCGAGAGCCAGCAGATGCTGGAGGAGCTGACGGGCCGCTGCTCCCGCCTCCGGACCTCCGTCTGCGGTACCAGAACCCCCCCCCGCCGCCAGACGTCAGCTAATCGCTGCTCAGCTAGCTTTAGGACGAGCCTGCAGCAGCTAACATTAGCTAGTCTGCTGGACTGGTTAAGTTCTTTTATCTTAGCTTAAAATTGTTATTAGCAAGAGTGTCGTCACGCTAATAAAAATTTAATCGCTTCTTAGCTTAGCTGCTGTTTCCGCGTCAAACTCTTGTTGTTCATATCATCGCTACGCTGATGACTTTGTGTTCTCTTGTCCCCGCCCCCATGGGATGCGTAGGATTCTCTGGAGGAGGAGCTGAGCACCTACAACGAAAGCTTAGCGACCGAACCGTCCTTCATCGACGAGAACCTCGTCTTCAACGAGAGCAACCGCCGTCCGTTCTTCAAGGTGAGCGATAAATAAATTAAAAACAAAACTAGAAAAAATAAAATAAAAAATATTAAAAAATTATATTTATAGTTCCTCACAGTCAACCTGAGGAAGGACATTTATTTGACATGTTTGACGTGTGTCTTGGTGGGCTAGCATGCTAGTTAGCCTGCTAGGGCGTGTCAGTGTGTGTTAGTAAAAAAAAATATATATATATATTTTTTTCATTTCCAGCAGAAAAAGGGCAACAGGAAGGAGCAGAAGAACCAGCCCCGCCCCAAAGTACTGGAGAACGAGTCGACACCCCCGAAGTCCAGGCTGCCCCTCCGCTGCCAGAATTAAAATACTTTTTAATGTGTTATTCTAAATATTTTTATCTCAGTTTGTATTGGTCATCTGCGTTTAACTTGTTTAAGGATTTTAGTTGTCAGTGTCTTAAAATTAAAGAGATTTTTCTTGTTTCATACGTCTGTGATTTAAATATGTTCAATTAATTCTATTCAGAAGTTTTAAGTTTGTTTTTAAATCTGTCTGCTCGCACATTTTACAGTCAAGTGGTTTATTTTAGTAAAGTTTGAATTATACAGCATCAAATGACAACAAAAGTTATATTCTTTGTGAATATAACAAAGAATATGACGTTTGTAATATTCTTTGCACAACAAAGAATATGATAACAATTGTAAAGGTGGTTAGTTCAAGACCGGTACGTAGAGGTGAGATTGGTTCCTGCAAATATAAAGAGACCTGGATTGGTTACACGAGATTGTTATCGATTTTAATTCTGATAACAAACCAGATAAATTAATAGATCCATGGTTTCCATGAAAATATTGACGTAACAACAAGTCCAGGACGACAAAATTATCAAGATGTGAACGTAAACAACAAGAAAACGTCGATAAACAACAGCGTTCTATTTTTCCTACGCTAGTAGATGCACATGAACGCATCGAAAAGACCGCGGATCCGTCATAACTGCTGGTTCCCCTTTTGTAGCTGACTCCGCTGCTGCCTGCTTTAAAACAAAGACGTAATTTAAATAAAATAATTACATTTACAATGAAAGAGACAAAACTAAACGTCAATTTGAGCTGCATTATGACGCGCTGCCGGAAGAGTGGAAAACTGATTTATTTCCATTGGTAATTCCGTGTTGAAACGTTCCGGCTCCTATTCGTTGACCCCCTTCCTGCAGGCGAACGTTACGGACTCAGATTATAAACGTTTGTTTCTATGGATCGGGTTCGCATTATCGATCCTGATCTGATCCGGTATGGACATCAGAAGTCTGATCTGGTTGCTGGCGGCGGCGCTGGGTTCCGCCTCGGCTGCGGATAAATACTTCCTGACCGGTGAGGATATCGTCCTGGATCCACGTTATTCGGGCAGCATCGAGCAGATCAAGTGGACCTTTCACGGAAACGATGTAGCGGAGTGGACCAAGGATCAGGGTTTCAGGTATTATGGCGTTTATAATGGTCGTACCACGCTTAATGAAGTGACCGGACAGCTCACGATCAACCGCCCGACAAAATTTTATCAAGGGCAGTATGTGCTGCAGGTCAACAATGTCATCCAGAGTGAGCCTTACATGGTCCACTTCATCCGGGAGGTGCCGGTCCCGTGCGTCTGGGTCCAGCCGGTGGCCTGCAACTCCTCCTGGGACCTCTGCACCCTGACCTGTGAGGGTGACCCCTCAGGGGCCGAGCCCGTCACCTACAAGTGGAGGATGGGCTACGGAGAGTTGGAACCGGGGGAGAGAAAGGTGGAGATCACCAAGAACAGGACGGAACACTTCAAGACGTTCTCCTGCCAGATTGCCAACCCGATCAGCAGCAAGGAGACCCGACCCCTGGAGAACCCGTTCTTCGAGGTCCAAGAGGTGGGCGGCCCCATGGACCTGACGCTGGGCCTGATACTGGGACTGATGCTGGGCTTTCTCATCGCCTGCGGTGTCCTCACTGTTGGATTGTTTGCGTTGTGGAAGACGGGAAAGATCAAATGCGACCTCTGTGAGGGTAGCGGTCCAAGTTCAACACGAGAGGAAGTCCCACTGGACGAGGTCCAGGGGAAAGAAGACTAGTCGGCCCCCAACACAGAGTCTGGAGGAACGCTGACGGATGGAGAGACTCAGGACGACATGAAGCAGTCCGCCTGAGCTAAAATGTAGTTCAACCAAATAATGCACGTTCATGACTTTATTCTGACTCAGAATGTTCAGTGTTCGTTCGTTTTTTTATACGTTTTTTTATTAATTTTTTCTATTGTGACTGCAACACCGTGATGTGCTGGCGTCGCATCTGGAGTACACCCCGTCTCTCGCCTGTAGACAGGCCTCAGCAATGAGCGGGAATGCGGACGAAGACGAGACAGTTACGGTCATCTCGTCTATAAAAGGATGGATGGATGGGTGGATGGATGGATGGATGGATGCAGCACTCCAACGTGTAAACGTTATCCCATATTGGCAGTGAGGGAATACAAAGTATGTTCTTCAAGGAGAGTCCTTGAATAAATTTTAGTGTGTTGATTCCAAATTTTCTTGCTTTGGCTTTTATTTATTCTGCAACACCTAAATTCATGACTATTGGGAGCACCTGAATATACCGTATTTTCCACACTATAAGGCGCACCTAAAAGCCTTTAATTTTCTCAATTTCATATAATCCAATGTGTCTTATATATTAAAAAAGTTTTAAAGTAGGCCATTCATTGAAGGTGCACCTTATAATCCAGTGCGCCTTATAGTGCGGAAAATACTATAAGCTGCACCAACTACATCTTGAAATGCATTTTCTTTGTCAATGTATTTAGGCCACATTTGTGTGTAGGTCGCAGGTTTCCAGGTGTGTTAATATGAGATATTCACACAGATTTTTAAAACTTTTAATTATTGCTTTATTCTGAACAGTGCCTGAAACATGGTAGTAAAACAAAATACGCTGTCGACTCCATTTTGATATCAAACCATTGATGCTATGCTAACAATTAGCATCTCTGTTTTCCACATCGACAGCAGTTTGATTGTCTTTTAACTTGAAAGTAACCTTTAACTTTCTTTGCGTGCTTTCAATCATTAGAGGAGTGCATGATGGGTAAAATATCTTTTCAGAACAGAGTATTACCTCTTCTGCCCGTCTGTCGCGCACTTGTACTTCCTGTTAGAGCGCCCCCTGGAGGCTGTGGACTCACAAACATCCATAGATGAGCTTGATCGTTCAAACTGCCTGATACAAAGTGTGTGGAAAAAGTAGCGACTTATAGTCCAGAATTTACGGTCATTCAAATGCAAATTCCTTTAAATATCTTGATTGTTATCAAGGATCCACGACTTTCTGAACGTCTGGATTTTTTAAAGACAACACTTTTGAACTTTGTTTTTCCTGTTGCAGAACTTTTATGCTGATGAAGCAAAAGCACTAGAGGAGGAAAAAGAATTGTGAACTTAAAAACGTTGTACTGAGGAATTGACGTTTATATGGTGTTTAAATATTTTATTTTATTTTTTAATTTATATGAAAAAAAATTATTTAAGTCTTTCCGTCGGCCTGATATGAAGTTTTGTTTATAATTTTTTTTTAATTACGTTGCTTTCTAAATAAATAAATAAACAAACCCAATTCAGTTTGGCCATTATTTATCAGCTGTTGCTATGGTTACACGCTCTATCTCTCTCTCGGTGTGAACAACGAATCGCGACCATCTGTGGCCGGGGCTTAATCGCGTTACAGGAAGAAGCTCGCGCCAGGGGCGGGAAGCGAAGCCGGAAGTGCGCGCGGATGACTCTCCGCTCGCGCTACCTCTCCTGTGGGGGAGAGGGGGTGCTGCTAGCAGACCGCTGCGCCGTCAGGGATGGATCTGGAGGAAGCGTTCCAGGTCGTCGGCCAGTTCGGCTCCTACCAGAGGCGGACGGTGGCGGTGCTGGTTCTGACCCAGGTCGGTGTTGTCGGTGGTTCCGGTTCCGTTTATGCCGGAGAACCGAGCCGCGTCACTGGAACCCCCCAGCCCGTGGCGGCGCCGACGCGCTACGTGGCTCTCCGGTGATGTCGGGCTTTAACTGGGGTTCGGTTCGGGGTTTACCCACAAGTTAGTTCGTTTCCCGGAGGTGAAGTTCGGACCAGGTTCTGGTGTCGGATTCGACCTCGGGACTCCAGAACTTAATAAGTTTTTGGTTTGATCCCATTTGAGCTTCTAGTTATCGATAATAATCGATCCGCTTATTTCGGCGAATCTGATCTGAAGTTCCAATCAAATTAAACGCATCGACGCGAGTTTGAAGACGTGGCGATATATTTTTTTTACAATTAATTCCCTAATTCCAATTCAGATTTATGCCGAATTGATGACATCAGCCGAAATACTTGTAAAATGTTTAAAATAAGTTTATACTTTCTCTAAGTCATCCCCGACATTACATGTAATCTAAAATGTGACCATCTGTAAGTGAAGTTCAACAAAAGCGTCATTTGTGGTTGGAGTTTTTCCCTCTGGCCAAAGAAGTTCGGGGTTTTTTTTCTGTACAATGCAGCAAAAAGTTTCTATCATACTTTCATTAATTCAAGTGGAGAGAATTTAAATAATTTGAATTTGTTTTTGCAATCTTTATTTCAACTTTAATTCCTCAAATCATTGTAGTTTCTGATCTTTTCAGTCCCTCCTCCTGGTTCTGTGGTTCTGAGTTTGTGTTCTTGCTCCGATTACACAAGACAAATTTGGACTTGTGGGTTTTGTTAACTTTAGACCAAATATTAAACTCCCATTTCTGTCCAAACTGGTAGAGAAAGTGGTTTCAATTCTGGATTTTTTTCTGCTGGAACGCGACAATCTGGTTTGACACCACATCCCAATACCGAAGCAGCTTCTTGGGTTTTATGACTTTTCTAAGTGTCGATCAGGTATCTCTAGTCTTACTGCTTCATTTGACAGTCTGTGACTCCGAGGATCATGGGATCTGCTGTTCCTTAGAGAGACTTGGGTTTAAAATTATTTGAATTATTTTAAAAATGGGAAACGTTTTTGTCTTATGAGTCCATTCGCGTTAGCGGGTTAAACTCGTATTTCCAGGTTTTACTATATCACTCAAGGACTACCGCCTTTCTCCTGAGGTTCCCTTAGGGTCTGCTTTAGGCCCTGTTTTGTTTCTTACTCTATATGCTGACCTAAAACACCCTAAAATTTGACAGACAGGCCTGATTTGTTCCAACAGCCTGAGGATAAATATCTACCAGTTTCTGGTTTTGTTTGGATGATTAGTCTTTTTATTACTTCTCAGATAAACTCCTGCTGTTCCCTTTACCCACATCGATCAGGTCGCCTACTGCCAGTCTAAAGGTCAGCTGGCGTGTCTTCTTACAAACAGAAAGTGGCATGATCGGATGGCTTGCGTTTGTGTTGTGTTGCTGAGTATTTTCTCTCGTGGTTTTATCTTCTAATTGTTTTGTTTGTTCTCTTTCATATTCGTGCTAACCTGCACGCCATCGGGTAATGTCGGTGTACGCTTTAAGGTTCAATTGAGCGTGCACACGATTCCGTGAGGAAATTTACAATATTTACTTTGCAGTTGACTCCAACGTCTTTATTTCCTCACATCCAGAAATAGGACTTTAACTCAGAAATACTCTTCTTTATGAGAGGAACTTCCTTCAACTCGCACTAGAACCCATTCTCACTCCGTCGTCACGCACTTCTTTTTGTTGCCGGTCTTTTGTTGCTGGTCCCTGTCTCTGGTTTCAGGTCAGCTTCAGGTGGTTTCTCTCTGAAATGTGGCGCCATTGTCTTGGGAATCCATCTCTTCCAGGTGTACATGGCCTGTCAGTCCATGCTGATCGTTCTAGTTGGTTCTACCCCCGAGTACCGTATTGACCAGAAGGACGACGTCCCGTTGAGTCAGCAGGAGCTCGTCCAACATGTCACCTTCACCGAGGACATGGACACGATAGTCACCGAGGTGAGGCAACCTGACATCGTTTTGCCCAAAAGACCTCAAGATGACTGTGAGCAACGTTTGTGCATCTCTGTTCCCGTTTGCTTAGTGGTTCCTCGTCAAGAACCAGGCCTACAAGGTCAGTCTGGCCGGATCGCTGTTCTTTGCCGGGCTTCTGATCGGGAACTTGGTCTTCGGGCCGCTCTCGGACAAGATCGGCAGAAGACCGGTCTACCTGACAGGTGAGACAAACCGTGTTGAACTAGAACCGGCACTGGTGTTCTTTAAAAAGTCATCAAGACCTTTCATTAAGGCCTTCACATTGGGCGCGGTTGACAATTTGTGTGAATAAATGGATAATTGCCCTCCCAGTTTGCACGCCATGGTTGCGTTGGTCAACCGAGATGAGTGTTCTACCCCTGGAGTAGGTTTAACTGGATCCCTGTTCCTTCTAGGGGACTTAATGTAGTAATAGCATTGCATGGTTCTCAAAATTACAATGCCAAAGAGTCTTTTTCATTACGCACAACAGTCCAAAGTTCCTGACAATGCTTCGATTGTCATTTACTGTACATAAGTAGAGCAATTAAGTGACATTGCCTTGTTAATTTTGTCTGCCTCTAAGATTCATCCACCGGTTGTGTTGTTGAAGTAATGTAGCGGGTAGAACTCCAATACGAGACTCTGGATCAGCTACTTTTAACTTTATCCGTAGAACTTAAATGTCCAAAGTTCCACCAGGATGATATCACGAAAGTGTTGGCACCTTTAGAAATCTAAAAATTGTTGTCGGTTTTAAAATTCAAGACGTTAGAACCTGCAAACATTTAAAAAGAATTGTATTTAAAAGAATGACACGATTAGATATCAATTCAGCTGCAGGTCTATTTTATTTCATTTGACGAAACAGTTGCCCAGATAGTTGTTGCCTGTAGGTCTAGTCGAACCCTGAAGGCTCTTTGTGTTGTTGTTAGAATATTGTATTAGCTGTAGTGCCTGCAGCAGAATTACTGATTTAAATTTATTTTTAGTGCCCAGAAAAAGTGATAAAATTTTTTTTCTATTTCTTCTTCTTGGACTACGAGACTTAAATAATTGGAGGCAGATCCGATTTAATGTTTTTCTTCCTGTCGCTCCAGGTCTATTTTTCGGGGTGGTTTTCGGTTACATCACTGCCTTTTCGCCGTCCTTCGAGGTGTTTGTGTTGTCTCGCATTCTGGTGGGGTTGATGAACGGAGGCATCGGCCTTGTCTGCTTCGTCCTCACTCAGGAGTTTGTGGGCAAACCCTATTGGGCGATGACCGGTGAGAACCCGCGTACCCATCCGGTGGTACCCGACAGACGTGACACATGACTTTGTTCTTGACCAAGTCATTTTCCTTTCTCTGATGGAGTTTTCTTCCTCAGGAACCTTGAACAGCGTCACTTTTGCAATTGGCATTGCCCTGGTGGGCGTTTTGGGTTACTTCGTCCAGCCATGGAGGAGTCTAGCCATGGCGGCTAACACGCCCGGTGTCTTGATCTTGCTGTTGTCTTTGTGAGTACAATTTTCAGAGATGATAGAAGAGAAGTCTGCTGCTCGATTTTTAGAAGAATTTCTGTTCCTGCGGTGAAAGCAGCAAAGTGAAGGAACCGTTTTTCGACAGGACTTGCGAATGTCAAGTCAGTTCTCATTACGAAGAGCAGGTCCAGCACGAATCTCTATCCTACAGACCAGTAATCACCTACAAAGATAGTTTAAATGTGAACTGATGTGAACAGAGAGAAACCTCATGTAGGTCCAAACGACTTTATCTTATAGACCAGCAATTACCCACAAAGACATTTAATAAAAAACTGACTTGAACAGGAAAAACCTCACGCAGGTCTGGAACAACTTTTTATCCTCCAGACCAGCAATCACCTACAAAGACAGTGAATAAAAAACTGACTTGAACATGTTGAAACCTCAAGTAGGTCCAAACAACATTATCCTACAGACCAGCCATTACTCACAAAGACAGCTCATGAAAAACTGACTTTAACAGTGAAAAACTTTAAGCAGGTCCAGAAAGACTCTTTATTCTACAGACAGGAATCACCTAAAAAGACAGTGAAGAGAAAAGCTGACTTTAACAGGGTGAAACCTCAAGCAGGTCCAGAACGACTCTTTATCCAACAGACCAGCAATCACCTATAAAGATAGTTCATAGAAAAGTGACTTGAACAGCGAAAAACCTGAAGCAGGTCCAGATTGGAGGTAGTCAGAGGCACAGAGGACGAGAGACGGATGTACGGCTAACCAGCGCTAGCAGCTATAATGATAGAAAGACTGCAATGACTATTGATAATATTGATTATGGATCTCCTGTCCTCTGCCCTCCAGATCTCTTCCAGAGTCTCCGCGTTGGCTCTACGCGCAGGGTCAAACAGAGAAAGCTGAGGAGGTGAGTTCTTTCTTCCTGTGTCACGGTAGGTTTGAGCTTGTCGGTTCCGTGTCGTTAGCTCCTTTCATACATCACTGCTTTACGTTGACCTAGCTAACGCCAGACTAGTACAAACCTGATAGACGGATGTGGACGCACTTGCTATGACACATGAACGCTATGTTGACCGACAGTCTCAGCGGCTACAGGCTAACCATCGTGTGGCCTTTAAAGGTCCTACGCTTCATGGCCCGGAGGAATGGCAACCCCGCCAACAGCCTGATGCTGCAGCGCGTCCGCACCGCTAAACCTGGGGGGCCTGACAACAAGGAGGTGGGGGTCCTGCAGCTGGCCATCCACCCGGTGCTCCGCATCAGGACCATGGTCCTCATGTACGTCTGGTGAGTCCCCGCCCACCGAAAGACACTGACTGTACGGCCAATGGCCTGAAGCGGCTACTCCAGGCCTGCTTGTGGACCTTTGACCTGTGTGTGTATCTCAGGTACGCCTGCAGCCTGGTGTACTATGGCCTGACTCTGGGCTCCGGGGCCACGTCTGGGAACCGATACGTGAACATCTCCATGTCTGGTCTGGTGGAGCTGCCCGCCTACCCCATCTGCATGTACTTCATCAACAAGCAATGGTGTGTGTGTGTGTGTGTGTGTGTGTGTGTGTGTGTGTGTGTGTGTGTGTGTGTGTGTGTGTGTGTGTGTGTGTGTGTGTGTGTGTGTGTGTGTGTGATAAATGACTGATAAATGCTGAAATGATCCATCATGATTGTATTAAGCAAAAAGCAGTGTGTCTCGGTGGCATTTACCCATGACGCACTGCAGCAAAACTTTATTAGTGATTTAAATCAATGACACACCAACAGGATTAGATATTAATGTGTGTGTGTGTGTGTGTGTGTGTGTGTGTGTGTGTGTGTGTGTGTGTGTGTGTGTGTGTCCAGGGCCGGCAGGAGGAAGAGCTTGTCCAGCTTCCTGTGTCTGGCCGGCTCCGCCTGCCTCTGCACCATGTTCATCTCTGAGGACCCAGGTGACGCCCTTCCTCCCAGCGCGTCACATGTCATTCAAAGTGGGCGTGGCTCCAGCTGTGGGCGGGGTTACGTCATGTTATCTGTGCTTGCAGGGAGGCTGGTGGACGTGACGTCATTGGCGCTTCTGGGGAAGCTGATGGTCAGCGCGGCGTTCAACATCATCTACGTGTACACAGCCGAGCTCTACCCGACAGTCATCAGGTGAAGAACGTGCGAGCAACGCGGGCGGATAAACACGCGTGTTCCACATGTTCTAACAGGAAGTTTTGGTTGTCAGGAACGCCGGTTTGGGAGCTTGTGCCATGTCGTGTAGAGTTGGAGGAATCCTTGCTCCGTTTATTCCGTCAATGGTAAGATGGTCGTTCTGTGTTCCATTCAGTGTGTTTCACAGATAAAGTAGTTCCTCGAGATACGAGGCGTCGCTCTGTCCACATATTTGTTTGACATACGTGTGAAAATCTAAGATACAAGTCAAGCTTCAGGACACTACTGGCGGATGGGTACACTGGATCTTGTTCTTGACCAGGTGTTGGCGGATGGATACAACAACAGTGAAACCAGTTGATAAAATTTTTTATTATTAATAATTTAGGGGGTTTTAGGCTTTTTGACACGGATTAAAATGATTTTTTGAAATGTTTGACATACGAGTTCAGTCACGGAATGGATTAAACTCTTATCTCGAGGTTCTGCTGTAGTTTTGCTAAAGTTCTACTATGTTGGCGGATGGATACACGTTGACGTGTCGTTCCCTCCAGAGGATGCTTCACGCCTCCATGCCGTTCACCGTCTTCTGCCTCAGCGGTCTCTCCGCCGGCGGTCTCGGCCTCCTGCTGCCTGAAACCCTCAACAGACCGTCGGCAGAGACGCTGGATGACCTCGGCAGCCCCAAACATGTCCGTGTGCTGGAGAGCATCGTGAGTATCCCTGGTGGGGTGGGGTGGGGGGGCGCATGACCAAACACCCAACAGGGAACCGGCCCCACGTTTTGTGAATGACTCACTGGTTTTTTCGTCCTCAGGCTCTTCTGTACGACGACCAAAAGAGGAAATCAAATCACAAGTGAAGGAAGTGGCGTCGTCAGGGTAGGGGGGCCTCGACCCGATGACCTCCTGATGGTGACGAGGACGTATTTTCACCCACGCATCTGAAATGGAAAACCTCCTCCTGTCTGGAATCTTCCAGAAAAAAACAGACCTTGATTTTTTTGACGTTTGTGCCTTTTTTCGGGAGGCGAGACTTTCTGGACACGCGGGGACGTGAGGCAGGAGGGAATCGAACCATCAGCTAAAAACGGGACGTTGATGCTGGGACGGTTAGCTGCTAAGCTAATCAGTGTCACGCGCTCCAGTGTGGACAGACAGGAAGTGACTGGCGTCACGCAGCACGAGGATTCAAACCACACGCCTCAGGTTATTGGTTCCAGTCCCGCCTCATGAGGTTTTACTCTATTGCTGCTTAAACACTAAACATATACGAGATAGACGATACAGGAAGCCATTAAACCTGTTTGTTTGCATTTTTAATATTTTTTCAAAGTTTTTTTTAATTTTTTTAACCCTTTAAAGCTCACGTGTTGCGTTTGGGAGTCAACGGCAGGAACCTGTCTTTTAACAGGTGGGGACGGGTTCTGATGTAAATAATGTTTTAATGGTAATGAGAGACGGGAACCCAGATTCTGAGGTAAGTTTTGTCGAGTGTTAATCAGGAAGTAAACAGGATATTTCCTGGTCGGACAGGAAATAAGGCGGGGACACTTCCCTGGAGACAGGAAGTCAGGAAACAAGAAGGCAACATCTGTAAAACGCATTGTGGCTTCCTGTTGGTGTTCTAGATAATGGTCGTTCACTCTGAACACAGTCTAAACAAATAAAGTTTGCAAAAAAGATCAAATTAATATATTCAGGGTTGATTCCAAACTGAGTAACAAAGGTGCTGATGTTTCCTGATTTTCCTTGTGTATGTGTGTGTATTACGGGACTCAATTTTTTTTTTTTTAATTTAGCCTCAAATGCCATCTCGTTTCTCTGTATTTGTTTATGTGATTATATTCAATACATTTACATTCCATCATGCATTTATGTTGGTACATTTGTTATATTGTGTGTTACACCGACTTATTTTTGCTGTGTTGAGGGTTAGGATGATTATTTTTCACTAAATTGCGGCAGAAGTTTAATGCTGAGATTTTCAGAGGATCTATTTTACTGAGGTGCGTCCCGGTCACGTGAGTTTAAAAGGGCTTTGAACCGGTTCATGGAACAGAAAAGAAAACCAGAAACTTTTTGTATTTTAATAGGAACAAAACTGAAACCAAAAACTCTATTTTTAATGTTCTGGAACAGAATTGGTTATTCAAGGAAAAGCCAGTCTCCCAATCTGGATTATATTCCTAACAGGTAAACACTGCAATCTGTCAATCAGAAAAAATGTTTGATTTAGACATTCACTCATTGGCTGCAGCCATTTTCAAAGCAGAGTTCCCTTGACTCTGCTTTGAAACTTTGAAACTTTGTTGCTACCTATTTATATTTGCCAGTAACATTAACCAGATCAGAAACTATATTTTTATTTTCTAACCGGTTCAGGGGACATCAATTCTTGGGTGGAATGTGAAACTGGAAACGTTATAATACTTTTTCTGTTCAGAATGGATCAATTTACAAAAATTACATGTAATTGAATTTCATCTTGGTAAAACTTTGAATGAACGACTTAAAGAGAACCAAAAAAAAGAGACCTGAAATAAACCAGTTTGGATGTTTTCTGGCTGCACTTCCTCTGCTATCCAGTAGGAGGCGGCAGCTTTTACAGCGTCTGAATACAACCAACACCACCGAAGAAGAAGCGCTGCATCCGCTGCTGGAAGGAGTCCGTTGTCAGTGTTGTGGTTGGATGAGCTTGTCTGAGGAAGACTCCGCTGAGGTACGGCAGGTTGATTAGCAACGTAGCATTAGCTTGTGTGACTAAACATTCAGTTTACTGTTCGCATCAAATCCGGTTAAAAACACTTTAAAATGTTAGCGTTAGCTTTTCTGTATCGATAGGATGCTGCTTACTGTTAGCATCAACTTCTCTTGTTAAAAACACTTTTATAATGTTAGCATTAGCTTCTCTGTATAGAAAGTATGCTGTTTCCTGTTAGCGTTAAATTCTTGTTGAAAACACTTTATACTGTTAACATTAGCTTTTCTATATAGATAGGACGCTGTTAGTGTTAGCATTAATTTAGCGTGAGCTTTTATATATTACAGGACGCTGTTTGCTGTTAGCATTAGCTTCTCTAGTGAAACAAACCAGTGTTTACATGTAGCATTAGCTTGGACTGTTTCCTGTTAGCTGTGAACAGAAACTCGCACAAAACGGAAGTGAGTTCGATTCTAGCGTTAGAAATAAAATCTGTTCACGTAGACCAACTACAACAGATATAAAAATAAAACTTTATTCGAGAATTAAATAGATTAGAAAAGAAGTTTAGCGACCGGAGTGCAAATAAAAAATACAGACATTCAGAAGATGTAAAGAATAAAGCTGACATTACAAGAATAAAAGGTGTAGGATGATCAATATGGAACAAATACACATCTACGCACACTCACACACACGTGTGTGTGGAACAGTGCTGAATATTAACTATACAATGTGTGTGACTGGAGATCTAACGTTAGCGTGTGCTAACAGATGTATTATTACCGATACGAGAATGCCGAGGTCAACTGCTGCTACAAATACCTGATGTTCAGCTACAATGTCATCTTCTGGGTGAGTCACGAGCACACACACCTACACCTGGGATCATCTACGTCCCTCACAAGAAGAGTTTTCTACATGTGTATTTGCTTTCTCATGTTTTGTTGGCGAGTGTGAAAGCTTGTGAGGTCGATATTTGTCAAACACGACTGGAACGCTCTGGTCTTCTTGGGTGTCACGTTTCTGTTGGTTTGATGCGATGTGAGCGGTGCACGTCTGTCCCGGGCTCTGACTAAAGGCTGGTGTGTTTTCAGCTGGCCGGTGTTGCCTTGATTGCAGCTGGTTTGTGGGCGTGGAGCGAAAAGGTGAACAAATGCACCATGAGTTCATGTTAGCATCAGTACTGGTTCTGAATGGGTCCGCTTCGCAGGGAATCCTCATGGACCTGACCCAGGTGACCCGGATGCATGGGTTTGACCCTGTCTGGTTGGTCCTGGTGGTGGGCGGACTCACCTTCACCCTGGGCTTTGCTGGTTGTGTCGGAGCGCTGAGAGAAAACATCTGTCTGCTGAAATTTGTACGTTAAAAATCCAAACTTTTTATAATAAATCGTGTTTTGTGGACGTCACGAAGATCCTTGTCTTGTTTTTTTCTGCTCAGTTTTCCGGTGTTATCGGCTGCATCTTCACCCTGGAGCTGGTGGTGGTGGTCCTGGCCTTTGTTTTCCAGGGTCAACTCAGAGAGTGGATCAAAAGTTTGTTCCTGGCGAACATCCGAGCCTACAGAGACGACATCGACCTGCAGAACTTGATCGACTCTCTGCAGAAGATGGTAACGCCCGAGCCTGTTTTCACATGTAAACCATGACAATAAGTTCACCGTTAGATGAACAGGAGGTCTGTTCTGTAAAACCTGCTGGACCAGTACCATCTGTTCACATCAGAACAACTGCTGCGGAGCTGAGGGACCGAACGACTGGGACCTGAACGTCTACTTCAGCTGCAACGACACTCACCTCAGCAGGGAGAGGTGCGGCGTTCCGTTCTCCTGCTGCATCCAGGATCCGGCTGTGAGTTGATTGCCGATCAATCGCACCGATCGATCCCACACCTGACTGTAAACAAGTGATTCTGTGTCTGTGTGTGTTCAGGACACTGTGGTGAACACTCAGTGTGGGTACGACACTAGGAACAGACCAATGGTGAAAGCATTTCCTTTTCTCTATAGTTAGCTTCCTGTTGGGACAGGTGGGCGTGTCCTACAGGTACAGATGAGCTGGGGGGTCACTGGTTTCACTGGTTTCTTCCAGAGAGAGTGGGGCGAGCACATCTATCTCAAAGGTTGCGTCATTGCGATGGAGGAGTGGCTGCCTGGGAATATCATCACAGTGACCATTGTCTTCGCCGTCATCTCTGTGCTGCAGGTAACAAAACTTTTGCAGTTCTGATTCTTAATGGTACCAAAAATGTTATTTATTTATCTATTTTTAATTATTTTCATTACAATTACGATATAAAATAAACTCTCTTGACTTCAAACTGTCACCGGGCCAGATCGTCTTTCTGGCCCCATCTGCTGCCTCTGAGGTGGAAGTGTCTTTAATTGTATGCCAGCCATGCCCCTCCCTTCTTTCTCCCCTCTCTCTCATTGGTGGATCACGGCAGCCCACTCTGAGGGGAGGGGCTTGTGCTGGTCCCAGTGCTCTACACTCACACGCCTTTACCTGAACAGATGGTGGGGATGTCCCTGAGCAGGAAGCTGATCTCCGACATCGAGAGGGCCAACTTTGCCTTTTTGGCGGGGTAGAGCCTCCTGGACCTGGACTCTTCAGTGCCTTGTCGTCGTCCATCTTGGGTTCTTCCTCCTTGTTGTCAGATGTTTCTGGACCACGTTGCCTTCAATTATTGTTCACTGTTGAGTGCCTCCATCATCAGCATCATCGTCATCATCATCATGTTTGTTTACTCCACCAGATCCACAAAAGGACCTGAATCCAGAGCCGACTCTGGAGGGATGGATCTGATGGTTTTGTTACAAACTTCAAGTTAGAAGTTATGGTTAAGTAACTGTCCCGCAGAACTTTAAGAAGACTCGACTCAATGCACTGGACAAACTGATTGGTTATTGATTGGTCATTGATTGGTTCATACTCGTCCTTCATTTATGGTTTCTATCTGGACATGAATGAAGTCTGAATCCACCTGAGCCAATCAAACCCAGGTTACGTCCAATCAGAAGAATGTCACCGACGCGCTGAAATGTTTCAAGACAAGTTTCACAATGTTTCGGTCATTTAAATGTTCTGTTTGATATGTGGCTTGATATGTTTTTATTTTGACTGATTTATTTCTTACTTTGAAGGGATTGTTTTATATTGTGCTTCTATTCGATGGAATAGAAATAAAGATATTTTCTAATTTTCTCAATAAAGGCTCGAATTTTGTTCTAATAGGTTGAATGAAAAAAACATTTTTAAAAATTACATTTGATGAAGCCTGTAAATTACAGGTGATGATTTGGTTTCTTTTGTTTTTTTAATTTATGTAAATATATTGAGGATGTGACATAAAACCAAATGTCTGTTTTGAAGGAATTAAATGAAATATAGTACATATCCAAATTTTGAGCAAATATACACATGAACTTTATTAAGTAAATTTTATAGATAAAAAAATTAGATATTTATGAAATTATAATTTATAAAGTAAAAATAAGCAAATTTTTTTATTTTACATACTTGTATGTCTTTGTGTGTGGCTCCGCGGTGCACTGGCGTCGTGCCCAGAGTGTCCCCCAGTGTCCCCCAGCCTATCCCAGTGGCATAGGGCGTGAGGCACGCCCTATGCCACTGGGATAGGCTCCAGCTCCCCGTGACCCGCCGCGGCGGATGTAGCAGTGGTAATATGAAAATGACTGACTTATTTTTATATACTTATTTTATATACTGAGAAGACTTCAAAGTTTATTTAGTAAATTTAATTTAAAAAATATAAAAAGCAATATAAATAAACTTAATTTATTCAGTAAATTTAATTTTATGAATAAAAATAAATTTGTAGAATTTGTTTAAATAAATTTACAAAATTTAAACTTTAAATTTAATTTTACCGAAAACTAAATGAGTAAAAATTACATGAATAAAATAAATCTCATTTTAGTTGTAATAAAGTTTCCCCGTAAACTTTATTGACAAAGTAACGCGGACAGGGGCTGTAATGACACACTTTGGCCACTGGGGGGCAGGACTTCAGCTCAACGGCCAGAACCAAACCAGACGACCGAAACCTGAACCACCTCCTCCGGGAAGCGCGCGCTTCCAGAGGAGGTGGAGTCGGAAGCGCGCAGGAGCGTCGGTCCGTCGTGTGAACGTCTTCCGCGGCTTCTCTCGTCTCTCCGTCGGCCGTCGGACCCTCCGGGCAGCGGCGTCTTCCTCCTGCCCGCAGGAAAAAAAAAAAAAGCGGCGGATCTTTCGTCTCACGTTCGGGGCGGGACACGGCGGGGAGTGCTGTGTGTGTCGACCCGACGGTGCGCGGCTGTTCCTCCCCCCGCTGCGGTGGAAAAACCCGGACGGAGGCCCGCAGTGTGCGCTCAACCTCCCGCAGGCCTCCGGCCCGGACGCACGCTTTTCCCCCGAAAAATGGACGGATTCGCCGGCAGTTTGGGTGAGTCCCGCCGCGGCCCGCACACGGAGGGCCCCCCACCCCCATCCGGCCGTCGGTGCGGCGCGAGCCGCGCGCGGGTCTGGCGGCTTTACACGTGTCACTGCTGTATTTATCTAAAAAGTGATGCACCGCCCCTCCGGCGGATGCCGGGCCACAAAACCAACCAGCATCACGAAGGAGATCCAGATCTGATGGAGACCAATAAAGACCCCAAGATACACTGATCCATAATCAATAACCTGGTAAATCAGCCAATTATTGGGCTATAAATAAAGATTCCATGATGGGTTCTTGTTCGGTTTAAAATGAATGGTTCAGTCCAAATGGATCCGGTTGGGCCAACTGGGCTCCATCAGAACCCCCCCAGAGTTATTTACACCTGGAACAGTTCAGACTCTGTGGACACACCTGGACAGGTAGCTAACCGGTTAGCATCGCTCATGTCAAATAGACTCCATCCATTCTGATCTTCATCCTGTCCACGAGGTGGCGCTGTGATGGTGATCAGGGCGGGGCTTGCTTCCCTAAAAGGGGAGGAGCTACTGGCAGCTTTGTTCCAGTTGGGCGGGAGTTTTTTTTGTTTGTCGTGTTTTTTTGTGTCGCAAGTGCCCTTAAATTCTTCATTACAGCGACGCGCAGTTTGTGAATGAAATCTAACGTTTGCGAGGATTTTCTGGTTTTCGTCCAATAGCAGTGGTGGTGGGCGGAGCTTATTGTTCTGTACTGAAAAGAGCTAGTTTACTCCCAGACGACAGTAAGATTTGTTCCAGAGGTATTTAAACCATTTTTAAAAAATTTCTGGAGTGCAATTTCCTAGCATTAGCATTAGCTTCTGGTTTTGGTCACCAGAACCTCCTTAAAGCTGCAGAACACAATTTAATTTCTTCACTATTACAGACAAACAAACCACCAAAACAAAAATATGTGGCGTTCCTCCCTGTTGTCAGTCAGCTGAACCCAATTATGGTGTGTGTGTGTGTGTGTGTGTGTGTGTGTGTGTGTGTGTGTGTGTGTGTGTGTGTGTGTCAGACAGGCAGAAACATGCTGCGTCTGCAGGACCAAACATTTTTTCCTATTGTTTTGCTGAACATTTAAATCACGAACATCAGATTCCTCCAACCAACCACAGCTGCCGACCGACAGCTTCCTGTTTCTCTGATTCTGGGGCCTTCTGATTGGCTGAAGGTGGTCATTGACAGTCTGTTGTCTCTGCAGACGACAGCATGTCTGGCGCCAGCGTCTCGGACGTCCACGACCGCCTGTCGGCGTTGGAGCTCCGCGTTCAGCAGCAGGAAGACGAGCTGACGGTGATGAAGGCGGCGCTCGCCGACGTCCTGCGTCGCCTCGCCGCCTCCGAAGTCTCCGCTGCCGCCTCCACCAAGAAACAACCTGGAGGGAAAGGTAAGAACCGGCGTCCGTTAATCCGGTCACGTGTTCGGATAAAATACGTCGGTAACGGTGTGTGCTGCCCCCTGCAGGCGGGTCGGTCCTACGTGAAGCCTACTCCATGTCCTGCATCTCCAACGGAGGGTCGTCCGGACGAAAGAGAGACTCCACCTCTGTCACCAGGAAGGAAACCGTGTCATCGGCTGCCAAGAGGTGAACACACACACACACACACACACACACACACACTCTGATTGTGTCATTCGTGGTTTTTTCTCACCTTGCCAGTTGTCCTCAGATTTCCATCCACCTGACTTTCTGCAGACCAGAGGAGATCCGTCACATGAACTATGTATGATATTAGGCCCCGCCTACACTAGAAATGATGGTCCAATCAGAACAACAAATACACGACAGTCAGGAAGTGGCCGTCTCTTCACTTAGAGTCCATCTGGGGACGTAGAACCAGTAGAATCAGCGTCTTCTGGTCCCTCTAGGTCACATGTGTCAAACTCACGGCCCGGGGGCCAAATGTGGCCCTCCAAATGATTTTATGTGGCCCGCAAGAGCATAAATGGTTGTAGTGTCTAAAAATAAATAGAAACATTTGTTTCTGTGCAACTAACGGGAGGTCAGTCCCTGATGGACCAGTAGAACCCGTTAGAACCTGCCCAGTAGAACCGCTGGTTTTGATTGGTTGCTCACGCTCCTGGTTTCGTCCACAGTGGAGCAGACAGGAAGAAGGAAACCGGCAGCCAGCGGTCTCTGATGCAGGAGATCCAGGAGCACGAGGAGCCCGGTCCTCCCCCGAAGGACGCCACTCCCCCCCCGTCCTCCCCCCAGATCCCTCAAACCCCCGACACCCCCCAGAGACCGCCCCAGTCCGCCGACGCCAGTAAAGGCCACGCCCCTCCGAAAAGGTTCCAGTTTGTTGATCTGTTGGGCGTGTCTCGCTTGACTTCTGCTGCTCTGACATTACTAACCCCGCCTCCAAGGACCCGCAGTCCGTCCTCCTTCCAGGTGCAGGTTCTCCTGCGGGGGGAGGGGCAAACGCACCTGATCCAGGTGCAGTTGGGCTGCGGTTCCTGAGTATTTTCATGGGGTCTCCTGATGTCCAACAGGTTGGAGGTTTGAGGCCTCCTGGAGCCCCTGAAGGTTCCATCATGGAGACCCTGAGGAGATCCTCTGTAGCTTTGGTGTCACCTTGCGTGTTTGGTTCTACTAACATTCTCTCTTCCTGCCTCCGCCCTGAGGATCTCCTCCAGGAGAACCCAGACCGCCAGGGGTCCCACCTGCTCTAGATCTTTCCTGACTCCTGGTTCTTCTTGCCTGTGTGTTTTATTAAAACTACTAAACTCCTGTCCTCTTCGTCCTCCAGCAGGCCTCCTCTAGCTTCTGGCTTTGATGTCTTTAGTGACTTTAGCGTCTAACAAACCTTGTCCTGGTTCCACTCGGAGTCACTGACCGTCTCCTCCAACATTCAGATTCTGGAGAACCATCGGATCCAGTTGGACGATGGTTTCTCATTCTGATCTGTCCAGTAGTTCTGATCTGGTTTACACTTGCTTTCCTGATCCGAAGTCAAAACCAAATCCAGATCGGTTCCATGTTGGTTCCTGAGACACAGGTGTCGCGATCCGGACCCAATCCCAGTTTGGATCCGAGACCTCAGAAACATTTTAATGGAGGCGAACGTCAGTGACTCGTAGTGACTTCCTCTTCCTCCTCCTCGTCTTCCTCCTGTGACCCCGGGTCCCCTTTGTGTCCAGGGGCCCCAGCGTGAAGCGCTCCTCTGGGATGGAGCGTTCCCAGAGCAGCACCTGGGACGGTTCGGACGACAACAGGAACAAGCTGGTGAAGGCGGCGTCCACGTCCAAACTGCTGGCCAAGATGGTGAAGAACTCCGAGAGGTCGGCGCTCTTCATCGCTCACGACGTTCTGATCGACAGGATCTGTTGGAATGTTGATTGATTTATTGATCACTGAATTTTTTATTTTTTTCGTCCTTGTGTTTTCAGACATAAAGACACGGTGGTCAGTCAAGGTAAACAAATGTTTGTGTTATTTTTTATTAAACAGTGTGGTGTAGAATCCTTCGGCGGGTGTGAAGAAACACTGTAAAATTTAAATTAAATTTTTTTTTAATTGTTTAAAAAAATTAAGCTCCTCCACTTTCCCGACCCAATCGCCAACTCCATTAGAATTTTTTTGTTCACACCTTAGCTGTTGTGTTATTGTTTTTAGATTTGTGTTGTTTATGTATTTGTTGTTGTGTTTTGTTTGTTTTGAGTTGTTGTTGTGTTGTTTATTGTTGTTTAGTGACGTTGTTTGTGTCTCAAACCAGCAAAAATGTCCACTCGGGAGAAAAACAGCCTAGCTGGTAAGTCTCGATGACTCGCCTGAGCAGGATAGCAACATGCTAACAACATGCTAACATGCTATTAGCATCTTACTTAGCACCCCTTATAATTTCCGCTTTGGACCAATCCCATCTCTCGCTCCGTCTCCCTCACCTGTGCCTCACCTGTTCCTCACCTGTCTGAGTACAGTTTTGTTTCTGGGTCCAGTTTGAAACACTTGTTGGACGTCGACGCGTCAGTCGTCTTGTTTTTCCCCGTTCAGTTGTTTGTGTTTGTTTCTAAATCTCTGTTCTTTGTTCCAGAGGGGAACCTGAAGATGTTCATGCGCGGTCGACCCATCACCATGTTCATCCCTTCAAATGTAGAAAACTACGACGAGATCCGAACCGAGCTTCCTCCAGAAAGACTCAAGCTGGAGTGGGTGTATCCTTTACAAGAAGGACGTTATAGAGAATAAATTAAGTACATTCTAACAATTTAAATAAGAAATGTTATTTTTGCTATCTGGGCTGCTCCACAAAAACAGAATAAAGTAATATTTTAATAAAATTCTACCGTATACCGTATTTTCCACACTTTAAGGCGCACTTTATTTTCTCAAAAAGTGACAGTGCACCTTATAATCCGATATGCCTTATATATGGATCAATATTGATTAGCAGCTCCATCTAGTGAATGCATAACACAGCCACTGCAATATAACCTATGCGCCTTATATATGAAAACAGTTTTAAAATAAGCCTTTCATTGAAGGTGCGCCTTATAATCAGATGCACCTTGTTGTGTGGAAAATACAGTATTTTATTTCTTCCAGGGATTCGGGTTCAACAGCAGCCAAAGCTTAGCCTAGTAGCTAGTTTTGACTGATTAGAATTAACCTTCCTTGTTGGAACAGGTGTTTTTTTGAACCTGAACCCTGCCCATCCCCCACAGACACTAGCGTGTCATTTGCGTACGACAACATGTTTGACTGGATGTCCAAATCTTTCCGGCGTTCCCTTGACTTCCTGCAGGTATGGTTACCGCGGCAGAGACTGCAGGGCGAACGTTTACCTCCTGCCCACGGGGGAGGTGGTTTACTTCATCGCCTCCGTTGTCGTCTTGTTTAACTACGAGGAGCGGACTCAGCGACATTACCTCGGACACACCGACTGCGTGAAGTGGTGAGGAACGATTCACACACGTTTTCAGCCAGTCTGAGGTGACGGGTGCGTAACCACACTTTGTGTCTCCATAAGTTTGACCATCCATCCCGACAAGATCCGTATCGCGACCGGACAGATCGCAGGAGTGGACAAAGACGGACGGGTATATATCGAGCTTGGCAAACAAAATCAGAACTGTGATGCTAATGCTAATAGATGTAACAGGTGGAGTCAGGAATATTAACTCCTGTGTTCGCGCTTTCAGGCGGTGCAGCCTCACGTTCGCATCTGGGACAGTGTCAGTCTGTCGACGCACCAGGTCATCGGGTTGGGAACCTTTGAGAGAGGCGTCGGCTGCCTGGCGTTCTCTAAAGCTGTAAGTGTCAGCTGGGGTTGTCATGACAGCGATAGGTGGATCGATGGTACCCGTCTCGGATCAGATGTAACCCACCCGTCTCACCTGTCCGTCTGTCCTCCAGGACTCTGGTCACCACCTGAGCGTTATTGACGACTGTAACGATCACATGTTGACAGTTTGGGATTGGCAGAAGAAGTCCAAGATCGCTGAAATCAAGGTCAGCGGTCGCTCAGGATCACAGTCGTACGCTGTCAGATCTACTTACTGTTGAACTCGTGAGAAATGATTTGAGTTCTGAGTGCTTCTGATTGATATGAACCGGGTTTTGATTGGTCTTTGTCTGGTGTCGACTGGTTTCAGACCACCAATGAGGTGGTCCTTGCCGTGGAGTTTCACCCCACAGACCCACACACAATCGTCACTTGTGGAAAATCCCACATTTTCTTCTGGACCTGGACTGGGACCTCGTTAGCTCGGAAGCAGGGAATCTTTGGCGTAAGTAGACAATTAAATTTTTCATGTTGAGTCATCTTGAAGCGAAGTCCATATGATCCAGTTCGGTCTTCAGGGATGTTAACCGCTTAATTAAAGACGGTAAAAACGAAACTCACCTGCTCCTCTTCTCCGTTCCAGAAATATGAGAAGCCGAAGTTCGTCCAGTGTCTGGCCTTCCTGAGCAACGGGGATATCCTGACTGGAGACTCCGGGGGAATCCTGCTGGTCTGGACCAGGAGCTCTGCCGACACCCCAGGGAAGGGACCCAGAGGTGAGGAGGGGCATCAGTCCACTTCAGGGGTCTTCATGAATGCTCCATGAGGTCTGATGCATGTGTAAGAGATCTGATTGGTCAGAGAGATCACATGACCACAGGAAAAGCTGATGGTAGTACAAGAAAGTGCAAATCCATGGTAGTTATCTCCTGCCCCCTGCTGGCCGCCAACAGAACTGCACCTAGAAATAAATGTTGGACTACTTCAGAGGAAAGGTGTGACTGATCCCCCGTGTGTGTGTGTGTGTGTGTGTAGCATTTCAGATCAGTCGTCAGGTCAAAGGTCATGAAGGCAGCGTGTTCTGCATGTGTGAGATGAGGAGCGGCACTCTGTTGACCGGAGGAGGAAAAGACCGGAAAATCATCCTGTGGGACCACGACCTGAGAGCCGACCACGACATTGAGGTCACAATGACGCAGATCAGTAAGTCTGATCGGTTATTAACACACATACACGAGTCACATGACGTTCTTCGCCCACAGGTCCCAGATCAGTATGGAACCATCAGAGCTCTGTCTGAGGGGAAGGGGAACGAGTTTCTGGTGGGAACGTCTCGTAACTACATCCTGAGGGGAACCTTCAACGACGGCTTCCTGGTCGAGGTCCAGGTGAGACTGGTGACATCATCGCGATGTCATTACTTGAGGCTCTGTCAGGTGATGGCGCTTCTACTGTGATGTGTTCAGGGTCACACAGACGAGCTGTGGGGTCTGGCGTCCCACCCATCCAGGGACATGTTCCTGACCTGCGCCCAGGACCGGCTGGTCTGTGTCTGGAACTCGGTGGATCACAGTCTGCACTGGAGCCGCATGCTGGAGGTGAGGCTGACAGCTGATTGGTTCATTCATGATAGGTGGGAAGGTTGCAAATGTATTTTTCCCGAACCCGTTACTGACCAAGTTAAAAATCGTTCATGATAAATAAATTTGCGGGCAGATCAGCGGTAGGGAATCACAGCTCTGCCCCCCCCCCCCACAGGAACATGGACACTGTGCAGACTTCCATCCAAGTGGAACTGTGGTCGCCATAGGAACACACTCTGGAAAGTCAGTATTGGTCATTAGTGCTGTAGGTTTGGATGTGTCTGATTGGGCCCCCTGTCTCACCCTTGTCCTACTGGTCCCCCCCATCACAGGTGGTACGTTCTGGACGCCGAGACCACGGACCTGGTGGGGATCCACACCGACGGGAACGAGCAGTTGTCTGTGATGCGCTTCTCAGTAGGTGGGTGGGGCTTCTGATTGTGTTTCCATGGCAATGTCATTGGGGAAATGAAAGCCAGGACTTACAGTGTGTGTATGTGTGTGTACGCAGACGGCAGTCTGTTGGCTGTCGGCTCTCACGATAACTTCATCTACCTGTACACCGTCTCCGAGAAAGGACGCAAGTACAGCCGCTACGGGAAGTGTACAGTAAGTGTTTGAAGGTGTTTATTAACCAATGAGAGGCTGAGGACGTCCAGGTGTCCTCATGACTCACCTGAGTGTTCCCACAGGGACATTCCAGCTACATCACTCACCTGGACTGGTCACCTGACAACAACTTCATCATGTCCAACTCGGGAGACTACGAGATCCTCTACTGTGAGTACAAACAACTGTACTGCAGTAGTAGTACTAGGAGTACTCCGGTAGTACTACTGGAGTACTGAGGTGGTGCTACTCGTCTTTCAGGGGACGTCCCAAACGGCTGTAAACTGATCAGGAACCGTTCGGAGTGTAAAGACATCGACTGGGCGACGTACACCTGTGTCCTGGGATACCACGTGTTCGGTGAGCACAGCTGAACATCTGTGTCTCGTGTGACCTACCCTCCCTGTCCAAAAGTATGTGAACGTGTGTGTGTGTGTGTCAGGCGTGTGGCCTGAGGGTTCAGATGGGACGGACATCAACGCTCTGATCAGATCTCACAACCGGAAGGTGATCGCTCTGGCGGATGACTTCTGTAAAGTTCACCTGTTCGCCTACCCATGTTCCACTCCAAAGGTGAACACACACACACACACACACACACAGAACCAATGATTTCAACAGTGGTTGCATCAGTGTGATGTCTAAGACGGTATTGATCAACCAATCAATAATCCATCTATAGGCTCCCAGCCACAAGTACAGCGCCCACAGCAGTCATGTGACCAACGTCAGCTTCCTGCACAGAGACAGTCACCTGATTTCCACAGGGGGGAAAGACACCAGCATCATGCAGTGGCGTCTGGTTGAGAAAACCTCGCTGTCGTTCACTGACGGCCCCCTCGCTAATTCCACCGCCCAGCAGCCAGACCCCGCCCCCACCCCTGCACCACCCACTCTCTCCAAAGCCTCGCCCACACAAGAATCTGCTCCTCCCCCAACATCCAACGGAACCCAGGAGACCTCCCTGGATACTCCACCCCCGACCGAATCCACCTCGCCAATCCTTGAGTTGACTCCGCCCTGCTCAGAGTCAACCCCGCCCCCCTCAGACAGCACAATGAGCCTGAAGGACAGCCTGGATCCCAGTGATGACACCGCCACGCCCAGCGACGAGGGGCTGCCCCCCCTCACCCTCCCCTCACAGACGGATGGGGAGAGTGTGTGAGGGAACGTCGGTTCTGGTACAGCTGTTCTTGTGAGGACCAGGCAGGGTTTCACATGTGGGAACATCGAAAGGTTTACTATTCAGGGTCGCCGTTGGTTTAGATGCGTAACTGTGACGGTTTTTAAAAGACGTAACGGAGTTAAATGTGAAACTCATCTTTATATAACTTGCTGATCCAATCATTACCTCTGGTCTCACAAGAAACGTCCAGAAATCCAGTCAGAAAATTATTATTATTTTTTTTTAAAGTGTTAACATTTGTTAGCAGAAGCTGCTAACGGCTAATCCAGTACACATAATGGAGAAAACACGTAATCTATTACGGTAGTGGAATGTTCTCATTGTGACGATTGTACCGGGAGCATGGAACATTTATTCATGTTGGGTCCTCGCAAGTCTAGAAATACAAGTATGTATGTGTGCGTGTGTGTGTGTGTGTGTGTGTGTGGAGTTTAAATGAAATATTCCTTCAGTAATGTGCCAAAACACCTCAAGCACCTGAGACCTCTGAGTGAGTTGAAGGATGGGAACATGAGTAGTGGGTGTTTCACGTCTCCTGACCAATGAGAGCATAGCAAAGTTACGTTAAAAAAAGAAAAAAAAGCAATTTAATCTGATTTTAAATAATTGTAATTCTGTGAATGACAATTGGATAAATGTAATTCTAGACTGAAGGACTCGTTGAGTGCTAAAGACTGCAAACTTAAATATCAACTTTGCTTTATTTGTGTGTAACTGCCTAAAAAATTTACACTCCTGAAAGACATTTCAAAATAAAAGCCCTCCAGTGAGGGCATGGTCTATGGAAGGCTTTGAATGTGAAACATGCAGGAAGTATAATTTGTCTAAATCCTGCAGCGGAATAGAATGATCGATAAGAGGTCAAAGAAAGGCACAAAGAAGAACTGAACGTACATTAGGACTACAAACTATTATGGGATGGCGTTGATGGTTCGTATACTATTTGAACTGAGTGTTAAATTGCTAATGAGAGGAAACCGGACGTTGACTTCCTGCTAAGTAGAACCCAGTGGTGACGCGGAGGCGGGTTCAGTCGGTTCGAACATCCCTGGCTGCCGCCCAGCTAACCGGGTCAACGGAAACTCCTCTCCTCTGATTGGCTGGTCGCTCTCGACTTGCTGATGTTTGTTTTTGTGTCTTCTGGACCATTTCTATCCAGTGTTCGCTGAATGTCCTGATGTCACTCCAGGGGGTGACGCCTATCAGGGGGTTGGGCCTATCAGGCTGGGGGGCGGGGCTTTCATGTTTTTTACGTTGTTTTTTTTCTACACTTGTCTCTGGAGGGCTCGACCAGAGTCCAGGACTCTACTGGACAGTCAGGGAGGGGCGGGGTCATGGAAGGGGCGGGGTTTTGATGGCGTGTGGGGGGAGGGGGGTCA
This sequence comes from Antennarius maculatus, assembly GCA_013358685.1. Lineage (NCBI taxonomy): Eukaryota > Metazoa > Chordata > Actinopteri > Lophiiformes > Antennariidae > Antennarius > Antennarius maculatus. The sequence goes on from CM023616.1 coordinate 21,104,028, forward strand.
CGTGGGAGATTCTGGATTAACTTTTCTTTTTCATCGATCAGTAACATTAATATTCATGATGATCATGTGACTGTTTTGAGCCAATCGTGTCTTTTCTCATGCATTCCTGTCAGACGACAGACTGTACTGAAGATTTCAACAAAAAAAAATTTGAATAAATGTATTGAAAACTGATTTCCTGTTGTCATGGTGATGCTCTCAGACTGCAAGATTCAGATAATATTGGAATATTTCTTTAATTTCTTTAATTCCACAGAAGTGGAAAACCTCAAACATCACAATGCATTCTGGGCATTTCACATCATGTGGTTTAGTGATGTCATCGAAGTAAGCGGTTTATTGGTTACAGAGGTCCTGTTGGCAGCAGTTCCAGTTATCCGCAGAGCAGTGGTTCAGAGTGGTGCAGCCTTTCTCGCCATTGGCTGCAGGACAAACAGGACATGCATATAAGAGCCAATCACTGTTAAGGACCTGCCCACAATGCAGACGGATGAATAGAACACAAGATATGTTAATAAACTAGAATGCAAACCAGGGCAGGGAAATTAATTTTTACATGAGAAACCTGACTTGTGTCACACCAACAATAATTTGAACTTAATTCTACTCAATTTTCTTCCATTGTAAAATTCACTGAATTAAGCATTTTGAATAGCTAGTACTAGTAACATAAAGAATAAAAGACTCTGTAAATATTTATATTAGGCTATTTGAAATTGTGTTGTTGATATAATTTGTGTGCACGTACTTTATTATTATCCTCACAAGGGCCAAACAGTGATGTAGAAAGGGCCAAATGTGGCCCACGGGCCACAGTTTGCCCCGGTCTGATGCAAATCATCAAACTCTGATTTGAATTCAGTTTCTCTCTAATTCAATTAATTGCTGGTCATTTTACAATTTTTATATGTAAGCTGTTTTTGTTTTTTATTTTTCTAAATGTAGTTCATCTATGTTCACACACACACACACACACACACACACACACACACACACACACACACACACACACACACACACACACACACACACTGACTCCTGAACCCATTCAGACCTTAAGGTCCTGATTTATCTTTTTTTTAATTACGTGTTTGACGTCTGCGTGTTGTGGGGTCGTTCCATCAGCTCGCTAACGTTCTATCAGGGCGTCTTTTCTTAGTGGGGACCGTGTTAATTACATGTATTATGCAAGGCAATCAGAGACTGCAACATCCCGTGAAGGGAAGGCCAGGGAAGGTCAAAACTATGCACTAGCTTTGACCATAGATCAAAGCACTAACTTGTTTTTGTTTCATCTTTCTATCTGCAACGGTTGCAAAGATATTTGGTGAACTAACAAACGAACGGACGAAGGAACAGATGAACAAACGGACGAACACACGAACACTGACAATTACAATACATCACTGCTTCGAAGCGGGATGTAATAATTATAATTATAATATAATCAACCCTTTACTGTCCATTGAATATATTCTTCCACTCCAATAATCATATATACTGTATATATGTATATGTAGGTACAGGCAACACACACATTTCCATCTGTGTCATTAACATCCTGTCTTTTTGTCACGTTTTAAAACACAGACCACCACTCAACATTAACCTGCAGTGTGTCAATATTTTAAGCCCAAATTGACGTATGCATCATAAGTCACCATGGCAACAGTAAGATGCACAGTGACTAAACAGTTCCACATGAAGCCACGCATGTAGAAGACTTACTTTTGGTGTAGCAGGCCTGTTGCTCCACCCCAGAACAGGTTATCGTTATCTTTTCGTACACGCGGTCGTCAAAAATACACTGGAGGTTATATGGATCCGCTGAAACACAAATACACCTGTGATCACAATAAACCAAGCTTTTGTTTCATATACCTGGTGCTGTATGAGAAGATGCAGCAAAATCACTTGAGACTAGGCTGTTTGAATTTGTTCAAAAGTTCCTGTAACTTGAAAAACAGGAACAAAACGCCACCAATATTCCCAGTTAGGGCTGTTTTGCACAGCAGCATTCCTTTATTTTTCATTTTTGCATTGTTCATGTTCCTCTGCATGTTAAGACTCATGTTTTCATTGCAAACTTGTTGGTTTTCACTTTTTTTACAAAGAAAACTGACAAAAAGTTTGTAAAGGTTAGATATGTTTGGAACCACAGCACACAAAGTATAGCAAAGAACTTTTGCAAGAATTAAGTTTACTTAACACACAAATCTCTGTTTGAAACTGTTTAACTTTTGGTTAAGTGAATGACCCCATTTTAGGGTAAAATACCCCGAATTGCCCAAAAAGGCGGTTTTAGGGTATAGCATGGCCATTTAACCACTAGGGGTATTAAACCACATCAAAACCCTGCAGTTGGAAATAATTTGGTCTTGCATAGTCACTGAACCCTAACTCATTTTCAAATTTCAAGCTTCACCTCAGAATACTTTTATTTTTATTTAAAGTTAAGGAGAAGAACTGCTTTAATTTCTCACCATTGGATGAATTAATTCAACTTTTATTCCCAGGTTTGCATGACCTTTATGCAGAGTGACCTCTGACCCGATGAAGCATCTACAGCCTTTGTAAAGAACGCTCTTGAGTCGTATAGAGGCGCCGTTTGGATATTTTTACCTGAACAGAGGAAAGGCAGGATGAGCAGCAGCAGCAGGTAAGCCTTCATTTTTCCGTCAACTCCAACAGCAAAAACAGAAATGCTGCTGAGAATGAGGTCAAACTCAGTCTTGTGATACCGCAGACACCCCCACACCCACCCACAGAGATCGATAGAGCAAAGTAATACCTAACCTGAAGGCAAACTTGATTAAAATCAATCTTCAGTTCTTTGAATCTCAGCAGAGTCACGGCGGAACACGATGAACCGCTGCTGACTGACTGCATGTGAATGAACTCTGATTATCAGATGCACCAGATAAAGTTCATACGTACCTGCAGCGACTTGCTGGTTATTTATCTCATTATGTACACATTTATTAGCACGACACTTGTTGTCTGCAGCTGTTCTTTCCTGCAGTACCATCTTACATTTATTTTATTTGGCCTTAGTTTAACAGGGTGCATCCCATGGAGATCAAAGTTCTCTTTTCCAAAATACCTGGCCAATAAAGCAGCAGCTAGAGTTAGGGTATAGGGTTTAACGGGTTAGGGTTTAGGGGTTAGGGTTTAGGGGGTCAGGGTTTAGACCGGTAAGGGTTATGGAGTGTCATGTGTCTTTTCTCAGATGACACTCTCTGAAGGACCCAAAACCGGTTCATACAGGCAATAATTAAGTCGTCCGTTTACACCCTGGAGCAACACCCAAACTCATTGACCAATCAGTGAGCAGTACACAAACCTTTATGCATTACATAAATACCTGCGGTGAGGAAGGAGGGTGACCGGTTGGATCGTGGAAATGTGGACCAGATCCGGACAGCAGGTTCTGAACCGTCGACAAAAGTACAGAGGACACAAATCCAGTCAGTAAAAGAAGATGGAGACGAGTTGAAAATGATGTGATGAGATGAGATCATCCTTTATTTCTCTAAAGGAAATTCTGCAGTTTTTCTGGCAGTGAGTTGATTTGAAAAAAACAAACAAAAAAGGGTCAATAAACATAAAACAATTAACAGGAGGAAAGTAAAAAAACAAAAAGAATGAGTTCCAGGAGAGGTGATGTAAGTTGAAAAATGATGCAAGTTGAATTAACTAGTCTTCAGGCTATGACTGCATTTTCAACTAGAACCAATGCAGTTACAGACTGCAACATCCCCTGACACCCCTGAATTCAAAATTTTAACCTGACCTACTTGCGTAGGTCAAAGATCAAAGCTAGTGCTTTTCATAGATCAAAGCACTATGAAAAGCACTAGCTCACTGTTGGGTCGCTAACGAAGACATGCTAACATTGCTAGCCCTGGATTGAGTTCAGTCACAGAACCGGTTGGTTCTGATCTGCCATGGTGACTCCAGAGCATCTCAGAGACTCACATTCCCCCAAAGGGTGGAGATCTTTTGTTTTCAGCATCACCTGAGGTGACGATGTCACAGTGGGGCGTCGACCAAGGTGCAACAGGTCAGTCCACTCCGCAGACAAGCCCCTAGCGATCCACTGTGTCATGAAGACATTCCCTTGGGTGACATCTACTGTCAGGAGATGTTGTGTGTGATTGTTCCGGTTATTAGTTATTAATCAGAATCATTGTTCATCCAAATGAACCCCTATGTGACACGCTTCTTGTGTATAATACTATTTCTTAACATAGTAACATAGTTATAACGTGGCATTTCTTCACCATAACCGGCCAATCAAGTTCGAAAGGTGCTTTTGGGGCTTCAGGGTTTGAAGTAGCATCACAACATTCCCCCATTCCTCAGAGGCTACAAAAGCCTCGCGTCCACCTGTCAGAGACCCAAATCAACAGAAGACAAGCAGTAGCAAGGAAGATGGCTGGACTTCTTAACAAAGTACTCGGTGAGTGAATGAAGGCGGAAGGACTGATTTGTGCTGTCGTGGTGTTTGATTCACCTCTCCGTCCTGTCAGGATTTCTCGATTCAGATTCTTACATTTCCTCCCTTCTAATGATTATTGTGCTGATATTATGAGTAATTCTGTCACCCTCTCAAAACCTGAAACCTTGCTTTGAGCCTGAACTTTAACGTCGCCTCCATATCGATATGAGTATGGTGAAGTTACCGCAGCTGCTGTAACCTTAGCTGCTATTTGAAGAGAGGATTAGCAATTAGTTTATATGATATTCATGATCTGGAAGAAGCAGGCATAACATGATTGGAGTTTCAGACACTCATTCTCTTAACGTCGTGCTTCATGATGCTCACCCTCAGCAGGTGACATCATGTGATCATGCGATAGACGCAACAATGTGACATTGGTTCCAACTCAAACTGTGTTTGTCTTGCACAAAATACAATGCTAGATGTTGTCGATAAGGCAGTAGAGCAGCTTCCCGAGCAGATCCAAGATCCGGCTCACGCTGTGATCGAGAAAGTGAAGGAAGCCGAGGCGGAAGCCACGGCCAAGACGGAGGAAGCCACAGAGAAGAAGGAGGAAGCCACAGAGAAGAAGGAGGAAGCCACAGAGAAGAAGGAGGAGGAAAAAAGTGAGACATGAATCCTTTGAAGAAAAAAAATCTCGTCAGGATTAGATCTTGTCGCCCCTTTAAAGATTTTGGAGCTCACAGAAAATTAAGCTCCAAAGAACATTTTAAGACCATTTGAGTGAGTTTGCAAGGAATTTGCTGAGACGTTGCGATAATTTCAAAGTTTTACATTCTGTTTGTTGCGTGTAGTTTTGTTCGTCTCTATTTGTTGCAGCTTCCAACAAAACGCAGCCATTCTAGTCCTGTGGGCGGAGCTGGAAAACAGATTTTTTTTATCATGAAAAATACATTTTTTAGGTCTCTACATACACATAGTCATCCTCCCTAACCCAACAAACTCCAACAATTTGGAAAACTAATGGGTCCTGGATCGACTGTACATCCACAAACTCGTGAAACAGTTTAGAAATGCGCGGATTACAATTGACAGGAGTTATTTGCATAGTCCTGCCCAATCTGCCCGAGAACTCCTCCCTCTAACCGGATGAGGGCGTGTTCATCCCTGAGGTGAAGTTCCTGTCCAGTGGTAATGTAGCAGTGCGTGGGAACGTCATCGCTCAAGGCTAGTTCCTCAGATGTTGTTGAAGTCAGCTTGTATTTGGCTAACTAGTTAGCTATGCTTTAGTCTGTGTATGTGTAGCTTGCGTATGTGTGTTCATGTGTGCGTCCTCAGTGTCATAGTGAACATAGGCACACACATATACCGCATTTTTACCGTACTTACAGTTGCTAATGAGTATGGTGAAGTTGAGGTGGTGGTAGAGATGCGCTTATGTAGCGGTGATGATCGGCATGGGTTGAAAGGGGAACTAGTCAGAGGTGGCGCGCAGTTCAAAATACGAATTGTTCTGTTTAAATATCTCATGTTACAACACCTCGATGCCTGTGCGCTCAGTGGTCCAGAAATTACGGTAGTTAAATGTGGTTCAGTGTGGACGAGGAAACCAGTAGCACCCTGCAGGAAAGTCACACGACTGGTTCGTCAGTTCAGTTGGTTTTGGAAGAGGATTTTCTGAACTTCTTGGCTCCGTTTTAACTCATATTCTCCTCCTTTTTCTCAGAGACGGACGAAAGCGCTTCAACCTGATCGCTTCATCAAACTACAGCTGCAGCCAAACGAGTATAAATGTTTAAAACATAATCAATAGTTTTAACGGCTGTGGGTGTGGCTTCAATCCTGATCAACTCAAGGAAATGAACCAACAGATTTAAGTGTTTCATCTCTTGGGTCATGTTCTGATTGGTTTAAATAAAAGAAACGTGTCGAAACACCATAATCTGTTGTCTTGTCATTTTTGAAGATTGCTAACAGAATGCTAAGCAAACTCTGCTAGTTTTACTGTTTTCTGCTTGTCAATCACTGCCCTCAGGGATCCTGGATGGAGACTGAATTTTATTGTCACGTCTCCTTATTCATACATAAGGTACACAAATGCTTGTGGCTTTAGCTGGATGTCGGGTTGTAGTGTCAAAGAGGAAGGGGCTGAAGATGTTTCCAAGCCCGGGTGTGAAGTCGGTCCACATCTGAAGATTTTCACTGATGAACTTGTTGAGATTTCTGTCACAGAACAGGTTGGTTCTGGTCCTCAAAGGTGACTACATGGCATCTCAGTGACTCATGTTCACACAAAGGGTGGTGATCAGCGTCTTGCTTTGATTCTCTTTGTCTCTCTGTAACCTGATGAACCTCTGATCGGCAACACCCGAGGCGATGATGTCACAGTGGGGCGTGCAACAGGTTGGTCCGCTCTGCAGACATTCCCCCATTCCTGAGCCGCTGCAAAAGCTTCACCTCCACCTGTCAAGAGACTCAGATCAACAGAGACGCGTCCGTAAGAAGACGAACAGCAGCGAGGAAGATGTCTGGAATTTTTTCAACAGTACTCGGTGAGTGGATGACAGTGGAGAAACTGATTTGTGTTCTCATTGTGGTGTTTGATTTACCTCTGTCCTGTCAAGATTTGAAATCCTTGTTTCTAAGATCAGCTCATGTTTTCTGGACTCAGACGCTTTAATTTAATCATTTTTACATATTATTGTGCTGATATTATTAGTAATTCTGTCACATCCTCTCAAAACCTGAGGCCTTGTTTCGATCCCAAACCTTCACGTTGCCTCCACATCGATTGACGTTCATGTCCGATTTAGACACTGATAAAGCGTGAAAATGTAATATCAGTCCTAACTCAAACTGTGTTTATCCTACACTAGATGTTGCGGATAAGGCAGTAGAGCAACTTCCTGAGCCGGTCCAAGATCCAGCTCAAACCGTGATTGACAGCTTGAAAGAAAACAAGGAGGATGAGGGCAGCAGCGGCGGCGGTGGATTTCTGTCATCCTTAACAAGCACTGGTGGATTTCTGTCATCCTTAACAGACAAAAAGGACGACGAAAAAGGTGAGGTATGAATCCTCTGGAGAAGGAAAACTCATTAGGATGACATCCTGTCGGCACCACACCTGTGTGAACACACACACACACACACACACACACACACACACACATACGGTTCAAAAATACAAACTTGCAAACACAATACGGCATTTTAGGAATATTTGGACATGAGTCATTGGTTGTTTGTTTCTCGGGAAGCACCTGGTTCATCAATATGAATCAGAATCAGAAAACTTGATTGATCCCCAAGGAGGAAATCGCTTTTTGTTATACAGTAATCACGCGTTACTCACGGTTAATGCATTCCAGGAACCACCCGCGTAAAATGAAGTTCCGCGATATAGCAACAAACTATTTTATTATTGACGGTAATTTAAACGTTTATGAACCCTCCACATACTGATTTTAAACCACCTTCTATCTGTATGACCTTTTCCCACACTCTGACAGACTGTTTAAAGCACTTTTGTATTCAAGACAACACGCAGGAGGAGCCATGAATCGGAACGCAGTGCACTTCTGGATGCTGTCAGCCAATGGCATGCGCGTACGGTATCACATGACTACCTCCTAACAATCCGAGATGTAGTGGATCTTGAAGCGTGAATAAGCGAGGGATTACTGTAGTTGCACTGCTCCAGAAAAAGCCATAGAGAATAATGAGCTAAAAGTAAATTGTTAAAAATATAAAATAGATCAGAGAATAAAAATACAGGCATGTATGTTTGGGAGTGATCCTTTTAAGAGCGTAATGCTACCTCACCGTTAGCTGCGCCAGACTTCACCCTTGTTGTCCAGATTCTAGGAGTTGGTAAGGTTAGAGAGGACCTCTATATGTATATTTAGAGACCAGAAAAATGTGTTTTTCATTAAACTGTATGACCCCTACTGCAGGTTCAGACGCTGTAAAGGAATCTCGAATTTACAACTGGCCACATCGTTTTATATTATTCTTCACATTTTATTGTAATTCCAATAAATATTAATTAGGTTAGTTTAGGACCTGAGCAAATGAGTGATTTTAAGATACTGATGTGCATCGATGGAAAAGACCGATGGAAAAGATAATGCGCTGAGGAAGATGGTACCGTAGTTTGTGTTTTGAACATACATTTTGTGTATCACACACACCCCTTATGATGGAAAACGCACAACAGAAGCCACATGATAGAGCTTTTAAGTTAAAGGCAATAGATATGGCCGCCGTACAGGTAATAAAAAAATGCTAATCATATGAATTAGAATGCAAGTATCTTACTGTGAAAATATCTCATTTTACAACACCTCGACGCCCTGCGGCTTATAAACAGGTGCACTCAATAGTGCGGAAATTACGGCGGTTAAATGTGGTTCAATGTGGACGAGGAAACCATCAGCACCCTGCAGGAAAGGCACACCTCTGATTCGCCAGTTCAGTTTGTGTTGGACGAGGATTTTCTGAACTTCTTGGCTCCGTTTTAACTCATATTCTCCTCCTTTTTCTCAGAGACGGATGAAAGCGGTTAAACCTGATCGCTCATCAAACTACAGCTGCAGCCAAACGAGTATAAATGTTTCAATAATAATCATAATCAATAGCTTTAACTGCTGTGGGTGTGGCTTCAATCCTGATCCAAACAAGGAAATGAACCAACAGATTGAAATGTTTCATCTGATGGGTCATGTTCTGATTGGTTTATAATAAAAGAAATGCATTGAAACACCATAATCTGTCGTCCTGTCTTTTTTGAAGAATGCTAACAGAATGCTAACCGCATTCTGCTACCGGTTATACCTTTGCCGTTTTCTGCATGTTGAGCAAAACCCTCAGGGATTCTGGGTGGTAAATGAATTTTATTGTTATGTCTGTTTAGTTGTACATAAGGTACACAGATGCTAGCAGCTTTAGCTGGATGTTGGGTTTGTAGTGTCAACATCTCATCTTCCACTCCAGAAGAGTCCAGGTGAATCGGCTCTGCAATTTTTGATATGACTGAATCAACCTCAACATTCGTTCATTTTCAAGTACCGCCGCTGTATCCGCTGTATGTAGCGGGTCACTGGGAGCTGGAGCCTATCCCAGCTGGCATGGGGCGTGAGGTGGGGGACACTCCGGGCACGACGCCAGTGCACCGCAGCAACCTCAACATCTCCCCACAAATGTTAACACGTGAATGTAACGACTGACTGGCTCAAGCAAAGAAATGTCTTGAAAGTCTGACTAAGCTACTGCTGCTCCTTATCTAATCTTATTTTATATGCTGTAGTGATTGATCGATGTATTGGGCATCCATGACGTAAACAAAACGTATGTTGGACATTGAATTCCTGTCTTTTCTGCAGTCTGACTGCTTTCACTTCAAGACTGGGTCAAAGTCAGAGTCTAGGCTGGGAGGGGCTGAAGACATTTCCAAGCCCGGGTAGGAAGTTGGACTACATCTGAAGATTTTAGCTGATGGTATCAGAGCTGGAGATGCAAGGGAGATAAACATTTGTCAGATTTTAACGAACACTTTCAAGACATTTCTTTGCTTGAGCCAGTCAGCCGCTACATTCATGTGTTAACATTTGTGGGGACCACATCCGAAGACTAACTGATGAACTCACAGTTCAGAACATCATCTTGTTTTGATTCATTTTGTCTCTCTGCAACTTGCTGAACCTCTAATCAGCAACACCTGAGACGATGATGTCACAGTGGGGCGTCGACCAAGGTGAAACAGGTTTATCCACTCTGCAGACATTTCTCATTCCTCAGCAGCTGCAAGTGCTCCACTTTCACCTGTCAGAGACTCAGATCAACGGAAACGTATCCGTAAGAAGACGAAGAGCAGCGAGGAAGATGGAAAGCTTCTTAAAGAAAACATTCAGTGAGTGAAAGAAGGTGGAGGGACTTATTTGTGCTAAACTTAAACATTGCTTCCATACCGATTGATATTCAGCAGGTAACATGTTTGAAGTATTTACCATTCGACCCTGGCCTGATTGCATGCTAACATGAGCTAATTAGCAGAGGAAGAGGAGGATTTAGACACTAATAAACCAGTTCTGTGCTTTAACTTTAGCTGCCGTTTGAAGTGATTATTAGCCATTAATTTACACGAATTTCATGGTCTGGAAGAAGCAGACATCACATGGTCTAACTCAAACTGTGTTTGTCCTGCAGAGAAAGTGGGTCTAGAGGTTGCGGACGAGGTAGTAGACCAGCTTCCCGAGCCGGTCCAAGATCCAGCTCACCATGTGATCGACAGTTTGAAAGAAAACGAGGACGGCAGCAGCGGTGAAGCGAAGCCATCCTCCACAGACCAGAAGGAGGACAACAAAGGTGAGGCATGAGTCCTCTGAAGAGGGAAACCTCCATCAGGATGAGATCCTGTTGGCATTTTAAAGAGTTGTTTTGATTTTTTTTTTATCATCTGAGGGATTTAAGGTTCACCAAACAACTAAAAATCTTTAAGCTCATAGAAAATTGAACTCCAAAAATCATTTTTGGACTATTTCAGTGAGTTTGCAAAGAATTTGCTGAGACGTCGCTATCTTGTTTCATTCTGTTTGTTGTGTCGACAGAAAACTGAGATAAACATGGTGTACTTTAGATTGTCACAGCTGTTCCAATCCTGTGGGTGGGGCTGATTGGATCACGTCTAACCAGTCAGGAGGAGCCGTAGGGAATTTACTGATTAAATAAGTAATTAACGCAGTACTCATCTGTGAAGCAATAAGAAATATTTGAGATAAGAATATTCAACGTATTTATAGTAGGACCCCTTTAAAGTGGTATAATTATGAAAAACATTTTTTTCAGGTCTCCATATACATAGTGGTCCTCCTTAACCCTACCAACTCCTAAAATCCGGAAAACTATTGTTTCTTGTATCAACTGTACGTCCACAAACTCGTGAAACAGTTCAGAAACGCGTGAATTAAAATTAGCTATTTTCGTGACGTATGTGATTTGTATAGTCTGGCCCCGTCTGTGCGAGAACTTCATCCTCGAGGTAAAGATCGTGTCCAGAGGTAATGTAGTGCTGTGTGGGAAGGTCGTCGCTCAAGGCTAGTTCCTCAGCTTGTATTTGGTTAACTAGTTAGCTCTGCTTTGGTCTATCTCACACACATTTATGCCACGATTGTATTTTCTGGACTGTAAGTTCCTATTTTTTTCACACAAGTGCGAGTCAGATGGAAGAGAATGTGCCTAGTTACTGTAGTTTGTGTTTTGAACATACATTTTGTACATCACACAACCCTTATGATGGAAAACACGTGAAGAAAGACATGATTAAGTTGAAGGCGATTGATCTGGCAGTCAAAAAAAAAAAGCGGTAGTTAAAATGTTAAAAAATCTTTCAGTAAATATTCAGTAAATAATAACACCTAGATGCTCGCTCAATAGTCCAGAAAATAGTTAAATGTGACTCAATGGGGACGAGGAAACCAGCAGCACCCTGCAGGAAAGTCACAACTTCTAGTTGGTCAGTTCAGTTTGTGTTGGAAGATTTTCTGATCTCCTTGGCTCCATTTTAATTCATATTCTCCTTTTTCTCAGCGACGGAAGAAAGCGCTTCAACCTGATCGCTCATCAAACTACAGCTGCAGCTAAATGAGTATAAATGTCTAAAATCAATAATCAATAGCTTTAACAGCTGTGGGTGTGGCTTCAGTCCTGATCCAAACAAGGTAATGAACCAGAAGAAATAAGTGTTTCATCTGGTGGGTCATGTTCTGATTGGCTTATAATAAAAGAAATGTGTCAAAACACCATAATCTGTTGTCTTTTTTGAAAAACGCTAACCAAACTCTTGCCTACGCTTACACCTTTTGTTTTCTGATTATCAGAACCTTCAGGAATCCAACTGTGATTATTCATGAAGGAACGATGTTTGGTTTTAGTGATCTTCATGTGGCAAAAGCCTAATGAACATAAATGGATCCGAATACGGCAGTGAAGGAGGTAGAGGTAGCATATTTCCTCATGTTGGGGTACTTTTCCTCTCTCAGTTCCAGAACCGTCCATGAGTTCTGGACTTCAGTTGGATGTCGGCTTGTGTTGACATCTCATCTTTCTCTCCAGAAGAGTTCAGGTCTATTTCATTTGAAAGTTTTAACTGAGCTGATCGTAGAGATGACTTGGCACCAATCTCACAGAGGGTAGATGTGTGTCCATGTACAAATATTTGTAGCAATAAGGGGCTGTGCCAAGACTGTGCAAAGCATGTGAACGTAACTTTCCTACGGGGATCAATGAAGTGCTATTGTACGTTCTTATCTATTGTCATGATTGATACTTAATGAGCACCGCTGATGTAAACAAAAAGCATGCTGGATGGTTGTTAGACGTCAGTTTCCTGTTTTTCCTGCAGTCGGACTGCTTTCACTTCTGGGTCAAAGTCAAGAGTTTTTGACTGATGAATTTGTTCTGATTTCAGTCAGAACCGGTTGGTTCTGGTCGTACATGTTGATTTTCTTTGTCTCTTCGTAACTTAATAGACCTCTAATCAGGAACACCTGAGGCGATGATGTCACAGTGGGGCGTCGACCCAGTTACAACAGGTCAATCCACTGCAGACATGCCCCATTCCTGAGCAGCTGCAAAAGCCTCACCTCCACCTGTCAAGAGACTCAGATCAACAGAGACGTGTCCGTAAGAAGACGAGCTGCAGCGAGGAAGATGAATTTTGACAAACTGAAAGGAGACATTCAAGGAAAGCTATTAGAGAACGCAGTCGGTGAGTGAAGGTCGAGGTGAAGGATGGAGGGACTGATTTGTGCTTTTGTGTTGACTGGCCTCCCTCTCCGTCCTCTCAGGATTTTTACTTCCTGTTTATAAGATCAGCTGATGTTTTCTTTACTCTGCTGTAACCTTAGCCGATATATGAACGTATTGTTAGCAAAAAATGCACATGATATTGATGATTTGGAAGAATCCCATGATAGGAGGTTCAGGCACACACACATATTCTGACTCATTTTTCATGACCCTCAACAAGGCGACATAATGGGGTAAACATGAAAATGTGATATTGGTTCTAACTCGAACTGTTTGTCCTGCAGAAAATCAAGTGGAAGGTTTTGCCAATCAGATAATAGATAAGCTTCCCGAGCCATTGCAGGGTACAGCTGAATCCATTGTTGACACGGTGATGGACAAGAAGGACGACGATGACAAGGACAAAGACAGCGGCGGTGGATTTCTGTCGCTCTTCAAGTAGTTCGACAAAGAAGGTGAGGCAGTAATCTCTTGAGAGAAACCTCGTCAGGATGAGATCCTGTCGGAACTCTAAAGATTTGTTTGTTGTCATCTGATAGGCTAGATAAGGAGGTGGGATTTAAGCTTCACCAAATAACTAAAATGATCTTTAAGCACAAAGAAAATTAAGCTCCAAAAATCATTTTTAGACCATTTGACCCAGTTTGCAGGGACTTTGCTAACATTAGTATGTTAGTATTAAAATATTCTATCATCATGAAAACAATTTTTTTTTTCATGATGATGAGATAATCCTTTATCAGTTTTTAAAAGGGAAAATTTGCAGTTTTTTAGATACAAGTGGGTCGGAAAATAAGTAAAAAAAAGAAGTCGCACCTCTGGTTATTCAGTTCGGTTTGTGTTGGAAGAGGATTTTCTGATCTTCTAGGCTCCTTTTCAATTCATATTCTTCTCCCTTTTCTCAGATGGATGAAAGCGGTTAAACCTGATCGCTCATCAAACTACAGCTGCATCCAAACAAGTATAAATGTTTCAATAATAATCATAATCAATAGTTTTAACTGCTGTGGGTGTGGCTTCACTCCTTATCCAAACAAGGAAATGAACCAACAGATTTAAGTGTTTCATCCGATGGGTCATGTTCTGATCGGCTTATAATAAAAGAAATGTGTTAAAACACCATAATCTGTTGTCTTTTTGTGAAGAATGCTAACAGAATGCTAACCAAACTCTGCTAGTGGTCATACCTTTGCTGTTTTCTGCATGTCAAGCACAAACTTCAGAAATCCTGGGTGAAGACTGAATTTTATTGTCACGTCTGTCTAGTCACACATACGGTACACAGATGCTGGCGTTGCTATGGCTCACTCAGGTTGCTAACAAAGACATGCTAACATTCCTAGCCCCAGAGCTATTTCTTTAAAAGATTATCGTAATCGTCTCATTTTCAGTTGCTAACTGCCTCATGGGTCACAGGTCAGCTTGAGCCTATCTGAGCTGGCTATGGGCGAGAGGCGGGGTACACCCCGGATGAAATATAAAACTAAAAAATATAGTTGTCAGTTGTGTCTACAGAGCACCTGATTCTAAAATAGAGCACTTCACTGAATGTATGGGAAATTTATTATCAAAAATTAATCACAAGCATGTGTTTCTATGTTGTGATATCAACATTGATCTGCTGACCCCAACAAAAATGCACAAACTGAAAGCTTCATTCATCAAGTATACATCTATCTAATACTGTGTACACATTTGGTCTACACCCATGAATCACTCAACCAAGTAGGACAACGAGTCAAGTGTTACTTTAATTTATAACGTCTTTACCATTGTTCTGCTAAATGAGCTAATGAGTGGACTGCGGATCAATGAAATAAGTGATCACCTCCGAATATTTACCAACTGTGACTGGAGGCATACTGTGTCAGGCACAGGTCCAAACAGTCTACAGTAGAGTCATTGAGAGTATTGATAAACAATCCTATAATGTATACAATTTCCTATAATGCATGGCTAAAATATAACACATTAAGTTATATTCAATTTTATTCGGAAAATGTATAGGATACAGGAAACCTCAAAGCGCTGCTTTCTGGGACCATTGACCATTGTTGTGTGGCTGCAGTACAACCACCCTGCCAGCAGAGGACAACCACGTTCCCAATGAATAAAACTTCGAGTAGTGAACCAGTTTTCAACACAATTGTCCAAAAGGGTTCAAAGCCTCATGAAACCTCATTTGGACATCACTGGAGGAGATCAGCATCTTGCTTTGATTCTCTTTGTCTCTCTGTAACCTGAGGAACCTCCCATCAGCAACACCTGAGGTGATGATGTCACAGTGGGGCGTCCACCCAAGTGCAACAGGTCGATCCACTCTGCAGACATTTCTCATTCCTCAGCAGCTGCAAAAGCTTCACCTCCACCTGTCTGAGACTCAGCTCAACAGAGACGCGTCCATAAGAAGACGAATTGCCGTCAGCGAGAGACATGGGGGAAAAATTTTTAGATGACGCACTGGGAAGTTTTAAAAAAGACCTTGGTCATAAAATACTCGGTGGGTGAATGACCTGGAGGACGTGAAAGGTGGAGGGACTGATTTGTGCTTTCATGGTGGTGGTGACTGGTTTCCGTATTCGTCCTGGCAGGATTTCTACTTCCTGTTTTTAAGATCAGCTGATGTCCCTGGAGTGTCAGGGACACTCAAATATTCTCTTATTATCATCCTTCGCTCACCCTCAGCAGGCAACATCATGTAGTACACATGAAAAGATGATATCAGTTCTAACTCAAATTGTGTTTTTCCTGCAGAAGACAAGATTGTAGATGAGGCTCCCGAGCAATTAAAGGGTACAGTCAAAACTGCTTTCGACTTGAAGAAAAGCATTGATGACGACAACAGCGGTGGACTTCTGTCCATCTTGACAGGAAGCGGTGACAAAGATAGTGGTGGACTTCTGTCCAACTTGACAGGAAGCGGTGACAAAGATAGTGGTGGACTTCTGTCCAACTTGACAGGAAGCGGTGACAAAGGCGGCGGTGGACTTCTCTCCACCTTTACTGGAAGCAATGACAAAGACAGCGGTGGACTTCTGTCCAATTTGACAGGAAGCAATGACAAAGACAGCGGTGGATTTCTGTCATTCTTGACAGGAAAGGGGGAGGACAAAGACAACAGTGGTGGACTTCTGTCAACCTTGACAGGCAACGATGACAAAGGCAGCAATGGACTTCTGTCCAACTTGACAGGCAATGATGACAAAGGCAGCGGTGGACTTCTGTCCACCTTGACAGGCAACGGGGAGGACAAAGACAATGGTGGCGGACTTCTTTCAACCTTGACAAGAAGCGGTGACAAAGACAGCGGTGGATTTCTGTCATTCTTGACAGGAAAGGGGGAGGACAAAGACAACAGTGGTGGACTTCTGTCAACCTTGACAGGCAACGATGACAAAGGCAGCGATGGACTTCTGTCCAACTTGACAGGCAATGATGACAAAGGCAGGGGTGGACTTCTGTCCAACTTGACAGGCAATGATGACAAAGGCAGCGGTGGACTGCTGTCCACCTTGACAGGCAACGGGGAGGACAACGACAATGGTGGCGGACTTCTGTCAACCTTGACAGGAAGCGGTGACAAAGGCAGCGGTGGACTTCTGTCCACCTTGACCGGCAACGGGGAGGACAAAGACAACAGCGGTGGACTTTTGTCCACTTTAACAGGAAGCAATGAAAAAGGCAGTGGTGGACTTCTGTCCATCTTGACAGGCAAGGGGGAGGACAAAGACAACAGCGGTGGACTTCTGTCCACCTTGACCGGCAACGATAACAAAGGCAGTGGTGGATTTATGTCATTCTTCACAGACAAGAAGTAGGACAAAGAAGGTAAGGCATAAAGTGGTGGCAGCTTCAAAAGAGCCAGTAGTAGATGGTTGGAGCCTGAAAATATTTTTAAAATATCTTCACTTAAAACTGCTTCACAGAAAAGATTAGATGGGATGAGATGATCCTGTATTAGTCTGAAAGGGAAAATTTACAGTTTTATAGCAACGAGTGGGTCAGAAAAAAATAGAAGAGAGAAAAATCACACCTTTGGTTTGTTAATTCATAGTCAATAGCTTTAATGGCTGTGGATGTGGCTTCAGTCCTGATCTAAACAAGGAAATGAACCAGCAGATTTAAGTGTTTCATCTGATGGGTCATGTTCTGATTGGCTTGTAATAAAAGAAATGTGTTGTAACACCATAATCTGTTGGCTTGTCTTTTTTGAAGTTCGCTAAAAGGATACTAACCAACTCTGCTAGCAGTCATACCTTGACTGTTTTCTGCTTGTCAAGCAAAAAAATCTCAGGGGTTATTCATACATCAGGAACACAAATGTTGTTCCTGATGTTCCATATTGTTATTGCTCACTGTTGAGTTGCTAAATAAGACATGCTAACATCACTAGCTCTAGATTGAGGTCAGTCACAGAACCGGTTGGTTCTGGTCGATTCCATAGCATCTCAGTGACTCATGTTCACACAAAGGGTGGAGATCATCATCTTGCTTTGATTCTCTGTGTCTCTCTGTAACCTGATGAACCTCCCATCTACAACACCTGAGGTGATGATGTCACAGTGGGGCGTCGACCCAGGTGGAACAGGTTAGTCCACCTGCAGACATTTCCCATTCCTCAGCAGTTGCGAGAGCTTCACCTCCACCTGTCTGAGACTCAGATCAACAGAGACGCGTCTATAAGAAGACCAACAGCAACGAGGAAAATGGGAGACTTCTTAAAGGAATTAGTCGGTGAGTGAATGAAGGTGGAGGAACTGATTTGTGCCTTCATGGTGGTGTTTCATTTACCTCTCAGTCCTGTCAAGATTTCAACTTCCTGTTTTAAATATCTACTGATGTTTTCTAGACTCAGACACTTCCAATTTCTCACTTCTATTGATTGTTGTGCTGATATTTTTAGTAATTCTGTCACATCCTGTCAAAACCTGAAGCCTTCTTTTGATCTTAAACTTTAACGTCACCTAAAAATTGATTGTTCATTCATGTTTGAAGTGTTTTCCATCCGACTCTGGCCTGATGGCATGCTAGCATGAGCTAATTAGCAGTCAACAGAGGCAGATTTAGATTGACGAAACTGCTCTCTGCTATAACCTTATCGCCTATATAAAGTGATTATCAGCAAATTATTTATATTCATGATCTGAAAGAATCATGAATATATTCTCAATATGCAAACATTTGTAGATACAAACAATTGTGCTGTCATGTCCAACTACTATAGTTCCCGCCATTGAGCAGCGTAACATGACGATCACGTAGGTTCAAATTTCATGTGTCATGTTAACATGATACAGCAAATCTCAGACTGTGCGAGCAGTTTGCTCTGATGTCACTTCCTGTGGTCTTTTGGTCTTTCTTCTTGGAGTCATCTGTAGTGTTTCCTTGTAGTGGTCGTAGTTTGAGGACTACCTGTAATAAATTTTACGAAATAAATGCAATTTTAAAACAATTGTTTACAGTAAGTCTTGTAAATGTGAGATCTGTTGACTGTAAAAAGGCCAAAACTGTTTGTAGAAAGGTTTTTGCATGTCATTTGCATTAATGCAAATAAACTCTCCATCCATCTACTCATCAACTGGCCTGACTGTCAAATGTTAGAACTCCGTGTGGTCCACCAGTCATAAAGTTTGCCCACCCCTGGTTCTGACAGTAAAAAGTAAGTCGGGACAAACTTTTTTACCTTTTAAGTAAAAAAAAAAGGCACCACAGGATGTTTTCAGTCTGCCCTGAGGCACAACTCAAAGTGTTTGAACCGGTTTTGTAGGAATCAACACCTACAGATTATGATTAGGAATTTAACTCTGTGTGTCGCAGTTCAGACACTTAAGAGATTTAATCACATCTGGACCAGAACTTGGGATTAACTTTAACAGCATTAATGAAAACGTGACGCTGACTGTCTTTGTCCTGCAGTTAAGGTCGTGAAAGATAAGGTGGATGACCTTCTGCCATCGTTCCTTAAAAGCGATGAGGACGAGGACAAAGACAAAGACAAAGATGACGGAATGTTCTCATTCTTCAAACGCGACGATGATGATGATGATAAGAAAAAAAAGGAGAAAGACGATGACGGGAATTTCTTCTCAAAATTTCTTAATAAAGACGATGAAGATTTACCCAAGAAGACAGGATTTGAGGGTCTCTACACAGAACAGGGGGCAGCTGGCCCTGCCCAAGAGAACGAGGCAGGAAGTGAAGAATTTAAAGGAAGTAACCCAGAAGTTGAAAATGGTACGTGCGTTAACGTGGTCACTGAACAAAGATGATGACCAGCTCATTCACGACAACCAGCAGAGGGCAGCAGTTTACCAACGTCACATCTGGTACCAGGTGGTCTTAGTACTGTACAGAAATAGCCTCATCCTTGGAATCTACCGCTGAAGGCAATGAAGCTAGTTATCTTTAGAAAATAACCAGTATGTTCTCACCGTCCACGTTGTGTAAAGCATTGAAGTCGTGACTGACGGGACGCGGTTTTCATCGCACAGGAAGTGGCTCTGGAGGCTGATGGTGAAGGTTTGACTAAGGATGAAGCTAATAACAGTATTTGTGGAGTAACTCAGGAAATCAACTCACGGGCAGCAGGATGGGTTGTTAGGGTTAACTGGGTCCCAGCCGCCCATGTTCGCTATCATAGCTAAATTTTGCTAACTGAGCCACTGGCAAAGTCATACCATTTTTTGCAAGTAATTAGCACCAGAGCTAACAGGCAGGTACAACCTGTAGATCTTGAATGCAAGATTAGAAAAAATTTGTCAGCTCCCCCCTTCCTGCTACATAGCTAGAATAGTGAACGGCATGTTCAACACCATTACCACCATCGCACAACTAGAGGATGGTCTTTTAGAAGTCCAAAATCATCATCTCCTTTGGGCTTTTCCCTTCAGGGGTCGCCACAGCAAATCAATTGCCTCCATCTAACCCTGTCTTCTGCATCCTCTTCTCTCACACCAACTACCTTCATGTCCTCTTTCACTACATCCATAAACCTCCTCTTTGGTCTTCCTCTAGGCCTCCTGCCTGGCAGTTCAAAACTCAGCATCCTTCTACCAATATATTCACTATCTCTCCTCTGGACATGTCCAAACCATCTCAGTCTGGCCTCTCTGACTTTATCTCCAAAACCTCTAACATGTGCTGTCCCTCTGATGTACTCATTCCTGATCCTATCCTTCCTGGTCACTCCCAGAGAGAACCTCAGCATCTTCATCTCTGCTACCTCCAGCTCTGTCTCCTGTCTTTTCCTCAGTGACACTGTCTCTAGACCAAACAACATCGCTGGTCTCACCAGTTTTGTACACCTTTCCTTTCATTTCAGCTGAAACTCTTCTATCACACATCACACCTGACACTTTTCTCCACCCGTTCCATCCTGCCTGGACACGCTTCTTCACCTCTTTTCCACACTCTCCATTGCTCTGGACTGTTGACCCTAAGTACTTCAAATCATCCATCTTCAGAAGTCCAAAATGAATGGGAGTAAATGGAGCTAAATGCATCAAATAATTATTTCAGACTTCTAGCCAAAAAAAACTAAATTAGTTTGTTTTGTATCAGAGGTGAAATAAAAAACTTACGTTTTTGTTAAAAAGATGGTGATTTTATGGTATTGTTAATGAATACTTATTCGTCAGTTAAGGATTTATGACTGATTGCAGCATGATAGCAAACATACGAGACTAGTGGTGACGCTGTTTCTGCATAAGGCAGACTTGACGCTGTGACGATGAACTGCTGGTTGTGATTAATGATCTGGTCATCTTAGTTCCCTTACCAGTTTAAGTTTAAGCAGCTGATCCCAGATCTGTGAACACATTAGCGATGGCAGACAGTCCAGTTTGACACCCTTTTTTTGTTTTCAGAATTACTTCAAGATTTGATGGATGTGGCTGAAGAAACATCAACAGAATAACTCCACAGAATCCTGACTTCAAAAAGAAAAAATAAAACAAAACAAAAAAAAAACATTTGAAGAATATTTTCACCCAACATCTATGCATTAGGTTACCCGCAAATTTGCATTATTTTTGCAAATTTAACGACTTGTCTAGATGGTGGGATTATATCAAAGCCTGTTTGTCAAGATATTTAATAAGCATTTCGGAAAACATGTTTATTTTGTTTCTTTATGTGTTTGGGATCCATGTACAGAAGGGGAGTTAGCTTAAAGTCTGGACACACAGGCTCCATCTTGGTTAATAAACACGTACATACTGTAAATATTAAAATAAGTAGATTGTAGTCTTAGCCAGAATTACATGCAGACACTATTGCTATTGTTAGCCAGGCTAGCTGAATGGTTGTGTCTTGTTAGATGTTAATGTACTGTTGCTCACGAGCAAAACAATAAATGTCGTCATATCCAGATTAACTGGTGCTTGTTTGTACTTTTTATTTTGCAAATGGATTTAAGTTCCTTTAGGATAAATTATTCTCACCATTAGCCCGCAAAGGCCACTAAACAATTAAACCAACATTTCAGAAGTCAGTGCAAAAACAATGTCTTGGACAATCTGCGTTCAGGGGAGGGCTCTAGAAAATAACCAGGATGTTTGGCTGAAGTCGCTTCACAGTCCACGTAAGCGCTAATGAGCCCACGCTGACCTAGCCTGGGTCTGGTCTGGATGTCCGTCCGCTGGGAACTGAAGGTCGAGCAGCGTGAAGTCCTGATGAATGGATACGCCGTTCTCATCACACAGGAAGTGGCTCCGGAGGCTGATGGTGAAGGTTTGTCTCGGGAGGGAGAGGAGGGTCTGGATCCTCCTCGCTGCTACCTGGATGTGCTTGACCTCTGAACCTGGAGCTGAGAGTCAGACAGGTGAGAACCCTTCGAGATCACGAGATGTACCAACTCAGATTAACGTAGTTCTGGGTCCTCATTCGGCGTGAGGTCACCACTGGATGCCTGAATTTTAATATTTCTGGGTAACAGTGTCACTTTTGTTGTCCGCTTCTTGGCAGGGGGGCCTCTGAGGCCTTCAGGTACCTCAGGTGCCTTTGTTACTTCTGTGTTTGACTCTTAGCACGGCTACCCATCAAACATTTCATCTACACCCGTAAACTCTCATATGGCGTTCGATTACGCACGGAATAAACGTGGACACCTGTCAGTCTTTTTTCGAAAATGGGTCGGAACTCGTTTTCTGCGCCAGACGTTTACTCGTCGGAGTGTTTTTAGATGTTACGGATGTTTACGTCTCACCTGAGCTCCTGTGGAGTTTATCGGGTGGAGCTCCGAGAATTTTGTGAAGAGGAACAGGTGGAACCTGTACACACACCTGACTGTTGCCCCGCCCACTCACTGTCAGGACACCTGGCCTGAAAAAGAGAACAAGTTGTTCATTGTGAACAAAAAAATTCAAAACAGTCTTTCAAGTACAGCGTGAATAAACACGTTTTTACCTTGTGCGTCAATTGTATTTCGAATAAAAATAGAATAATCTGCGTCACGCTGTCACACCTGTAGTAGCGGCGAACCGCCGTGTGGGGCAGACAGGGGTAACAGGGCCGGTAGATGTCGTTATCGTCGGTATCGAGCTCGGTGGCACAGCGACCACAGCCGGTGTACGTGATGTCACCGGAGAGTGTGGCGATAATACCGTCCAGTGACGTGGAACTGTCCAGGACCAACTGCAGTGCATTCTGGGAAGGCAGAGAATCCTGGAAGTGGAAGGTGTTGATCTGGACTCCCAGATCGACCTCACCTGGAGAACAGACGGAAATACAAGACGTTCCATTGTTTTTAATGGAGTCTCTACAGAGGTGAGGTAGTTCAGGGGTTCCTCAGGTGGTCATTCTTGGACCTCTATTGTTCTTAACCAGAATGGTTTAAATCAGGAGTGTCAAACTCAACTTCAGCATTCATCTTCGGCTGTCCTCAAAGGGCCAGATGTAACTTTAAATGTAACTAAATGTAACTCATTGTAATGTAAAATATAGTTACTCCTTAATGTTAAATAACTCTTGAATTTATTACTTATTCAAGTTACAAACATAGTTGGACAGAAAAAAATGTTTCTCTGTTCTAACGTTAATCCTTTTAATTTGTCAGGTTATTAAACCCACAGAACTCCATCAATCAAGGATCAAACTGTCGAAAATAACATCAAACACAAGTTAGGACATTAACTTTGTTAAAAATGTTTTTGTCAGTGTTAAAATGGGCTGAATTACTGCATTGTGGGAAATGTAGTTTGAGTCAAAGCACACTTTTGACCTATTTTTAGACACGCTGACCTTTTATGCTTTCACAGGCCATATAAGATAATGTGGAGGGCCACATTTGGCCCCCGGGCCCTTGAGTTTGACACATGTGGTTTAGATGTTCATTACAGTAAGAATTCAGATGTTGTTCCCAAGGTCGAAGGAATGTGGGGGAGGGGCAGAATCGTCCTCAGATGGATTTGAACCCAGGTTTTTCTTGCTTTGATGCAAAAGCGCCACCATGACGTCAAATATGCGATGTGATGATGCACTGATAACAACAGGCAGGAATCTTTAAACATTAGGCTGCAAACTTTTAGACTTTTATTCTTCGATTCAGACTTACAGGAGAGGAAATTATGCTTATTATACAATAGTACGAGATACGAGTATCTCGAGGTACTCGTATCTTGAGGTACTAGTGTATACTTAATTCTTAAATTTAACTGATTAGAGCAATGAGGGAACTATTTCAGCTATCCTCTCACGCGACTCACCGCTGTATTTCTGGGACAGCAGCGTCTCCAGGTCCAGCTCTATGCTGGTGCTTCCTATCCAACCGGGTCGCAGTTGAAAGAATTCTTTTGCACGACGGCTAGCTGGGTCCAGAGGTTTAACGGAGCTCCATGGAGTGGAGTGCAACTCTGGAAGGTCAAAGGTCAAACCATCCCTCACCAAGAGGACGTGGAAGTCCCAGACGGCCCCTGAGGGAAACACTTTGGTGAGTTGTCTCTTGATCTTTACGGTAAAAACAGGCTGGAGTTGGTGTTGATTTGTGAACCTTTATCTCGGTTGAAACGAGGCAGCCACTTCACCGCCGATCCCCACAGCAGCAGCGCCCCCTGCTGGTTGTTCGGCTGCTCCACAGTCAGAACGGCCTTCAGTTGGACGGCCGATGAGCAGGAAGACGCTGCCTGACTTCGCCACTCTACAAAACATTTACTGGGTTTAATCTGATCTCCATGATCGACCGGTTTGATCCGGCGGAGAACCACAGGTATCCGTCCAAGAACCACTCCTAATCCATGTTCACATTCTGTGTTACCCATAATCCTTCTAGTTTTGGCTAATGAGTTAAACAGATTTAGCTAATGACAGTTTTAGATAAATTCTCATTAGCTTTTGACGATTTGCTACTAACTGGTTTGTTCCCAAATAGCGAGAGGAAATGACATCGACAGTCTTTTATTTCTGCTCACCACCAATAAACCAATTAGCATATGATGACATCACTCTTTGACCATGCCTCACCCGTGCTAACATGTGTGTGCGTGACGCGCAGCAGAGCGTGAACCAGCGTGTTGACCCTCAGTGACCTCAGGGTGGCGTAGGGGAGGCGGTTCAGGTCTTGAGGGGCGTGGCGGTTCAGGGTCGCCAGTGAGGGGCGTCGATCGCGGAGGAAGACGCACAGAGAGTGGAGCGAGCGAGCGTCGACATTCTTGGGAGCTGGAAAGAGAGAGAAGTGACTGTTGCCGCTATGGGTGGGAGGCGGCTTAAAGGTCGCAGGTCATGGGTCGTACCTTGTGGCGAGGTGCAGGAAGTCACCTGTCCCAGGTTGAGCAGTTTGCTGCTGAAGGTGGACTGCAGCACAGTCTCTCCTCTCCACCGGTCCTCGTTCACCCGGAGCCCTGAAACAATAACCGGAGTTACGGACCGTCCACTTTTGGGAGGTGAAATGTTAAGCTAACGTTTCGTCCAGTTATTGAGGCAACTGATTTGCTGTGGTGACCCCTGAAGGGAAAAGCCGAGAGAAGAAGACCGCCCAACTCAACTTTCATTGAGGAGTCGCTTGATGCCGTAACATCTCCGGTTGCACAAGTGCTAATGTTAGCCATGGCGATGCTAGCAGATGTGTTAACGTTTGCTGCAGGATCCACCCACTCGTCTTTCAGATATATTTAATGTTTCCTCGCTTCATTTGGTTCAACTCAGGCGTTTCTTTACCTGTAATGAGAAGAATGTCTCCAGGACCGACCGTCAACACCCAGAATGCTGCTCTCCGCCACAGCACCACCTTCATCTCCACACCTGATTGGTCCGTCACCACAATGGACGCCAGAGGAACGGAGGTCCCCGCCGCCGGTCCGGTCTTCACCTTTAATCAGAGACATCCAAACCCAGGGACGTGAACGCAGATCGGTCTCAAAGTCCGGATTCGTCTGAATCTACACTCACCTTGACTTCCCTTAGGTGACAGGGGTGGATCACCGATACCAGAACCGAGTACCGCACTTCCTGTTGGGTACAGTGGATCAGAAGGGTGTTGGGTCGCCTGAGCCTGGCGCCATCTGTTGGCGCTTCGGACACTTCCGTATTGAGTTTGTCCGAGATTCGAGCTTTCTTGAAATCGGGGGATTTGGTAGATGAGGTTGGAATGACCAAAGACTCCCTTCGCCCCTCCTGGGAGCAGAGCACTCCGTCTTCGTTGGCCTCAATGATGACTCCTCCCTCCTTCATCCTCGGGGTCACGTAGGGTTGGCTGAAGAGTTCAAGGGAGGTCGCCGGTGATGGGGGGACGGGGCTGAAGAGCTCCGGGGTGCTGGAGGAATCGGACGTTGGCGTTGGAGCGACTTTGGGTGGAGTATGAGGAGGGCTGGTTCCTGATTGGATGCCTCTCAGGACGACAGCCTGACTCAGAGTCCGGGTGGTGAGGTACTGAGTCTGATTCGACAAAGGGGGGGTGGCTGGAGCCAATCGGCTTTCAGACGGTTCTGGTTCTGGTTGAGCTGCAGGGAAACAGAAGTCCAGATACTCATGGACAGAGAGCGAACACTCGTCTCCTGGGCCTGGATGGGACCCTTCATCATCTGAGGAGCTCAATCTTTTCCGTCCATGTGATTCGGCTTCGGTCCAATCAGATCTCAGATCTCCCTGATCGGTGTTTGTTTTGTCCTCCTGGCTCTGTGGATCTAACCAATCAGGTTCTCCACTAGCTGTTGTTGGCCTCAGTCGCCCCTTCTGCCAGGTGAGGTCCAGGTGTCTCCAGCTCTGACGGGATCGCTCCTCGTCCTCCAGACCAGCTCCAAGGGGCGGGGCGGCGTCGGACGAAGGGGGAGGAGCCCCGAGGAAGACGTGGATCTTCGACCGCTCAGACATAACGTCTGGAGAGAATGATAGAAGATGAACTCGATAGGGAATGATGAACATATTAAAGCGTTTGACGGCAGAGATTTTTAAATCTCTGGTGTCCCAAAGGACAACATGTATCTCAGTTTTTCACTTCTATGTCAAAAGAAATCTGGACAGAGCGACGGCTCGTATTTTAAATAATTGTGTGTAGGGCAGCTCGCATTTTTAGGTTCTACTATATTCTGATCTTTACTGCTAGGAGTTCCGAACAAGTATAGACATATGCATGGACAGTCCAAATACAAATGATGCCCAACATTAAAGTATTAACATCCAAACACCTAAAGAACCAAAGGAAAAGTACTCCATCTAGAATCATAGTTCCTCATACTAAATTTAGAAGATGTTTAAAACCACACACACACACACACACACACACACACACACACACACACACACACACACACAGATCACATTTCACTCAGGCAGCTAAATCTAAATCCTGTAATGAGGCAAACCCCCAACAAAGTTAAACGCTGCCAGTAATCCTGGTTGCTGGAAAGTGAAAATGAAAATGAATCAACAGAAATCAACTTGGGTCATAACAAAACTGATTTTCAGTGGCATGTCTGTTGTGTGGGGATTTTTTTCATTTATTTTACTTTACATCACGTTTTTGTCGCTAAATTTTGGAAATGTTACGTTTAATGTTCCGTTACATGACAAAGTGCATTTATAATCATAAAAATTAAAATAATAATATTTACAGTAAAATAATAATATAATAATAATAATAATAACTTCATTTATTTATTTATTTTTATTATTATTATTATTATTATTATTATTATTATTATTCCCCGTAGGGATATTACTTTTATATTGGGTTTATATATGGTTTATATAAACTTATCAGTTTTAATTTCATGAAAAGCGGGTAAATTAAAACTCCGTTATCTTTAAAATTATTAAAAAATACCTGCGTGTATGTTTCAAATGTCTCATCTGGGCCACCGTATTCACCTGTACTCCATATTTGTTGGATTAAACGGACTTTTCTGCCTTGTGGAAGCTAGCTAACATTAGCTTCCATTTAGCTAGCCTAAGTGACTTCGGTATTTTCTCATCATTACGGTAATTAAAGGGACTCTTGTCGCTTCTCTTTACCGTAAAT
Source organism: Antennarius maculatus (assembly GCA_013358685.1). NCBI lineage: Eukaryota > Metazoa > Chordata > Actinopteri > Lophiiformes > Antennariidae > Antennarius > Antennarius maculatus. Next base: position 21,131,726 of record CM023616.1, read on the forward strand.
ACCCCAAGCCGCCGCGCGCCCGGAGGCAGTCGAACAGGAAGGGGAGGAAGAGGGAGTTACTGCCCGACAACTTTGTTGTCCCGCTGCATTTCCTGACTTTCCACACTCGGTCCAACTCGTCGGAACGGTTAGCTTCACCCAAACCCCAAACATGTACCGCTACTTCGGGGAGCTACTCACGCGAGCAGCGGGGACCGTCCTGGCCTCCGCCGACTCGGCGCTCCCGACGTCCACGTCTTTGCTGCGTTACCGCGGCTACAGCCAGGCCGTGGACCGGGACGACGACCCGAACTTCTTCACGATGGTGGAGGGCTTCTTCGACCGGGGAGCCGCTATCGTGGAGGACAAGCTGGTGGAGAGCCTGAAGACCCGGGAGACCACGGAGCAGAAGAAGAAGCGGGTACGCGGGATCCTGAAGATCATCAAGCCGTGTAACCACGTCCTGAGCGTCAGCTTCCCCATCAAGAAAGACAACGGCGAGTGGGAGGTGATCGAGGGCTACCGGGCTCAGCACAGCCAGCACCGGACGCCCTGCAAGGGAGGTGAGCCTCCCCGGGCCGGGACCGCCTGACACCGGGAACCGTCGGGTCACGAAGTTCCGAGAAAACCACGCGTAGTTACCGTAAAGAGTACTTTTACTCTCGTGTAGTACTTTTACTTCAGTAAATTTTTTAGTAACTTTCTATTTTTGTTTTTAGAATGAAATTAATAATCCTTTGGGAATTTTTGAGGAATATTTTAGTCATGAATTATTAATGAGTTTTTATGCGTTTACTAGCAAAAAAAAAAATCAGCTGTTTATTGGTTAAATTGTCGTTGCACGAAAAAAAATCACATCATAAATGGACAATTAATCAATGATAGAGTATTAATCGATTGGTTAGGTTGTGTTTCTTCATTGATTTGCTGCATGTTCCAGCCGCCACCTTAATTAGCAGACCACTGGTGTTTGTTTCATGGAAAGGCGGGGCAATTAGGAGCCACGTGACCCTAATTGGCAAGTTACAGATGGTGTTGGTTTCCTGAAGAGTTGGGAATCACGTGACACATAAACAGGAAGTGATTGTTTTGCAGCCACTGAATGGAGTTTGTCATGCCTTGTTAGAGTTAGCATTTTAACAAGCTTTTAAATATAGTGTTAGCTTAAGTTATAATTTTACCAACATATTAGCAATTAGCAATGTAAAACTAAAAGGACGAATGCAAATGATTTTTATTAAAATATTATAATGCTCCATCTAAATATGTTAATTACATAGTTTGTTGGGTAGCTTGTCATTAAATAAAATATTAACCCGTCCGTTTAACCAAAAGCTTCATTAAAAATACAATGATTAGTCATTATTGCGCGCGCACGTGTGTGTGTGTGTGTGTGTGTGTGTGTGTGTGTGTGTGTGTGTGTGTGTGTGAGGCTACCACCCCTGGCAGAAATGTTGACAGTCAGGTTGTGTGTGTGTGTGTACAGTTGTGTGTGTCCACTGTGACGCTGATGGCGTGATTGGGTAACGTGGTAACAAAAACACAGGATGGAACCCTGATGTGTTTGCATAGAGGGTTAAAAACACATGCTAATGGTAACACGGTAATGTCAACATGCTAATGTTTACGTTCGTACACTTCACATCTTCAGGTGAAGTCAGACGGTAGTGTCATTGGAGAATTTACATTCAAATTTATAATTTTAAAATTCCATAACAAGTTTTAACAGTACATGCTAAACTGCTAATATTAGCATGCCGATTAGCATGCTTCCGCCGGGGGGTTGTGACACCAGGTTCAGGTGTGTTTGGTGTTTTTCAGGTATCCGTTACAGCATGGACGTGTCGGTGGACGAGGTGAAAGCTCTGGCCTCGCTCATGACGTACAAATGTGCCGTTGTTGGTGAGCAAACACACACACATACAACGTTAGCTGTTTTAGAGAGCTGCTATCGGCTCCTAGCCGCTAAACCCCTATTTTTTTATCTGTTTTTCCCCAGATGTTCCGTTCGGTGGAGCCAAAGCCGGAGTGAAGATCAACCCAAAGAAATACTCTGTAAGTTGTGACTCATCCGCAGCAGAACCGACCACAGACCTGTGGTGTCTGTAACGAGAAACACTTGCTAACACATTCCAGCTAATCCGTCAGTGGTGGTTTGAAGGGAACTCCCTCCCCTCCTGAAAAAACCGTGACTCATCCCTGAGACGAGTCCGACCGCAGCGCGTTCAGGCCAGCGTAGCCTCCGGCTTCAGCATCATGTTACACTGAGGCAACAAGAGCTGCAGTAATACCTGGTAGCCCCCCCTGCAGGCGGCAGCAGGTATTACACTGCAGCTGAGAGAGGGTTTCCTCCATGAGACAGAGAGCAGATGATACAACATGGTGATGATGATTTTATATACATGGATATAGCCTGTTGGCAGAATGCTAACCTGTGGTCTTGTGCTAAAGTTAGCTCACACTGCTAACAGTCGGTCTAACGTTGCCCTTCTGTCTGATGCAGAAGCGGGTAACAACGTTACATCATCGCCTTGGTGGGGCAACTAGTTGTCTCTGCATCATCATCACCATGTGATGATGATGATGATGATGAAGTCTAAACCATGTGACAAATGAAGAGAATGTTCCTTTAGCTGCAGATAAAACTGTTTATTCAACGGATGAACTGCAAATGCTGAGCCATCAGCTGGCAGAGAGACACCAGCAGTCTGTCCGTCTCTCTCGCTGCCTCTATGACCTTTGACCCCTCCCTGGAGGAGTTCCAGGAACTGGCCATTGGACACAAACAAATGTTTTCCTTTTTAAAATTTCTCATTTTAACTCTAAATGGTTTAGAACTTTATTTCTGACCAGTTTTTACTTTCATTATTAAATTCTTCACATTAACAACCAGGTCACACCCCAGTAAAACCAGGAAGTCTGCTTTTAATGTCTGCTCATGTTTTTTGTTTTTTTTAATCGACCAATCACAGTTGAGCATTACCTGTGACTAACACTAATAGAGGTGTAACCAAAACGAACCTCAGCATGTTACACCTTCACGTGACGTAACCGTGACAACACGCCCAAGAGCCTGAAGGTCACGTCTGCATGTGAGGCGGCAGACAGCTTTAGCCTAGTTTAGCTTAGCAGGACTGACAGGCCTGGTGTCAGGATGCAGTTAGCCTAGCTTAGCGATCTTGACTCATGTGCTCTTTATGCCTGCAGGACAACGAGCTGGAAAAAATCACCCGCAGGTTCACCATTGAGCTCGCCAAGAAAGGCTTCATCGGTGAGGCAGCGGAGGACGGCCGCAAGCACGCTCGCACTTCCTGTTTCGTTCACTTCCTGTTTGGACTCATGTTGCGCTGTTGTTGCGGTCCTTCCAGGGCCCGGTATCGATGTCCCCGCCCCCGACATGAGCACCGGCGAGAGGGAGATGTCCTGGATCGCCGACACCTTTGCCACCACCATGGGCCACTACGTGAGTTCCCGAAGGGTCTTTCTTTAGGTGTTTAAAGGAGGCGGAGCCTGAAACAGGAAGTAATCTGACTGTGTATGTTTGTGCTGACGACAGGACATCAACGCTCACGCCTGCGTCACCGGGAAGCCCATCAGCCAGGGCGGTATCCACGGTCGCATCTCGGCCACCGGCCGAGGAGTCTTCCACGGCATCGAGAACTTCATCAACGAAGCGGCCTACATGAGCAAACTGGGGATGTGTCCCGGCTTCCAGGACAAGACCTTTGTCATCCAGGTGAACAATTGTCTTCCTCCACCTGAGAAGAAAACGATTTTGGGCAATTTGGTTTTCAAAAGTCATGAATGGATTAAAAACCAGGAGCAGAACGGTTGTTTGGTTTGACGAACCCTTCAAAGGACATTCTTGAGTCTTTAGGAAACTTTTCAACGTCTTCCACTGGCCTCTAGGAGAATGCTAACTTTATTTTATGTTGAATGTGAAGAGGTAACTTTATGCTAATGGTAACGCCTCCTGTTCAGAGGCTGAAGTTAGTTCGTTTCCTTGGAAACTGCCCTCCATCTTCATCGTTCTTTCCGTCGGTCGTCTCTGAAATGCTCAGCAGTGAGTCATCCCAAGTTTTTCTCTGGTTCAGCCGTTAAATTGCAGTCGGCCCCCGAACCCGCCCCCCATTTGCTAGCAATCAGTAAAGAAAACAGTTCAACCGTAGACCAACAGCCAATCACAGAGCTGCTACCTGTATTTATAAAATGGCCTCTGAAACAGTCTTCACCAGTGACTAACTGTAGGCCTAACAGCTGTGTTGATATGCTAATGGTAGGTTTGTTACACATGTTGACATAACTGATGTTTACTAGGTAGCTATTAACGCAGTTGTTCAGTGTCCTTGTGTTAATTAGAGCTAATAGCACAAATCAGGTGAAGCTTATGACAACCGTTCAGGTCAAAAACTGGACTGAACCTACAATTATTAAACTACTTTAAGCAACAAAACGACATGGCTAGCTTTACGCAACTAAAAGATACAGTTAGCTTGAAAACTACAAAAATGCCTGGCTAGCTTTAAACACTTTAGGCAAATAAAACTAAACGAAATGCTAACATCAGCACTCTGTTGTTAGCATTTTTTTAGTAGATGTTAAATGTTAATACTTTTACTTTTGGTTTAAGTTAGCATGCTAACTTTCTGCTGTAGTTTCCTGGTTCTCTAGCGGTTACCTGTGAGCTCATTGGGGCTGACTGTTGCCCTGCGTTTCGTCTGGCAGGGTTTTGGTAACGTTGGGCTGCATTCCATGCGTTACCTTCATCGCTTTGGGGCAAAATGTATCGGAATCGGAGAAATGGACGGAAACATCTGGAACCCCAACGGCATCGACCCCAAAGAGCTGGAGGACTACAAACTGGTCAGTACTGATGACAGGACTACAAACTGGTCAGTGCTGGTGACCGACAGGACCGTTGCCGATGCGGTCTTTAAAACTTTCTGATTACATTCTTGTTTATTTTTGTTTACCTGTTTGTTTTCTGTCTCCAGGCCAACGGGACCATCGTCGGTTTCCCCAACTCGACGCCATATGAAGGAAACATCCTGGAGGCCGACTGCGACATCCTGATTCCCGCCGCCAGCGAGAAGCAACTGACCAAGAGCAACGCACACAAGATTAAGGCCAAGGTAACACACACACACACCCTTTGTGATTGCCGCTGCTTTCCCATCATGCTTCAGTAAACCTGTGTTGCTTCAGATCATCGCTGAGGGTGCCAACGGTCCGACCACGCCCGAAGCCGACCGTGTCTTCCTGGACAGAAACATCCTGGTGATCCCAGTCAGTAGCAGCCGGCGCCGCTCCGATGAGACCCCTCAACTTCCTGTTTACACTGTTTCCTTGTCTCCTCTCCTTGTCTCCTCCTCCCTTGTTCAGGACATGTACCTGAATGCTGGCGGCGTGACGGTTTCCTACTTCGAGTGGTTGAAGAATCTGAATCACGTCAGTTACGGTCGACTGACCTTCAAATACGAGCGCGACTCCAACTACCACCTGCTTAGTAAGAACCGATCGATCGATAGCGATCAATAACGCCCCAGATAGCGTTCTGCATTCCGACTGAAAACGTTCTCTCTCCAGTGTCTGTTCAGGAGAGTCTAGAGAGGAAGTTTGGGAAACACGGAGGAGCCATTCCCATCGTCCCCACCTCGGAATTCCAGGACCGGATCGCTGTGAGTCTTCAACCCGCCGGCAGTCGGGAAAACTTTTGTCTGCTGGACTCGTTTATTTAAACCTGTCTTGATTTATTTTACTGATTGCTGATCAATAGCAGATTTTAATCAATAATCCTGATTGGTTCTATAACTTCTGTTCCGGTGTGGAATCACATGTTTTGGTTTCTAGGGTGCGTCTGAGAAGGATATCGTTCACTCTGGTCTGGCTTTCACCATGGAACGCTCTGCCAGGGTAACACACACACACACACACACACACACACACAGAACATCAGTCATGTTGTTGATGGAGCGTTTGATTAGTTTTTCTTCTTCTCACGCAGCAAATCATGAGAACGGCCAACAAGTACAACCTGGGTCTGGACCTGAGGACAGCGGCGTACGTCAACGCCATCGAGAAGGTGTTCCAGGTGTACAGCGAAGCCGGCCTCATCTTCACATAGGCTGTCTCCACCCATCTGTCTCCGCCCGTCTGTCTCCGCCCGTCTGTCTCCGCCCGTCTGTCTCCAACCATCTGTCTCCCCCGTCTGTCTCCACCCGTCTGTCCTGCAGACAGTCTTCGGTTCTTACCAGTCAGACTCCAGCAGTTTACAGCTTCTCTCTCTCTCTCTCTCCATTCCGTCAGCTTGGTCACGGCTGACATGTTGCTGCTTTTTTACACGTATGAACTCAAATGTATCCAATCATAGAAAAACCTTGAGCCGAAGAGAAAGTTGGCCTAAAGTATGTGGATGGCATCTCTTCTGTTTCTGAAGCAAGGACCTGAAGAGACTCAACGATTACCAATCTATCGATCGAATGAACAGTTTACATTCATTCCAAACATCCAATATTATTTCGGCTTTAATCATGGAAATAAAGTAATAGTCAGTTTACTTTAAACCTGCTGATTCAACGTGTTTCTGTTTACAGTTCATGTCTTCCTGGGCGTCCACATACTTTTGTCCACATGTTGGTCTCAAGGGCTTGTATCCGTTTATTTACATGTATGACTCAGAACACGCGTGTGCCTCAGGATGAACCAAAGAACCGAGATGAAAGTAAACAAGAAGAAACTCTAGAACCTTTAACTTCCTGCCTCTACAGCCTCGTAGCTTCTTGTTTAGCTTCCAGCTAACTAAAGGTCAACACAAAGTTCACCTTCAACCAAAACTGCCCCAAAAGGTTTACCTTTTTTTTTTTCCACCCCCTCAGGCTGGTCGCTAATGCTAGCCTATTAAGGTCAAATGAGCAACATTAGCAGGGTTTGGGGTCACGTTCCGTAAGACCAGAGATCAAACGCCAACTGTCGGTGGGAATGCTAGCTAGCTGTTAGCATGCTGTCTGTTAGCAGGACGGTTCTAAAAGGTTTCAGCTTGAAGCAGCTCTGACGCTGAACGCCTCCTCACCTGGAATCTATGCAAAGTTTACACACTGTTACCCTGGGCCCCCAGTCCCCCACTGGGGTCATAGACTGGTCAAACTGGTCAGCAGACGCACAAACTGTCCTCTGTCTGATGGAAACGGCTTGGAGGGAATTTATATGCCATTTTGTAACAAAGCCAAATAAAGTTCAGAAAAGACTAAACTGTTTTTGTGTCATTTAAATTTTATTTGTTTTTTTTTACATTTTAATCAACAGGTGTTTCAGGTTTGAGTGGGTTTAAGTTATTACAGCATGTGTGTGAAGTTTGTTTTAAAATGTTTTTAACTTATATCTTATTTTCTTTTCAGCTTTTCACGTCAGGGGTCACCACAGCGAATCGGTTGCCTCCATCTAACCCTGTCTTCAGCATCCTCTTTTCTGATTTAGCAAAAGTTTTACGTTGGATGCCCTTCCTGACATAACCACCTGTATTTATCCGGGCTTGGAACCGGCACAATAAGACACTGGCTTGTGCCCTCTTGTGGCTACATTTTAGCATATTTTTAGCTTGTTTTTAGCTTACTGTGTATGATGTTTAAAATAAAGATTAATATTCATCAGCTGTTATTTAAATTAGGTTACTAAAATTAATTTGAATTTACATAGAATAGTTTAATAACGGAATGTTTTCGGAACAAGTGAGTCAGGTTTCACGTTTGTAGTTTTGTTTTTAGTTAGGGTTCTTTTTCCGCTCGTGTCTCGCGGGATGGGCGGGACTAAGGTCCTTCCACCAATCAGCGCCCTGTATTTGCAACGTGGCACCGGAATTCCCCTCCTGCTCCGGGGGCTTTCCGCTCTTGACTGGCAGGCTGCTGCTGCCATGGCAACAGAACTGGGTGAGTCAGGCTCGTGCAGGAGATCGAAAACACATCCGGTTGAAAGAGTTGGCCTTCAAATTAAAAGCCTGACCTGGAGATTATTTAAAGCCGCAAATTGTCTCAGATAACAGGAACATGAATTTGTTTCAAGCGTGAAAAGTGTTTTATACTGACTACTAATTGTATTTCTTTAATTACTGAGTCGTTAATAGGCTGAATGTATTGTGATTTTGGAAAGTAAAGGCATGCAATAATTATCAGACAAACAAAATTAAAGACATGATGAAATGAAATATAGGAAAATAATGTTTTGTTACTAAACTGAAGAGCAACACTGCTCTGTTCTTTAAAATATGATTAACTTGTTTTAATTCATACATAGTCTGAGAATTAGGAAATTAAACTAAATGTAGTTCCATTCAGTCAAAATAAATTCTTAATATATTAACCAGTAAGGCTAATAATGCTAACAAAAGTACGATCATATACATAACTATGAATCTTAAAAGCATTATTTTTAAAATTCAAATTTCATTCTAACACTACTAAACAGAAATGACGTTCACCAAATGTTTTATTTTGAAAGGTGAAGCCGGAAGTTGCCTCGTGTTTGTCTCCGTCGTGACAAACGCGTCAGATGGAGTTCGGGTTTGTCGTGGACGCACACGGAGCTTCTGCAGGTAAAACTTCACCTTTACGTGATTTAATTCAGCTGGAAATAAACCAAAAATCAGATTAATCGATAACTGATCGATCACACGCTCAAGGACAGCTGTATGGGTTCATTTCAATGATCGATACTTAAACTTTAGACGCTGAACAAGCTGTGGTAGTTTTGTTGTTTTAACTCACTGCACCATGAAAGTACATCTGTAAGTCAACTGATTGATCACGTTATTGATAATCGACTGACTATTGGGAAACTGGGATGTTTCCTTCTTACATTAACAACCGGAAATGATTAATTTGTCTTGACATCGATTAATTAACTTCATTTTACTCTGTCACGTGATTTGCTCTGCTTTTTCTCATGACTACGTTTTATATTTATGTCATCCGTTTGTTTTTGTTTGTTTATATTTATATTTCAGGGGGTTGCTTTTTCTTTTCCAGGTTTCTTGTTCAGGTTTGATTGATCCGGTTTATTCGGTTTGGTTCTAAACTGGTTCTGATCGGATTAAGATTAAATTCTGGTTGTACTTTGGTTCTTTTTCACATGAATGTGTGACGTCACGTCAGGATTGAGAGGCGCACGTGTCAAACTTGTGAAGTGTCGTCAGGGAGGCGCGCGCCAAACGGACAGAGAGGACAGGTGATTGAAACCCAGAGAACAAGCAGTGTGACGTCACACTGGTGTGAGGTGTGGGTGTTTATATACACAATCTGAACACAGCTGGTCAACAAGTGTTTGTCAAAGTGATTGATTGATGATTGATTGATTGATTGATTGATTGATTGATTGACAACTGGAATCAATAATCAAAGACGACAGGTGGTTTCTCCTCTTTCATATTTTTTGTTTCCTTCGGAGAAACAAACAAACTGAAACTGACTCAGAATCGGACCCACAAGAGCTCATCGCCCAAATATTGATTATTTTCTATTCATTGTTGATCAGGACTTGATCAGTGATTCAAGTCATTGAATTCGTGTGCACCACGGCCACAGGCTTTCTGCTGAGTCAGCAGCGTCTGGTCATCTTCATGTTAGCTTCATGGGAGGGGCTGACCTGAGGGTCAAAGGGTCACCTGGAGGTCAGAGGGTCACCTGAATGTCAGTGGGTCACCTGAGCAACTGGAGTCAGAGCGGGGGGTGTGACTAGTGATGATGGTGATTGCTGATTGTTGAGTTTCAAAAACAACAAAATAAATCTGTTAATTCAAAGTCAGACTTTTCTAATCTGAGATTCTCTGAGCCGATCACTAAAACCTGAGAAAAACCACCTGTTTCGATTCCAAGGTAAAAAGAAAAAAAACCCAGAATCAAAGTTTTCTGCAGGCGGGCATCATTCTGATGCATTATGTTAATGACAGCTGTCTTTGCTGACTCCTGATTGGCTCCTGTCCTTGGGGGGCGGGGCTGTCCCTCCGCTGGTTTAAGTCAGAAGATGGTTGAGTCAGGAAGATAAGCCGATGAAAGAAAAACCAGAAAGACGAGCAGAGAGGGAGAGAGAACCGCAGTTATTCGCAGATCAGTCAGCTGATCTCAGGGTCATTATTTGAATTTTAAAAAAATTAGATATATAAAATATACAGGTAATCCTCAACATACGAACACAACTGGTTCATCGAAGTTGTTCATAAGTTGAATTGTTTATCAGTCTTTTCATCAAATTTCAATCTATAATCTCCATTTTAGGTCATTTAAATGTCTTTAATACTCTAAATACTAAAGTTCTATTCCCTCAGACTGACCAGAAACAATTACAGGACAGTCAAACAATACCCAATAAACAAAGTACAGATTCAGGTCGTTTAGAGTTCAGTTGATCTCAATTATATGTAGGTTTAAAAAAATACATGGAAAAATAAAAATCAAGTTTACGTCATTCCACTGGACAAATACTGGACTCTAAAAATCACTAGAAAACTGTTAAAAGCTCATTTTATGTTATTGTACAATTAATAAGAATAAATAATTACCTGTAATCTTATCAAAATACTTACGTATAGTTCCAATATCTGCAATTGAGCGTCACTCGTGATTCACATGATCGTTTTTATCCAGATTAGTTTGTAAATTTTTGTTCCTGATAATTTCATCCTGGAGGAGAAGAAGAAGAAAAATCTTGAAGGAACTCTCCACCAGTTTTTATGATCATCAACAACAACAACAGTCAGAGTCGCTGTTTATGCTGATGATCCACTGTAGTTACTGTAGCATGTAGCTTAGCTTTAGAGTGAAGGAGGAGGGAGGAGTTATTGTGGGTTGGAGTCAGAGTTGTCATCAGAGAGATGTTCACCACTACCACTATCTTCACCAGCTTTTGCTTTATCATCCATGATAAACAGTAAAGTATCCAAGAAACAGAGCCTGATGCGCTGAGATGCTAACAGAGACAACAAGAGCGGGAGACCAGTGTTGGAGCTGCATGAACGCAGCAGTGCTGCCCCTGCGGGGGCTGTGGCAGAAAGGGGAACTGCAGGACGATACAGATTTTGTGAAGTGCGTTTGTTCATATCTCTGAATGTTTGTAAGTTGAATGTTCGTAAGTTATGGACGATCTAACTACCAGCGGATCAAATATTTTCTATATTGTGGTTATGTGAGCTACTCAAAACATGCTAGCTTTTTTTGTCTTGAGACATTCAGTGTTCATTGATTGTTAGCTTCTTCAAAAGCAGTAGGACTGCAGCTAAAGCTAATGCTAACTCATAGCGTGCCTGAGGGGCAGCGTAGATGAACAACCGGCCAATTTAAGTAAAATATTGAAAAAAGCTTCAAATTTATGAGAGAAAAAGAAATCTGTTGATTTAAGAGTCTTCTAGTCTTTATTTTGTCTTATCTTGGGGAGTGGCCACTGTGGTGCATTTAAGGACCTCCTGTCATCGGAGGACAATCCCTTTGTGTCTCTGTGGTAAAGAACGGCTTCCTGGTTCCCCTCAGAAATCATTTCCTGCTCTCGCTGTTCTGGCAGCAGCAGAGAAGTGACATCATCAGCAGTAGCCCCGCCCCTTTTTGTGCTGCTCTGGAATTCTGGGGGTTTTCCTCGCATGCCCCTTCCAGGAAGTGACTGCGAACAGACGGGGGGGGGGAATGTTGAGTCTGACTCTCTCGTCTGTCAGGTGAAAGTGAAACTGCTGCAGAACGTTGACGGTTGTTTACGTGTTGTTTACGTGTTGTTTACGTGTTGTTTACGTGTTGTTTACGTGTTTACGCTGTAAACGGGTTCACCCTCTAACTGCTGCTCTGTTTGCGCTACAGGATGAACGAAGCTCAGTTCCTGAATGATGTGAGTCCTTTTCTTCTTTCTGTTTACACCACATGTGGTGCATTCAGGGTCCCTTGAAAAGTCAGGAAAATATGAGGGGAATTTACATCAACACAAAAAACAAACAAATTAACAAAAAAAAAATAGAGTCTGAAGTTTTTATTCTATTCAGAATTAAACAAGTATTTCTACAAACTGGTGTCACTTCACTGTCTGCTGCAGCGTGGGGATTTTGAGCTTCAGAGTTCAAAAAAAGAGACGGCTAATAATTTAATGTTTTATTGATTTAACTTGTTAAGATAACAGAAAACTGTAAAAAAAAAACCAACAACATCATGATCATTATAATGTGAAAAAAAGTCGTTTTTTTCCATTTTGTAATATTGTTATTGATTGATTACTGATTTCTGTCACGTTTACATGATTAAAGTATTTTTCCGTCCTCAGCTGCAGGTGAATTTGATGCAATATGACTACATTCCTCCAGTGGACATCAAGTCTGAGCCCTACATACCTGAGACAGGTGGGAGACAGACAGACTGTAGTGATGTCATCGTTCATAAGTGAACACGTTGTCAAAGCTGATGAACTGAAACAAGAATTCTTTGTGAGAACTTCCTCTTACGACATAAACGTTTGTGTGTGTGTGTGACAAACGTGCGTGATGTGTGTATATACGTGTATGTGTGACATAAACGTGTGTGAGACGTAAACGGTTGGTTTCCTGTGTTCCAGCTCACGGTCCTTACATCCAGATCATCGAGGAACCCAAACAGGTGATCATTGTTCTGCTTCCTGTTTCTGAGGAAACTGGACAAACAACATTTTTAATCTATTTTTATTTTTCCTTCTCCTTTTAATTCGGATGATCCGAACCGGAACCGGATCATCCCGCGGTTCTTAAACGCTGCCCTGTGTTTCCACAGAGGGGGTTCCGTTTCCGTTATGAGTGTGAGGGGCCGTCCCACGGGGGGCTCCCAGGGGCCTCCAGCGAGAAGAACCGGAGGACCTACCCGACGGTGAAGGTGGGTCACGCCTCTGCTGACACTTTACTGCTCCCGTCCACTAGAGGGCCCTCAAGGGGCCCCTGAGTCTGAGCAGCTGTTATGGGTGATGGAGGCGTGACGGACGTCTGACCACACGTCCTCAAAACACGAGACGGAAGGATTGCTAGTAGCTTAATAACTAACGCAGCTAGTAGCTAGCAGATTTTAGCTGTTAGCATGTAGCAGCTACTAGCAGGTAGTAGCCGTTAGCATGTTGACATGCTGTTTGATTTTTTAGACATGTTGACATGTTGGTGACATGTCGTTTACATGCTGTTTCATGTTGGTGACATGTTGTTTCATGTTGTTGACATGTTGTTTCATGTTGTTGACATGTTGTTGACATGTTGTTTCATGTTGTTGACATGTTGTTGACATGTTGTTTCATGTTGTTGACATGTTGTTTCATGTTGTTTCATGTTGTTGACATGTTGTTTCATGTTGTTGACATGTTGTTGACATGTTGTTGACATGTTGTTGACATGTTGTTTCATGTTGTTGACATGTTGTTTCATGTTGTTGACATGTTGTTTCATGTTGTTTCATGTTGTTGACATGTTGTTTCATGTTGTTGACATGTTGTTTCATGTTGTTTCATGTTGTTGACATGTTGTTTCATGTTGTTGACATGTTGTTTCATGTTGTTGACATGTTGTTTCATGTTGTTGACATGTTGTTTCATGTTGTTGACATGTTGTTTCATGTTGTTTCATGTTGTTGACATGTTGTTTCATGTTGTTGACATGTTGTTTCATGTTGTTTCATGTTGTTGACATGTTGTTTCATGTTGTTGACATGTTGAAATGTTTACATGTTGTTTTGTGTTGTTTACATATTGTTGACATGTTGTTGACATCATGACTCCCCCCCCCCCCAGATCGGTAACTACGTGGGCCACGCCCGGGTGGAGGTCCAGCTGGTGACCCACACCGACCCCCCCCGGGTCCACGCCCACAGCCTGGTGGGACGCCACTGCACGGAGAACGGCACCTGTACGCTGGACGTGGGCCCCAGCGACCTCACTGCCTCGTCAGTATCCAATCACAGGCCGGCGCCGGGAAGCCCATTGATGCTAATGCTAATGATGCTAACGCTAATGTGCATGTTTAATGTTAAAAATTTGGACGTTTCTTTAATATTGGTTAGATAGGTATTTGTTTTCATGGATTAACGTTAATCTGTGCGTTAATAACTGACTGATGATGTCACTTCCTGTAGCTTCAGTAACCTGGGGATCCTCCATGTGACCAAAAAAGGCGTGGTGGAGGTTCTGAGCAGGAGGTTGAGGGAAGAGAAGAGGAGACAGAAAGGAAGTCACTGCCTCCTGACGGGTAACCCCGCCCCCTTCCAGACACGTTAGCCGCGCGATGCTAACAGGCGCTAAACCTTCGCGGGTGTGTCCGTCCCCCCCAGATTCCGAGGAGAACTCGGCCCTGAAGGAGGCCAAGGAGCTGGGGAAGGTGATGGACCTGAACATCGTCCGGCTGAAGTTCACCGCCTTCCTGCAGGACAGCAACGGCAGCTTCACGCGAGCGCTGAAGCCCGTCGTGTCCAATCCCATCTACGACAGCAGTGAGTCCCCGCCCCCTCCCTCCCCACATCCCATAATACAATGGATGTAACCTCGGTTGTTCCTGTTCGGCTAGCCGCGGGTGCTAGCGTGTTAGCTTCCCAGCCCGAGACGTTCATTATCTCGTTTCCGACGATGCTTTTGTCCCACAAACGGTCGTCCGTAGCGACGTTGACTCCGCCTCCGTGCGGTCTGGTTCATCCGACAGAATCGCCCAACGCATCCAACCTGAAGATCTCCCGCCTGGACAAGACATGCGGCTCGGTGCTCGGAGGAGACGAGATCTTCCTCCTCTGCGACAAAGTCCAGAAAGGTGCGTCCCTTCCTGTCCACCTGTCACCGCCCCTGGGATGACTACGTATCCCATCATGCCCCTCTGCTCCTTTCAGACGACATCGAGATCCGTTTTTACGAAGAGGAAGAGGAGGGAGGGTGGGAGGCGTTCGGCGACTTCTCGCCCACCGACGTTCACAAACAGGTGAGTCGTCCGGTGGGGGTGGAGACGTGGGGGCGGTTCCCTGACGGTGGCTCCTCCCTCTCTCCTCAGTACGCCATTGTGTTCAAGACGCCGCCCTATCACAGCGCGGAGATCGAGCAGCCCGTCACCGTCTTCCTGCAGCTGAAGAGGAAGAAGGCGGGCGACAGCAGCACCCCCAAACAGTTCACCTACATCCCGCAGGTCGAAGGTCAGCGCCCGTTGGAGGCTCCTCCTCCATCACCTGCATCCTCCTGACCTCCTCTTCTTCTCCTCCGATGCAGACAAAGAGGAGGTGATGAGGAAGAAGCAGAAGCCGCTGCCTCACTACGAACCCTGGAGAGGAGGAGGAGGAGGAGGAGGAGGAAGAGGAGGAGGAGGCGGAGCGTTTGGGGGAGGAGGAGCTGGTGGAGGAGGAGAAGGTGGGGCTTGTTGGTCGCGTTGCTCCGCCTCTGCTCCTCGCGCTCTGAACAAACATGATCAAAGAGAATTTGATCGCAGCGGGTTAGCTAGTAGCAGCTTGGAGCAGTAATGTGGTAGTAGCTGTTGGCTAGGTAGTAGCATTTAGTTAGCTAGGAGCAATTGGTTAGGTAGTAGCATTTGGTTAGCTAGTAGCAGTTGGTTAGCTAGTAGCATTTGGTTAGCTGGTAACAGCTTGGAGCAGTTATGTTCTAGTAGCAGTTGGTTAGCTGGTAGCAGTTGGTTAGCTGGTAGCATTTGGTTAGCTGGTAGCATTTGGTTAGCTGGTAGCATTTGGTTAGCTGGTAGCATTTGGTAAGTAACTGCTTTCTCAAATAGAAAGAAAATGTCTGAAGACAGCCTGATGTCAGGAACTTCTTCCCGTCCAATCAGAATAAAGCTCCGCCTCCAAGCTGAAGCAGCTGATAGTTTAATTCCAAACGTTTCCGGCGCCGGCGGGAAAAGTCGCTGCAGCAGTTTTCAGGCATCGACTTTCCTCCTGCAGGATTCCAGTTCAACCAGCTGATGAACAGAGCGGGGGGCGTGTTCTTCTCTGGAGGCTTCACAGGCTTCAGTGGAGGGGGAGGAGCCCAGATGTCAGGCTCCGCCCCTCAGCAGACAGACGGGCAGACGGCGGGTCTGACCGGCGGGTCGGCGCTGCAGCAGCAGCTGTTCCGCATCGGTGAGACGCCGGAGAAATCCTGACCCCCAGTGAACCGGCAGATGTTTGAACGTCCCGCTCTGATTGGTTTTCAGCCGCCGCTGCGCTCCGCAGTCGCTCCTCCCACAGCGCCCGACAGACGGCCGCCGCCCTCCTGCAGTACTGCAGCACCGGCGACGCCCGGGTCCTTCTGGCGGTCCAGAGACACCTGTGTGGCGTCCAGGATGGAAATGGAGACACGTGAGTTTGTTTGGTGCGACGATCAGGAGCAAAAAGTTTGACCTCAGTGTGACCCCAAAGGTTTGATGCTTTTGTTTTCCCACAGTCCTTTGCACCTGGCCATCATCCATCAGCAGACAGGTGTCATCCACCAACTGATCCACACCTTACTGAGCAGCCAGCAGCAAAACATCCTCAACACCGCTAACAACCTCCAACAGGTAGCTAACAGCCCGCTAACCACCTCCAGCAGGTACCTAGCAGCCCGCTAATTAGGTTTAGCATTGCTAACCACCTCCGCCGCCTCACCTGTTTCCTGCGCAGACTCCGCTCCACCTGGCCGTGATCACCCGACAGGTGAAGGTGGTGGAGGTGCTGCTGAGGGCGGGGGCGGACCCCAGTCGGCTGGACAAAGATGGCCGCAGCCCCCTCCACCTGGCGGCGTTGGTGGGCGACAGCGCCACGCTCCGCCCACTCCTGGCTCACCTGGGAGAACGACACGCCCACCTGGTCAACACCCCCGATTTCCACGGTGAGAGAATCGACCGTGTGCTTTTTCGTGTTTCCATGGCGATGTTTGTTAAGCATCACCCGTTTCACTCAGGCCTTCATCCATTACACCTGGCTGTGAGGAGGGACGGCGAGCGCTGTCTCCGCCTCCTGGTGGAGGGCGGAGCCAAAATCAACGCACCTGAGCAGAAGAGCGGAAACACCGCCCTGCACCTGGCGGTCAGAGGAAACCTCTTCAAGGTGGCGTGCACGCTCATCACGGAGGTAGGCCACGCCCACTCAAGTCCCCGCCCACTCACCTGTGACATCACAGCGTTCCGTCGATCACTCTGTTTGTCCCGCAGCTGAAAGCGGACGTGAACGCCGCCACGTTCGGAGGAAACACGCCTCTTCACCTGGCGGCCAGTCTGGGGTCGCCGACTCTCTGCTCCATGCTAGTCGCCGCCGGTGAGACGCTAACGCTAAAAACACAATCGCTAAGTGATAACGTTAGCTAAACGTTAGGCAAAAGAGGGTGTGTCTACAGTGGCCCTGAGGGGTCAGTGTGATAAAATCAAATATTCAACTGAGCTTTATCATTAGCGTTAGCTAGCAGCTAACCGTTTAGCTACTAAACATCCGCTAGCGGCTAACCGACGATCTTCCTTCAGGGGCAGATAAAAACCTGGAGAACGACGAGCCGCTGTTCTTTAGCTCCTCCTCCGATGATGAAGAGCAGGAGCAGCCAATCAGAACAGAGGTCAGAGAGCCTGTCTCTCCACCAATCAACCCACGGAAGAGACCTGCGGGAGGCCACACCCCCCTGGACCTCGCTAAATGCCAGAAGGTGACATACTAGCCCTTCAAAATAAAAGCATGTGACGACGCTGGAGAATAGTCGTGTTATCTCCTCGTGTTCCTCAGGTGAGGAACCTGTTGACGTCCAGGTCGAGTCGTCACGGCAACAAGAAGAAGAAGCCGAGCGGCGGCAAAGGTGAGGTCAGCTGAGTGGGCGTGTCTGCGTTAGCTGAAGCTAACGGTAGGCCAACGGCTGTTGTTGTTGGGTGTGTGTAGATGTTGACGCGTCGGCGCTGGACGAGGACACGCTGTCCCGCCTGGTGGAGCTGCTGAGCGTGGAGGACGTCCCCTGGAGGAAGCTAGCCGACAAGCTAGGCATGACGACGCTAACTCACCTGTACCTGGACAGCCCCACCCCCTGCCAGCAGCTGCTGGAGCACTACAAGGTACAAGGCTAGCCTGTTAGCATGATGGCTTTAAAGACCGGCCCATTTAGACACTCTTTAGCGTAGCGTCTCTTTAGCGTAGCGTCTCTTTAGCGTAGCGTCTGATGTCCCTGTGTCCCTCTGTCCAGCTGGGTGGGGGTCCGGTCCAGGGTCTGGCCGACGCCCTTCAGTCTCTGGGTCTGACAGACGGAGTCCGACTCCTGAGAAACACGGAGCTCCGAGACGACAAACACAGCACAGGTAATACACACACACACACACCTTTGTGAAGGCTTTTGCAGCGACGCACCATATTGACATTTATTTATCCAATTAGACGCCACCGTCGACAGCGGCTTCGGCAGCCAGCCAATGGCAGAGGAGCCACCTCTGGCCAATCAGTGACAAACAGGAAGTAGAATGAGCTTGAATCATCTCACAGTGGAGGAGGCGGGACTTGAACCCACAGACCAGTCGGACCGGTGGGGGTCGACTCACAACAAGCAGGTTTTTAAATGAATCCGCTGCTTCAGCGATGAAATTTCCTGTTTTCTTTCTGGTCACCTGAATGCAGCACGTAGTGATGTCATCAGAGCATGTTTACATGTTTACCCCGTGATCAGTAGAAAAAGAACCTTTTTATGATGTCAGAAGAAAAGATTTTATGTCAGGGATGACAAAAATAAATGTGTTTCAAGAAAAAATTCAAATTGTAATAATTTTGTTGTGAAATTACTCAGATTCAGTCGGTTAAAAAAAAAAAAAAAAGTAAATTATGCCAAAAACAAAACCTGAAACCAGTCAAAATGACCCCAAACTTAAACTGGAATTTAATGAAAACCAGTTTAAATGTCCATTTATTGCAATAAAGCCTTGAATTTGGTTCAAATGTTCAGGTTTTATGGAATAATGTGACACCAGAGAGGGGCGGGGCTGACCTTTGACCTCTGGTTTTACTGTTTTGACCTTATGTCTGGATGTTTTTGTGAATTCTTTCCATTTCGGTTCATTTTCCCATTTATTTTCCAGCAGGAACAGAAACAAACAAAAATAAAAGCGACTCAGTTTCTTCAGTTTACTTTTATTTTCTTCTAATTCTTCAAAACATGAAGCACTATGACGTCATCGGGACGCGACGTGTCGGCGGCGAACATTCAGGCCGCAGCGAAGCCTAACGAAAAGCAGACGTCTAAAAATAAGGTTGTCCACAGTGGACAGAATAAATAAAGTTGTGGATTGAATCCCTCGGGTTTGGAACCCCTCCCAGCTCCATTATGGCTTCTCAACATGAACTTTATTTACACCAACGGAAAGCAGCGACTGTTTTTAGACGGGGTTCATCTTTAACGGGGGAGGGGAGGAGGGCAGATCTGTCCCAGTGGGGGGGGGGGTTGTAGACGTTGCCACGGTGACAACATCATATGTTGGCAGGATTGTTTGAAATAAAACTGCTTCTAATGGTTTTTAGTGTCCTGATCTTCAACCGTCAGCCTCACTCTGTCGCCACCTGGTGGTCGATGCCCGTCATTACGTCACATTCCGTCATTTTACAGATTTTTTTACTCCTTTTTTTTTAATGATATTGACGAGAAAACATTTTAGTTCTATTCTACAGCATCGATAGTCATGGAGGTTCCGTCCATCTGTAGCTCCTGAATACATCATGACCATGAACTGAGCCTCTCCGGGACTCTGGTGACCTCCAGTGGCGACAACATGTAACTGCACCTGGAGGACATCCCAGAATTCCAGACGGTGAAGATCAGGAGACTCTAATTTGGAACATTTTGTTCCAATGCATCATTTTTATGAACAGTTCCCCAGAAACGAGAACAACTCATGGAAAGGCAGAACGTCTGAATGAGTGTTCTATCCGGTGGTCCCTGAACGCACCACGAAAACATGGAATTAGACCTTCAGTCAGGAAGGACGAGCGGGAATGTGGGAACGGACGGAATGAACGTTCTTCAGTTTCCAGCACAGAGAGTTAAACTGAGGAAGATCCTTAATGACAAAACTAAACAGTTTTTGATTTTACTTTTATTTCTTAGCGTTTGAAACACGTATTTTCAGAATTTTAAATTTTAATCAAATAAATGTCCGAATTCTTCATTAAATTCTGTTTCCAGCCTCGAATTAACGACAAACATTTAATCTTTACTGAAGCAAAAAAAAAACTGAGTTTGGTCACTAAAGATCTTCCATACAGCAAACATGACTTAAAGTCAGCCTCACACACACACACACACACACACACACACACACACACAGGGGGGAGGAGGAGGTGTGGTCAGAGTCTTTGTTTGTTTGGGGGAGTCCTGACTCACCCCTCTCCCCTCATCCTTTATTCTCCCCTTTGGTCAGTTGCCAGAGCAACAGTCCCACGCTTTTCTGTCCATCAAACGTGGTCGGCATGGTAACCAGCTTTCCCCGTCTGTTGCTAGGAGAAGCAGAGTGGCGGCGGTGCAGGAGGTTGGCGTTCTGAGGACATGAAGTACCTTCAAACAGTTTGAGTTGTGATGATGAAGCTCGTTCTTCATCACCGTCACAAAAGAAAAAGTCCCTGAAATGAAAGATGTGACAGGAAACAAAGCTTTTACTCTGAAACTCCCCAGCTGCTTTTATTGTGAAAGAACAGCCGTTTCCTGAATGTGTTCGCTTGTCCTCCTCCTTTTGGGACGACGGTCTTTTCTCCCACAGACCCTGAAGGTCTCAGCTCAGCCCAACAGAACCAGAACCAGACTGAGTTCTAACGGAAACGGTTCCAAAGCCTCCGGCGCTGCGTCTCAATAAGCCCCGCCCCCCCTGCCTTACGGCGCCTCTTCCTGTTTCTGCAGCTCCGGCCGCTGGTTGTTGCCGCCGCCGTTCTTCTTCTTGCTTCCCTCTTTGGCGCCGCCGCTCCTGGAGGTCGTGGACGTGACCTTCAGGCTTTTGGACTTCTTGTGGACGCCGGGCTTCTCTTTGCTCGCCGCCTCCTGAGGCAGCGTGGGGCTGGAGTGCGCCCTCTGCAGGCCGCCGTCGTCAAACAGCCGCGCCTCAAAGGCCGACAGGTCCTCATCGCCGCTCGACAGTTTGGCTCGCAGCAGCATGGCGTACGTCCCGTAGCGCGTTTTCTGTGGAGGACACGTTAGCGTGTTACCATCAGTCGCTGCATGTTAGCGTCATTCAATAGATTAGAATGTTAGCACTAGCCAATAGATTACTAAATTAGCATCATTCAATAGATTAGAATGTTAGCATTAATTAATATGTTAGCATTATTTTGTTGCAAACAAGTCAGAATGTTTATGTTGCTGTCAATAGTATGTTAGCATTATTCAATGAATTACAATGTTAGCATTAGTCAATAGATTAGCATGTTAGCACTAGCTCGCCTCACCTCAAACTCCAGGTACTCCTGTCGGAGTTTGTGCTCCTCCAGCTCGCGACCTTTCACCTTCCTCTCGGGCGTGGCGACGGCGAGGTCGGCCAGCTCGGAGGAAACCGCCCTGAAGCGATTCTCGTGGGATTTGACCTGCTCCTCCTGCCGGAGCCAAAACAATGCAGGTGACCGATGACATCATCGTGACCCGTTACCATGACGTCAGCTGCGCTGGGGTACCTGGGACAGTTTGGTGTTGGACCCCGGCAGCAGGGGACGGCTGAAGCGTTTCTGGGAGCCGATCGCCGCGGGAAATGGTGGCGCCGAAAACATGGCTGCCACCACGTTGATGCGCGTGATCCAAGACTGCATCTGTTCCGCGTTCCTGAGGAAGTAGAAGCAACACTTCCTGTTTGTTCTGACAGAGACAAACAAACATCAGAGGAGGTGGGGCTTACGGCGCCTGGAACAGGAACACCCTCCAGTCCGCCGTCCTCAGGTAGAACACGTTGGCTCGCTTGCTGTAGTCGGCGGCCCTCATGGCGAGGGAGTGATGGACGGACACGGCGTTCTTCACGTCCTCCTCCGTCAGCTCGCGCTCCGCACGGTACTCATCCTGTCAACCAATCACAGAGCAGCGTGACGCTGGTGTCCAATCCCGTTTCATTTCTTTGTGATTTATGAAGGAAAACGATCAGAATTGTCGTCAGAAGTGTTTTAAATAAAGTTTTCTGTTTCCGTGGAGACGATGTCCGGGTTCGGTCAGAGGACCCGCATCATCGTGGTCTCATTTAGGTGAATAATCTAGGACGCCAGTCAAAAATAAACACACCACAGACTGACAGGCAGCGGGGCTTCTGGGAAATGTAGTTCAGACGGGTTACCTTCTGCAAGTAGAGCACCAGACCCTTCAGCATGGTGTAGAACGACTTCCATCCCCGTTTCCCCCGCGGAGCTGGCAAAAGCAAAGCATCATGGGATATTACACCTGACAGGGATCACATTTCAAGACGCTGAAGTTTACTTCCTGAGTTTTATTCCAGCTGTCAATCAAAGCAGCTGGAATAAAAGATGGAAAAAGGACAAATAAAGGAGGGAGTCATCGTCATAGCGACGAACGCTGATCGTCCTGTTCTAGGTGGCGTCATGATGCTAATGTTAGCGCCACTGCTAACCTGAAGGGATTCTACAAGAAACCACAACAGGACACGACGCTCCTGCAGGAGGTCGGTGGGCGTGTCCAGATGAAGGGAGGGGAAAAAAAAAAAAAAAAACAGAAGAAGAAGAAGAAAGGGGGAGGGGCCGCAGCGCGCCGGACGCCGTACTTCTCTTGCCGTCGGGGTCGGCGTGGACTTTGCGGACCAGGAAGCCGCTCTTGTAGAGCTCGCTGTCGGTCTGCTGGGCGACGCCCACCAGCGGGTTTCCGCCACTCCCCAGCCGCTTCATGGTGTGGGAGGCGGAGTCTGTCCGGACGTCAGGCAGCTCTGACGTCCTCACCTCCTCTTCATCGCTTCAAGGGAAACAGTTTAATGTTAGTGCTGGATTAACACACACACACACACACACATGCACTCACATACTCAAAGTTGACCTGTAATTACAGGCAGGGAAGGAAGCAGGGAATGGTTGCCATGGCAGCAGCGGCTTAAATAAGACTCACTGCAGTGGACACACACACACACACACACACACACACACACACCACTGGAACCAGTAGAGACTCACATGGTCCACTGGAGTTTCTCGTTCTTGATGGAGGTGTAGAGCGTCTGAGGAGAGAAGGGGGGCGGGGTGGTATAGGGGGGCGGGGTCAAAACTTGTCACAGACTGAAATTTAAATTTTTAATACAAACTTAAATTTTTCAAAATTTTTGATTCAAATTCAATTTAAAATTAAAATTAAATTTTAAACAGAAATGTTAAAAATAACATTTTAAATTTTTTTTGAAATTTTAAATTTTTTAAAAACATTTTAAATTTTCAAATTTTTAATCTAAATTCAAAACATTTTTTTTGTTTCTGTTTTACCGTCGCACATTTTAAAAAAAACTTCATATATTACATTTTCACTTTTAATTCGTATCAAACTAAACTTTCGACTGAACTATTTGAACATCTTTTTCTCTTCAGAAATCGTCCGTCGGCGGGAGCAGAAGGGGGCGGAGCTCCAGCCGCTAACCTTCTTCTTGCGGCTTCGCCGGTGCTGATGTCCATCCTGCGTTTTTCCCAGCAGGTCGGGGAACGCCAGCGGCTTGAGGGAGCGGGAGCGGGGGGTTCTGGGATACCGGAAGGGGTCGGCGTCCCGGGACTCGCGCCCGCTGCGCACCGAGCAGAGCGAGCGCGACCGCATCCGACCGGACGAGTGGATGCTGTTGACGCCGATCATGGCGGCGGTCGGAGGAGGAGGATGACAACTTCTAAATCAGCTCCGGATGTCGGTGTGAACGCTTCGATCCGGATTCCACTGGAATCCGATCTGACTCCAGTTTCACAATTTGGATTTCAGGTTTTTTTCAGTATTTTTTTGAGATTCTCAGCGTGAAAAAAGGGGCGTGTCCTCAACCCATTGCATCCTGGGTAAATTCATTACGCATCAAACACGGCGGAGACTCCCAGAATCCCGCAGGCCGGACCGGACAACTGTCGATCCAATGGAGTCGAACCCTCAACCGGGATCCGAGCGACGGCCGTGGACGACCTCAGGGACCCAGGAGCGAGAAAATTTGAAAAAAAGAAAAAAAAAAAAAAATCACCAAAAATTTAAAATCAGAAATCTAGAATTCCAACGGCAAAAAAAACAACAACAAAAAAACATTCATAGCAGAGACGTCCGAACTAGAAGCGGCGGCGTCTTCCTCCTCCTCCTCCTCCTCCTCCTCTGGCGGCGGCGGCGGAGGAGAATCCCTGGACTGCAAATAAATCGGCGTGACGGAGGAAACGCATCAGCAGCTCGTCCAAAACAAAAAGAATGGAGAAGAATAGCAGGATGGGGGTGGGGGGTGGGGGCGATCGAGCACACCCACACAGAGAGACAGGGAGAGAGAGAGAGAGAGAGACAAGGGGGTGGGGGGGCACCCCAAAAACTGACGTCAGCCCCCTCCTGAGACGATAGAGGGATGATGGAGGAGGAAAAGAGTTCCTCCTGTTGCACTGTGGGGGGGGGGACAAGCGGATCTCTCCTTCCTCTTCCTCACTTCCTCCTCTTCTCCTTCGTCTTGTTGTCGTCTTCGTCCTGCAGGAGAATCCCTCCGTCAGGTGAGCTCACTCCTCCTCCTCTTCTCTCTCTCTCTCTCTCAATGCGCATTTTCTCTCAGTGGCGACAGCCAATCAGAACTGGGGAACGGTAGCTAAGGCCCGCCCCCACCTCCTGCTCTCTTCTGAGCTGTCAATCACGACGACTCAGACCTGAATGTGATGCAGATGCAACATTAAAACGGTGACTCAGCAATTTTTCATCAGATTTGACAAGGGATGACGAAGCATTTTTACATAATGGAAATTCATAGCGATGCTGATTTATTATCATTATTTATTATTATTTATTTAGGATAAATAATATTATTTATTATTAACTAATTTATTATTATTATTATTACTTATTATTTAAAATGGTGATAACATTTAATATAAATAATTTAACATTTTGAATATTTTAGATTCATTATTGAATATTTATTCTATCCAATAAAGTGATTTATTTAATTATAGGATTTAATAATAAAATTACGTTTTATTTTACATCCAAATAAAATAGAAATACTATTAAAATATAATTAAATTATTCATTCAATAAATGGACTCAAATCAATTTGAAGTAAAATTTTTTTCATTTATAATTTAGACCTTTATATTTTTATTTCCTGTATGTCTGACATATTTTCTACTTGTTTTATTCTATTTTAACTCAATTTCTGTTCATGGTTATAATATAGAAATCGATCCAAAATCAATTTTAAATCTGGAAATGACATTTTATTAGTTCAATTTGTGTGTGTGTGTGTGTGTGTGTGTGTGTGTGTGTGTGTGTGTGTGTGTGTGTGTGTGTGTGTGTGTGTGTGTGTGTGTCACCTTCAGCAGATCTTTGGGGAAGTCTTTTCCTTCGTTGAGACCTTCCAGGTTGGAGATGAACTGACTGCAAGACATCCTCTTCCCCACATTCTACACACACACACACACACACACACACACACACACACACACACACACACACACACACACACACACACACACACACACACACACACACACACACACTTCATTAGGGACGCAGAGCAGCTGGGATGTCCTGACATGAGTCCTACATTTCCTATAATTCACCTGACATTTAAACTCCTATCGCGATTTGGATTTAAGACAAATAAACTTCAGCTCCTCTCAGCTGTTTTGATCCGAACTGATGAATAAATGTTGCCGTTGGAAGGAGTTGACAGCTTGTTGCCACGGTAACGACATCACCGCCTGACACCAGCTCAGAGGTGTGAACTCTGGTGTCGCTGCTCTGATGTCAGAGCGACAAACACTGACAAGTTCTGTCAATACCAATATCAGAAGTTTAAAACCCCTCAAGTGATTGAAAGCTAATTATTGATTATTGATGTTTGATAAACGTCTGACGTTTGGAAACTAAAGGAGATCAATGACAATCAGCACAGGAAGGATCACTGATCGATTCATTGATAGATCATCTGATGCAAAAGAATAATAGATAATATATCTATAAATAAGAAGAATAGATTAATTACACTCTTTAAATAAAATTAATATAGTAAACAAATTTTAAATATTGATTCTATAAAATTTAATCTGAAATTTAAATATTTCTTGACTCACGTTTCCATGAAGGTCCGTGTTCAGCAGCATGACAGCACAGGTCAGAGTGTGGACGCTGTCTGAGAGACAGACAGGTGGGAGAGAGACAGGTGAGAGAGAGACAAGTGAGAGACAGACAGGTGAAAGTCAGACAGGTGGGAGAGGGACAGGTGAGAGAGAGACAGGTGGGAGAGAGACAGGTGAGAGAGAGACAGGTGTGAGAGAGACAGGTGAGAGAGAGACAGGTGGGAGAGAGACAGGTGAGAGAGAGACAGGTGGGAGAGAGACAGGTGGGAGAGAGACAGGTGGGAGAGAGACAGGTGGGAGAGAGACAGGTGGGAGAGAGACAGGTGAGAGAGAGACAGGTGGGAGAGAGACAGGTGAGAGAGAGACAGGTGGGAGAGAGACAGGTGGGAGAGAGACAGGTGGGAGAGAGACAGGTGGGAGAGAGACAAGTGAGAGACAGACAGGTGAAAGTCAGACAGGTGGGAGAGGGACAGGTGAGAGAGAGACAGGTGGGAGAGAGACAGGTGGGAGAGAGACAGGTGAGAGAGAGACAGGTGGGAGAGAGACAGGTGGGAGAGAGACAGGTGGGAGAGAGACAGGTGAGAGAGAGACAAGTGAGAGACAGACAGGTGGGAGAGGGACAGGTGAGAGAGAGACAGGTGAGAGAGAGACAGGTGGGAGAGAGACAGGTGAGAGAGGGACAGGTGAAAGTCAGACAGGTGGGAGAGAGACAGGTGAGAGAGAGACAGGTGGGAGAGAGACAGGTGGGAGAGAGACAGGTGAGAGAGAGACAGGTGGGAGAGAGACAGGTGGGAGAGAGACAGGTGAAAGTCAGACAGGTGGGAGAGAGACAGGTGGGAGTCAGGTGAAAGTCAGACGGTCAGACTGACAGACAGATGGTCAGACAGTCAGACAGACAGGTACCTTCTGAGGTCTCGCTCTCCGGGTTCCCCTGCTGGTACCTCCTGGAGAACTGGACCAGCACTCGTTCTCGTTCCTGAGTTTCTCCCATCAGAGAGAATTTTCCCAGAAACGCCCTGAAGACAAAGTGAAGCAACAGGAAGCTCTGTGATTGGCTGCTGGCTGTCTGCTAAACATGAATCGTCTGTTTTCATCAGAAGTGCTGAGTCATCACTGACCTGAGGGCCTGATCGATGGTCAGACCTGAGAAGTTAAAGTTGTTCAGATATTCCTCCGCCACCATCTGGCTGAAGACGTTACTGCAAGACAAGAGACGAGAGTCACGACCAGAACCACAGACCGGAACCACAGACCAGAACAAAGATGAGGACAGAGACTAGAACCACAGACCAGGAGAGAGACAAGAACCACAGACCAGAACCACAAACCAGAACAAAAACTAGGACAGAGACCAGAACCACAGACCAGGACAAAGACAAGACAAGAACCACAGACCAGTAGAGGAACTGACTTCTTGCTCAGGTGTGGAGCCACGTCGGACTTCCTGAATCCTTCCAGGTTGTAGAGGCGTTTGGCGAGACGCTTGGCGGCCTGCAGGTCTGCCTTCATGCCGTTGGCCAGCGCGTCGTCGCTGCCGCCAAGCGCCAGGCGCTCCGCCACATCGGCCTGTGGGTAGAGCAGCTCCGGAGGGCGGTTCACCGGCCGCTCCCTGACAACACAGAAAACACTCGTTACGACAGGACCATCAAGACTTCGTGGTTCTTCTTCCTCCTGCAATGTGAAGACTGTTAGAACCCAACGCCAAGACCTTTAGAACCCACACCAAGACTGTTGACGCTAACACTAACTGTTTCTGTTTGAGGAACAAACACTGAGGGGTTAGAGGTCAGCAGAATAACTGAAGATTGGATTGTCCCTTCAGTCAGCACTGATTGGCTGACTCTTTCTATTGTTACAGCAAACAGGAAATGCAGCTAAATATAGTCTAAAGAAGTGGATTTAGTAATGTCCTTCATGTATCTTTGACCCAAAGCGTATTGATTCAGCATTTAGCTCTCATCATACCAAAGATTAGCATCACAGAGCTGCTAGCTTAGCTGCTAACAGTTGTTTCCAGTAACTTTCCCTGATGAGTCGACTTCAGGACGTTTCCAGGATGATGTCTCGTGTCTTTTTCATGGTTCCCTCAGGTAACCAGACTTTATTGCCTTTTACGTTTAAAGTCAGGGATCTTGAAGACGAGACCAGAATGAATGAGAGTCCGGATGTTTCTGTCAGGTCCTTCCTCCCGTTCATCCGGGACAGAAATAACTCAAATACACAGGACACTAGCAGACTCTTTTTTTTTACCCTACAGCCCTACAGTTCCTTGCGCTGATTTAACCACCAAGTCCAAGAATAGAAAACTCTCAGAAGTCTCTGGGAGGAGGAACCACAGCTTCATCCAGGTCTGATTTCTCTAACTTTGTCTCCAGAACATCTCACCCTGTTCTTCTGAGGAACTCAGTTCTGATCCGATCCAACCTGGTCACTCCTGGAGAACCTCAACATCTTCATTTCCTCCACCTCCACTTCCTGTCCTTTTCAGCACCACTGTCTCTAATCCGTCCATCATGGCTGTCCTCACCACTGTCTCTAATCCTTACCACTGTCTTCTAAACATTGTCCTCCATTCCAGCAGAGATTCTTCAGACTCTTTCCTCCCTCATTCCAACCTGTTGAAACTCCCCGACTGATCGTCTGATATCTGATCAATACTACCTGACTCTGCAGCTTCTGAGTTCAGGAAACCTGAAGATCCAAGCAAACAGGAAGTAGGCGTGTGACCTCTTCCTGTTTCATCTCCTGAGGTTGAAGACTCTCGCCTGAGAGTCTTTCAAAGGGGCCTCATTGAACTGGTAGAGTCTCCTGCCTGTGATTGGCTGGCCCCACTGATAGCCCCTCCCTCCCTATTAATCAATATATAGGCTGCATCTTATACGTCAATCCGTTGCACCGATTCGTCCACCAGGGGGCGGCAGTCGAGTCAGTCACGTCGTTCGCGTCAAAGCAGACTCACCTGTACACGGCCGGGTAGGGCGGGGCATACAGGTACCTGTCCTCCAGAGCTCCCGCCCCCCAGCACAGAAGGTAGCGGGCCATGTGGCAGAAGCCCCGCCCACTCTCACCCCCGCCCCCTCAACCTGTGACGTCAGCGACCGAGCAGCAGCAGCTGATCAACGGACATCCACGCGGACGCACTCTGAGCCATGAGGCGTTACTGGGGGAGACGGCGTGACGTCATCCAAACGTCAACATGATGACATCATCGGGGAACAACATCATCTGTTTCCAGTCACGCTCTGCGGCGCCGGTCTAATCGGTGCGTTCTGTTTCCCTCGTCTGGTTCAGGCTGTCCTCCTCGCTGCTGTGAGCTCCTTCCTCCTCTTCTTCCTCCTCCTCTTCCTCCTCTTCTTCCTCCTCCTCTTCCTCCTCTTCTTCCTCCTCTTCTTCCTCCTCTTCTTCCTCCTCTTCTTCCTCCTCTTCTTCCTCCTCCTCTCTGTAACTTTAACGCCTAAAAAATCCCAAACCGGCTTTTCTTCCAGCAACTTCAGCTCAACTTTCTCTCCGGTCTTGTCCTCTCCTCCATCTGCCGGGTTATTTTCCTCTATCTGGAGGGGAGGTGGAGGAGGAGGGAGGCGTTTGTTTCCTCCCCCATTTGACCCGGGATGCCCCGCCCCCTCCTCCTCCTCCCCTCCCTCCCCACCCTCTGTCCTCTCCTTCCCCTCTTCCTCTCTTTGTCTCCTCTTACCTTCCTTTCAGTCCATCGACCTTCCTGGAAGGCTTTTTTGTGTCTCATTCACAAACAGAAAATTTTTTCTGTTTTCTTTTTAAATAGAATTGATTAGGAATTAATTACAAATTTATTTAAATATCATCTTTTCAAACGTTTGTCGCTCCATTCCTTCGCACCGTCGTGTTAAAACATCCTGAGAAATCTACCTGGCGAGCCTTAGCCCCGCCCCTTTTATGGGATTGCTCCCTGCTAGCTGAAAGTAGCAACGCGCTAAAGTTAGCCTCTGCCTTCCTCATTAGCTTCATCATCACTAATAATATTAGCATGATTAGCGTTATCATCAGATTACAAACAGAAGATTGATGTTGTTTATGTTTATCAAACAAACATCGTAACATTTTTGTTTATTAAAATAACAATGTTAATGAAGTTACAAAGAACTTCAATGAACATTTCAGTTTATTGAAGTTTTTTAGAGTTTTTCTAAGAATTTTTTTCCAATTTTATGGAGGGACATTTCATGCACAAGCTGAGCTGCAGAGGTCAGAGGTCACTGCTGCCAGACAGCAGATGCAAAAGATCTTCAAAGAAGAGAGGAGGAGGAGGAGGGGGAGGGTCTTCAGTAATCTGACAGGAGTGGGAGGTCTGTCTTTCCATCCCATCTCTGAAACATTGAATGAATCCATCTGGAATTTCCCTCCACAGACTTATAAAAGTGTGTGTGTGTGTGTGTGTGTGTGTGTGTGTGTGTGTGTGTGTGTGTGTGTGTGTGTGTGTGTGTGTGTGTGTGTGTGTGTGTGTGTGTGTGTTCCCTCTCCAGCTGGATCTGTTTTCAACTGGAAACAATAAAGTTGGTGTTTGAATCTGGGTCCTGCGTCCACACCCAGAGGAGGAGGAGGAACTATCGACTCGTCCAGAACCAGAAGAAGTTTCATTCTTTCCGTTTCGTTCCTCCATCGTTTGGTTAGCTGCATGAATAAATTAGCACTAAAGCTAACTACTAGCTACAGCTGAAGCTAACCGCGGGATAAAACCCAAACCTTTGATGTGTTTCTGATTTTAAATATGGTGAAATGTTGGATTAAAATCCAACATATTTAAGTCTGTAAACCAACATTAATTCATTCATCACACATTTTCTCCAATCCAGACTCGCCCCCCGACTCTCAAGACCAGAATCTCTGGACCCCCCATCAGAGGAACCTTGTGAATGTTTCTGATTTTGGTTGAGACGCCTCTGAAGACGCCGGTCATGAAAGAACAAAAGCTCCTGGAGGAGCTGTGGGCGGCGCCAGGGGGCGGTTCTGGCGCGGTTCTGGCCGCCTCGTCACCAGGATAGGTTTAAATAAAGGTTTGGGCTCGTCTGTAATGACAGGGCGGTGCCGAGGCTGGCCCTCCTTCACACAGACCCGCCGGTCTGGGATCTAAAAGCAGAAGTGCTCGGTGACGTGGTTTAGGTCGGCGGCTTGGCTCAAAGTCACCAAAACGGGTCGCGAGCTTCACGCCGCTTTCAGGTGCAGTACGACAAACCTGTTCCTAAAGAGGTCTCTCTGTTTCCATGGAAACATGTCAATGTTAAATCGAGGGATGAGATGTGGGGGTTAAAGGTCGCTGAGACCAACGCTCATCAAGTCTGTCAACATCATGGTGTTCTAGTGACCTCTAGTGGTAGATCAATGTTATTGATCTATTTTTTTATTCGTACTTTTATCAAATTCTCAAGTCTTATTTTGACACGATTGATAAAATCAAACGTTCATTCATAACCTGAACTTTAACGATAAATATTTACTGTTTATTACAGGTAAACCTTGGCGAATGTCGATGATCGGTTCCAGGAGACGCGACAAAAGATAAAAAAATGATGTAAATAGAATTAACTCGTCAACTGTAGATACAAATTCCCAGTTACGTACTGAACTTTAGTAATGAATGTATTTAAAATTAAAAAATTATTGATACGAATCTACTTTAAGATGACAATAATTTTATTTTTTAATATAGAACAAAAAAAAGTGTGTCTCTTCTTAAGCAGCTTCTTTCGCATTCCGTGTCACAAGGGTTGCTACGGGTTTTATTCTGATTTATTGTACAGTAACATGATATTATGTGTTTTTAATAATATCTTATATAATAATAATAATAATAATAATAATCTAAAATAATAATAATTATATATATATTATGTGTTTGTAATAATATTTAACATGTTTTTTATCAGTGATTTTAAGATTCCAGTATTTGTGGCAGACAAACGTAAAGTGGAAGAAAATGACGTTAACTTGTCTTTAAATTTTTCGTGTATTTTTTTTGAAAATTGACTTAACTCCAAATGACGGAAGCCATCGTTTACCGATAGATTGAATATTGATCATTTTCCACCTTTGTTAACGTTTCATGTTGTCGTCCAGAAACCAGAACCGACCCCGGCGCTCCGACTCACCTGGGGGCGCCGTGGAGCGATGGGACCGACATCGCCTTGCGGAAGCCGTCTTTCAGGATGGGGCGACGCCTCGAGTCCTTCTCTGACCTGGATCGGACCGGAGGCTCGCCGCCGCCGCCGTCGTCGTCGTCGTGGGGCCCCGCCCCCGAGGCGCTGAGAGTGATTTCGGATCGCGACACGTCGTCGGACGCGGCCGACGTGTCCAGGCGGGCCAGCGGGGCGAAGCTCAGCTCTATGATCTGCTTGGCGCTGTCGCAGATTTGACTCTGAACGAACAAACACGTCAGTCTAACCCCCCAACGAACCAATCAGCTTCCTGCGATGTGTTCAGGGTCTCCTACCTGGATCTCCGGTGTCAGGGTGGGCAGGTCGAAGGTGAACACCGACGTGGATCCGGAGGTCAGCAGGTCGACGCTGTCCAGGCTGCTGTAGGACGTGCCTTTGGCGCGGTGGGACTCCATGATGCTTTCAAAATGGCGGCTGAAGGAGTCCAGGTGGTTGTCGGAAGGCCGGCGGGGGCTCCCCAGGGAGATGGGCGACTTCAGGCCCCCGTGGGTCCGGGGCGACGCCTCCGCCGGCCTATGGGGGTCGACAAAAAGCAACGTGAACAGATTTATTACGACACCGTCACGCGAAAACGTCCTCCGGAAACGAAACGCATCTCCATGTTGATGGGGGCGGGGCTCTCCTGCTGTGATGCCATTGGTCGATTCAAACCAACCCATATATGGGCGTGACTCACCCGTGCTGCACCGGACCGAACGGCTCGTCGTCTGTCGTCCCGCCGGTTTTCCGTCTCTGTCGATCTCCCAGCATCCTCATGCTGGCCCACCTCGCCGCCACCCCACCTTCCTCCTCCTCCTCCTCCTCTTCCTCCTTTCCCTCCTCCTCATCCTCTTCCTCCTCCTTCACCCTCCCCCGACTGGCCCAGGGTTTGGGGGAGGTGTCGATGGAACTGAGGCTCAAATTTCCCAGGGGGCAGGGGTGACTTTGAAAGGCGGAGTCTTCCTCCGCCTCCTCGGCTGACTCCGCCTCCGCCCGCATCACCTAGGCAACGGAACAGCGTTTAATACCAGGAGGGGAGGAAGCAGGTAGAATCTGGTTGGCTGACGTCGACTCACCTCGTCCAGGTCAGTCTCCCTGTAGCAGCGCAGCGGCACGGCGTCCAGGTCCGTCTCAGAGTACTTGATGGTTTGGCGGATGACGCCAGACTTGGAGGCGAAGCTTTGGGGGTCAGAGGTCACCAGGTCCACCTCGATCTGCTGCACCTTGTGATGGGACAGTTTCTGTCTCCTGCTCTGATTGGCGGGCTTCAAATGGAAGGAGGAGGGAGGGGTGGGGCTGGGGGAGCTGCTGATCGGGGGCGTGGTGGGCGGAGCGTCTGCAAGAGAGAAGAGTTCAAAGCTGCTGACCTTTGACCTTTAAGAGCGTTTAGATCTACAGGAGGACCTCAAGATACGAGCCGAGACCGGATCTCGTTCTTTACCACGTGTTGGCGGATGGATACAACGAGACGTAGTTCGTGTGTTCTCGTGACGTTTGCGTTTCTTTTCATTCTTTATCATCATTTACGTAACTTATATAATTAATTATACACAGGTAAAGTCTGCATGTCTATTGGTTGACAAATATGTGTGTTTCTTTTGTAATTTAGGGGGTTTCATCAAGAATGTCTCTCGTCCCTAAGAGACTCTAAACAAAGAGCCAAGTGGTGGGTGGAGCTACGTAAGACCTGCTGATGTTAATCTTCTCTGATTGGTTTAGCAAAATCTCCTGAAGCTGCTTGTTTACTGCGCTGGTGGACACAGCAACGGGATGAAGGACATCTCCTGTTCCCACGGTGACCGCAGCCGCACCTTTACAGCAGCGACTCTCCACCGGCTCCCCAAACAGGAAGTCCCACTTGGCCTGGGCGATCCTCTGAGACCGTGACGTCGGGGTCGTCGCCGAGCCGCCGTCCGACTGCGTGAGGACAAGAGAGATAACGTTGGCTGGAGAAAGTGTCGCAAAAATGTACAAGAAATACATTTAAAACTTCTTTTTAGATTTTATTCCTGGATTTAAAGTAATGAAAAAACAGATTATTTCTCACCGACGTTAGCTTGAAAGCTAACAGTCACGTCTCGTTTTTTATTTTTAAGAAGAATTAGAACTTCCTGTTGTCCAACGTTCTGCAAGAAAACAGTCATTCATTTTGTTAACCCTTTATCCTGTATCCAATATACGGAACGGGAGGAGCCTATGACAGCTGACATTGGGCGGGAGGCCTGTTTGTTTGTTTGTGACATAACATCATCAGCATAAGCCTAGTTTCAATGAAGGTGTGACATCTTCCCTAGCGGCGCACGTAGTGAATGATGTTAGCTAACAGCTAATACTGAGGTGAGTGTGCTTAGCAGCTCTTTTAGCTTTGATGCTACACTGAAGGTTTCATGTTTAAAAGGCTCTGAACTACATCTTGAGGAACTTCAGGATCATGCCGTAGGAGTTGGAGCGATCAGTTTAGCTTTTCTTGTTGTTTTTAAAAGCTAGTCTCCAATTTTTTTCAGTTCTTCTGGAGAATGCTGGACTAAAACATCTTTAATTTTGAACTTTTCTTTCAACAAAAGCTGATGGCAGAGAGTTAGATGTTAGATGCACCTAGAAAATGTGAAAAAAACTGCAGAAAAACAGCCTGCGATGAAAAACACTTGGACACTGCCCCCAGTGGCGGTGTTGCCTCATTACATCCGTATCTGTGAGCGTTTAGAAAACGAAATGAACATGAATGCATCATCTGGAGGATGTTTCGGTCCGTCTTTAATGCTGAACATTAGGGCGTCTTAAAATAGACGACGACTGAAAGTCCCCAAACAAATTCCACCGAGCAGCAGGAACTAACTCACGAATGGTCCGGAGTTTGATTACATATTTATTGTTATTGAGGTAAACGTGACTCCCCCCAAGCCCACAACATGTTCACCAATCAAAAACATAATGCTCATCTCCATGACGACTTCCTCATAGGTCCTTTAGGCCAGTGCTCCCCAAACCCCGGGTTGTGGAATGTTACCGGTCCGTGGGTCAATCAGTACCGGTATGTCTGTTTTATTTCTGCCCAACAAAGGTCGGGGACCTCTGGTCTAGACAACCGAACCCTCATCACCCCCCCAGCCGACCTGAATCCCTGAGCCGGTGTCTCCTGTGTTCTGGCTGGATTGGCTGGAGGTTTCTGGGGACAGACTTTCGTTCCTGTCCAGCTGAGAGCTGTCCGCCATGCTGCCCGTTACCCCGCTGGAGCTTTGGGAGGCGGGTCCGGTCGCCGTACTGTGATCCTGAGGGTCATCTCTCGGACCTGGCGTCAGCAAGCCCTCCGTGAATGTCTTCCTTCGACACTCCTCTTTGGTTGGGGTGTTCAGTCTCTTTGAGTGTTTGTAGATATCGTTCCCATGTTGCAATGGTGTTTCCTCCCTCCACTCCTGGTGCCTGGACGTCCAGCTCACAGGCGATGACTCTGCATTTTGGCAGGAGCGAAGTCTTCTGGAGAGTTCAGGGCTGTGTCTTTCAAAGAGATGATCATACTGCCTTTGCTCAGTGGTATTTGATTGGCTGTTTCTGGTGTACTGTGGTGGCTGGTAGAGGTGCTGGGTGGATAAGTCCGTACCAGGCAATGGGTTCCGTTGTTGCTGTGGGACCGACGTTTCACGATCTGACCGAGAAGGCAAAGCTAAAGATGTGGGTGTAGATGGGAATCGGTGTGATAAGAGGTGAGGAGACACATGTCCTGGTCCAGTTTGAGGTATTGCTTTGTCTGTTTTGCATCTGTAGCTCAACAAGTCTTCCTCCAGAGAGTTAGTGGAGCTTTGCCCACGACTGCTTGCAGATCCTCCTTGTCCTGTCTTGGGACTCCCTGACCTCCCTGACTCTGCTTGAGAAGGTAAAGGTGAGGGAGTCCGCCTGCCTGCAAAGACGGTGGACATTTTGGCAGCCTCCACCGCTAGTCTTGAAGCCATTTCAGCATTTGAGGATGGGGAGATTCTTCTGCCATTGGTAGGACTGCCGTTGCAGTGGGAAGATTGGTACCAAGTCCTGGAAGGGTTGCTGGTGTAGTAAATGGTAGATGGGATTCCATGTTGGATCTCTGTGGGTCTCCCTGCAGGTAAATGTGGGTTAAACTTGCTGGGCATTCTGGGGCTCTCGTTGCCCAACCATGGCCTCTGGGGCAAGCTACGAGAGTGAAGAGTTGAAGACAGACTGGTTGAATGGGAGGAATATCCAGTGTGAGCACACAGACGGTCAGAAGCAGGACTTCTTGGAAGTCCATTCACCAAATTGTGACCTCGGTCCAGCTGGGACTTAGATGGCAGTGTGAGAGTACTCCGGGGCAGGACGGGCGAACCCGTCCAGGACTGGCAGCAGGGGGACTGAGAATGCTTTGGCAGGGTCGGGCTACCATCCTCTTCTCTGCGAACAGCAAATCTGCGCCTGAGCTCTGGAGATCCAAAGTCTTCCAAGGCTCTATGAGTGGCATTTTGGGCTACAGTACCCAGGGTAGCCCTCCGCATGTGGGGTGAGCCGTGTAGGGACCTACTTTGAGTTGGGTAGGGGTAGCCGGAGTAAGGATTGCTCTGCCCTGGCTGATCATGGTACCACAGTGGGTCACTCAGTCTCTTCTGGTGAGGCAACAGCTGCCTGTCCATCCTGTTGAAGGGATGGTCATTCTCACTTTGGCACATGGAGGTTCGGTGGCCCCCTGTGGCGTGAACATTACCTTTCTCTATGTATCCAAAAGTCACCACAGATGTCTTTCCCTGCTCGCACTCCGGGGGGACATCATAACATCTGTAGCTACCGAAGCGAGTAGACGGGACAGTCAGCTCCTCCGAGGATGTGGACGACGGTGAGATAGGAGTGGAACAAGTGAGTCCCATTGAGTCATGTAGCCCTAAACGGGGCATTTCAGGTGAGAGCACTTGAAGCAGTTGCCCAAAACCGTCATACAACACATCCTGCTGGTGGACCTGGCTGGGAGACCCTCCAGAATCATGGTTTTGGAGTTGGAAGCTGACTGAGTGCCTGGAAGAGGACTTGGAGCGGGACGAACTGCGGCTTCCAGCCTCACTTTGGCGGCGAGAGACCGGAGAGAGTTGTGGACTGCGGTTGGGGCTGGACTGGGCAGAGCTTCTGTCAGAGTGCGGGAGAACGTCGGGGCACTGAAGCATCAGGTGACCAACCCCATCATCACTTTTGCCCGACACCTTCCCTTCGTCCTCAGCAACAGACCTCACCTCAACGTACAGGTGAAGAACTTTACCTGCCTGAGACATGCCGGCACCAACAATCACTATCTGTGCAAAGAATCTACTGACATCCTGGTAACTAGTCCACAACCAAACTGTCTGAAGGGGGTCAGAGGTGGAACTGAACTCCCAGGCTTGTCCTCCATCAGTTCATCATCCCTTAAACCTGCAGCAAGAAACAGGAACGAAATCAAGTTAATACTTCAATTAATTGTCCAAACATTTAGAATAACACTACAAAAAAACACAAGCAGAAGCAAAACGATAACCTAATAAACCTGGTTTAACCAGTGGCTCTAGTGGTCAAATAGCAGGTTCTCGTAGGTTCTAATCGTTCTAGTAGGTTCTAAAAGTTCTAGATGTCTCAGAGAAGGATTGGTTTCAATCAGTCTACTCGAGCCAAACCAAAACTTTATTGATTGATTTTAAATTGATTTCTCTGAACTGACTGAGTTTTGGACATCTGTATTCTAGAGGCCTACTGCTGTCTACATGCTACATGCGAACGCTACATGCTGGCGACTGCAGCTGTGATGTTCTGCCTGAGCTAATGGGAAACGTAACTCTAGATCGAAAGAGATGACACATCTGCAGTCGTCCTCCAACATGGAGTCCAGTGAAACGGGTGCGTTTGATTGGTCTATAAATAGAGGAGGAAGAAGAGCTTGTAGGTCAGGTGTGAACGGCGACCCACATGCTGCTGTTTCACAGCGAGTTCTCCAAACTACGAGTCAGAGATCTTCTCCTGTTATCACTGACTGATGCATGTTCTACCCATCTTAAAACACCACACAAGTGACCTAGCCGCTAAATGCTAGCAGTTGCTTTTTGAATTTCTGGGCAGGATGTAAACTCCTGGTTAAACGCAACGTTTCTTCCTGTACGGCCTCGCCAGCTTGATCCTGATTGGACGCCTTTGTCGCAAAGCGAGTCGTAACTGATTAGACGAGATAAGCGAGGATCTGACCAGGGATCAGTCCGTGCCGCATGGATCTGGGACAAACGTCCTGCTTTCAGGAAGGCGTCCCTCCTTTTTATGAAGGCTAACGCAGGCTAACGCAGGCTAACACAGGCTAATGCAGGCTAACATAGGCAAACAGCGGCGGGTCACACATCTGTGTAAACAAATTGTGTGTGAAACTCGTTCATGTCGTCAATGTGTCTGATGTGTGACATCACAGTTCAACGCAATCACACATCTACTGATCAACTGGACTTATTGATCAATGATCAATCAATCAATCAATTGTTCCAGGTGGTTTTTACAGCAGCGGTTTGTCTGACGCTGAACTCCGACCTCGGTTTACAGCAACGTCACTAAACTACAACCACTCTTTGGAACACGTTCAACTGAGCTTTATTTAAAACCTACAACGACACGCGTGTGTCAGTATGTGTGTGTGTTTCAGTGTGTGTGTCGGGTTGATAACCACACAGTTAGGCCTACTTTTCCTGGACTCTGCTAATAGGATTCCCACAATATCACCCCTCCCAGCATGCACTGCTCAATCCACACACACACACACACACACACACACACACACACACACACACACACGCACACACACACACACACACACACACACACACACACACACAGCAGCTGTAACCTTACCTGTGTGTCCTCTTCGTGTCCCAGACACTGCAGCAATGTCTCCTGAGTTGCCGTGGTAACCTCCTCTTCTCGCTTGTCCCGCCGCTGCCTCTCCCTCTTCTCTCTCTCCCTCTGAACACTTGTTGTCTGCAGTAAAGCCGGCTCATCATCTCAGCGTCTCCTCCTCTGGCTCCTCCTCTTCCTCCTCCTGAACCCTCCTCTTCCTCCTCCTCCACCTCCACTTCCCGTCTCTATCCATCAGCCCCCGCCCCCCGTCTTCCAGGCCACCTGCCTGCCAGCCAATTGTGTCGTCTGCTGCCCTGAGATCCGCCTCCTTCAGTCTGACAGATGGCAGAGCTGAAGGCAGCTTATTATGGGGTGGGGGGACGTTCTGATTGGGTCTGACTGTTTTGTACCAGGTGTAGGACCATTAGAGAAGAGATACTCGGACCTCCACCTACAGAGCATCAGTCTGTCTCCGTGGCAACGAGGCGGATAACGCGGAGGAGGTGACATCCTGGAACAGTGATGTCAGAACCTCCACCTGTCCCTGAACGCCTCAAAGAATGAGGTCATTGTGGATCAGAGGAGAACATCACCGTTTTCCTCCCTTTTTCTCTTCTAAATGTTTTTATTTTGCATTTATAACATTACAAAAAAAACTTCTGTCATTTTTAAAACAAGCAGAACCAATTTCACCCAGAATGCGTTGAATGTCTGCTAAAAAAATAAATAAATCAGCATCTGTGTCACCTCCTCCATCAGGATCCAGGTGAACTCATTCATTACAGATCTTATTGATTAGATAGATATATACTTTATTAATGCAGGAGGAAACTGCACTTATCGACTGCTCAGGCATTACATAATGAATAAATACGAAAAGACATACACTACACCAACAGACACATGCAGCACTAACAGGACATATACTAAACTAAAACTAAAATATTAACTGAGGGCAGTTAAAATCTGAGGGCAGTGGTTTTAATTTCGGCATATTTAGAACTTAAAAACAAAACAAAACAGGGTATTTCTTTCACAGAAACGTCCACTTTTTAATAAAAGCAGCTCGGCGGGACGCGCCGGGACGAAAACAAGCGCCCGTTAAACGGAGGGTTGTAAAAGTGGACGAACCATCAAATTAAACTATGAAATATTTAAATGATAAAGAGAACCGAAAAAATCTGGACAAGCTAAATAACTGGAAACTACAATAATTTATTTCATGCATTCGAAAATGTGGGTGAAATCGGCGGAAATAATAAAATCCGATGATTTTCAAAGGCGATTCGCTGCGTTTACTCACCTCCAGGGCAGGAAGGGAGTGCAGCGCGGTTTGTAGCCTTCTAGCGTCCCGTTACCGACGCAGCAGCACCGGCACGGACTCCGGACCTCCCGGTAGATCCATTTGACGGTAACGGGGCCGGTAAGGAGACAACAGAGTTCCGGTGACACACAGAATAGCAGCTAGCTAACTTAAACCAGCAGCGATAACAGTCAGGTTAATAATATCCGCCATGTTTGTACTTCACTTTGTTTCTTCTTCTATTTTTCTTACTTCTTTTCTTATTTTTTTCTTATTTTTTTTTTTTTTTAGCGGCTGCTTGTCATTAGTTTACGTTCTCCACGGTGACTCCAATTTCCGCATCTCGACTGTGACGTAACGGATGACGCGGTGAGTTGTCAGATTGAACCAATCAAAACACACAGCTGTAAAATGGGCGTACGCTGACGTCACTGAGCAGCAGCGTCACCGCTAACGTCCTTCTGTTTTTGTAGTCACATGTATTCACGGGACTAGACTCACTTACGTGGCTCGTGAATTTTTGGATAATGTTTTCATGGATACTGCAGCGTGAGCTAACCGGAAATGACGCAACAACATTTGGGTTTTATTATTTACAAAAGTTTCTGTCGGCTTTTTTGTTTCACTGAAATTAAAACTTATTGTTTAACATTTGTTTTGATGTTAATATAATAATAATGATAATAATAATAATAATAACATTAATAAAATTTTATTTGTTTGTCTTTGCTGTTTATTTGTTGATTCTATCCGGAAGTAACTATCCTAGCTTGTTTAAAAGCAAAGCCCCTCCCTTTCCGGAATCATAGAAAATATGATGACCAATGAGGGCAGACGGTTTTTTTTCCTTGAAAGAAAACGCAGCAAATAAAGAAAAAAAAATCGAATAAAGTCCGATTAAAAATGGAAGGAAACACAGAAAATTAATAACTTAAAAAATAATAAAAAGAAACAAAGAAAAAAAATACACAAAGTAAAAATGGAAAATAAATAGATTTGTCAGTCAAAGAAGTAGTTTAAATGCAGTTTGATCCTTTATTTCATCTTGAAATGTTAAGACTTCTGCTTGTAATCATCATAACACATTTCTGGTTGAAGGCTCCAGTGAAGAACAGAAGTAATTCTTCATTTCAATTCATGTTACTTAATGCTAAAAAAGCTCCCCGTGACCAGCGCAAGTGGATGAAGCGGGTAGGAAATGAAAACGTAATATAATTCATGATATCATCATAATAAAATCTTCAAACACAATGTTTCTTTCAATATATTCTAGTAGAATTGTCGTACTTGATTATAAATATCATTCAAATGACTCTCAGACCGATTCTTCTCATAAATACGTCCTTTGGTGCTCTTCTGTGAAAAAATTTTTTTTTCATAAAGTTAAAACCTTCTTTTTATAAACGTTTCAGATCTTCACCAGCAGGTGGCAGCACGTCTTGTTTCAATCTTCCTTTTCTGTCAGTTCAGGATGGAAGGACTCGAACCTTTCAGTAGAAACACAAATTGATTCAAACGTTGAGATTAAAAGTTAATGATGAATAGAACACAAAGATTCTGAGCCAGCAATGAGTCTTTTTTTATGATAGTGAGTTATTTTTTTCAACTAATAAGAGTTTTTACTTTGAATGAAACATACTCTATTATTTTCCTCTGAGTTGCGAGGAAACGAGCTCCAAACCTAAACAGTGGGGGTGAATACTGTCAACTCAGCTCTTTGTCCATCTAGCCCATGTCACCTCGTCTCCATGACAACCAGCACACCGATTGACTTCAAACTGGGCGACTCCCAGTAACAAACAAGACTTTCAGGAGACACTGGGACGCCCAGTGACGGGAAGAAGCTTTCATCGATTCTTATCATGTCCTGCTTGCTTCAGAAATATTATTCACTTCAAATAAATATCAACGGAACTTTATTCACAAAAAAAATCTGTCTAAAATCCAGTGTTTCTGCAGCAAATTACAGAAAGTGGATGAAAAAAAAGCATAAAAAGTTCTGATGTTTAAAGAAAAACAAACTGCAAAAAAATATAATAATAATAATTATTATTATTATTATTATTATTATATTATTATTATTATTAATATTAATATAAAAAATTATCCCAACATAATGAAAATAAATTAATTAATTCTTATTATCTCTTGCTGTATTTCGCTGACAGGTTTAGATTTTCTATGTAAAGATACAGGTTTATTCTCTATAAGAATTCTTTTCACAGTATTGTAAATCCATAATAATAATTAAATTGTGCATTTTAATTAAAATATTTTTGTTACTGAAAAATTAACAGAATTATATCAATGAATTTGATTTTATTACTTGAAACTAAATTCTATTTTTTTCCTTACACGTTTTATTCATACCTAAATTTATACCTAAAATTTTTTTTGAAATGAAATCATTTTAAACCTGTTGAGTTCCAGCTGCGGAGCCCACAGGTGTGTCCCTGAAGCCCCGCCCCCGCTAATGGCTTAAAGAGGGTCCGGAGCAGCTGAGCGTCAGTCGGTTAACCGGATCCACTTCAGACCGGATCATGACAAACGAGTCCCAGCTGGACCCGCTGCTCGCCGAGTTCGGCTTCGAGCGGCGCTTCGACGAGAGACGCGCCATCGAGTGGATGCAGGCGAACTGGTGAGCGAACCGGACTCGAACCGACAACCGAACCGTCCGTTCTGACTCCACGTCCCAGGGGTTTTCTCTTGCGTTAACGTGAAAGTTTTCACGTCGTGGTCGATTAACTGGTACCGGTACCGAGGGGTCCCCGGTATCGGTTCGGTTAATCGGTGAAATCGATTCTCCGTAAATTCCACAGTCGCGCGTGGAGCCAATCAGAGCAATGAATGGAATCTGGCGAATGCGGGTCCGTGAACGCAGCAGGTGCGCTCCAGTCTGGTGACGTCACACAGATGTACTGTATTCACGGTATGCATCACACCCCCCCTGCACCCCGGGGGGTGTGATGCAATGTTCAAATATGTTACCGATACTCGCCTCAGGCATGAAGTCACTACTATAGTATGACCTTGCTGAAACCGCATGAAGTCATGTTTCAGCAACGTGAAAGCTGGTGGTGTGACGTCATCACCAGAATAAAGGTGCTCGTTATGGGGAAGCTGTAACTTTGACTCATTGCTCCAGTGTGAAATTCATAAATTATCAATAAATATTACATTAAAAACCACCAAAATCTATGAAGAAAAAAATGTTTTTTAAATTGGAGAAATAAATTATTAAAATTAAAAGGTAGAAAATAAATATAATTTAAATATAAATACTTTTTAAACGTACAGTAATTTAAAAGTACAAGTAAAATTAAATAGATTAAAATAGATGAACTAACTTCCCTGATGGAACCTCCTTAAGGGATAAATAAAGTTATACTCTAACTTTGTTCAAATTCAGAAAACTTTATTCGTCCCAACAAGCTCACACATGTGAAAGAATAATTAATTTGCAGTATTTTTTCACATTCAATCAGGTGAATAAATAACGCTGACTCGTCAGTTTTGTGGTAAACGTGTTATACAGAATTTAATTTTAAGAATTCGAATAATCTGTGGTTGTAAACATTAACATGCCAGCCGTTAGCATCTGCAGCTAGCGTTTCCTTTGCGGTTGACCTGGCGTTGTTGTCTGCCTTCCCCCTGCAGGAGCGCGGCGTTCATGTTCAGCGCTCTCTACGCCGCCCTGGTGTTCG
Organism: Antennarius maculatus; assembly: GCA_013358685.1. Lineage (NCBI taxonomy): Eukaryota > Metazoa > Chordata > Actinopteri > Lophiiformes > Antennariidae > Antennarius > Antennarius maculatus. The sequence goes on from CM023616.1 coordinate 21,175,884, forward strand.
GAGGTCAGCGCTACATGAAACTACGACCCAAGATGCACCTGCGGCGGCCGCTCGTCCTCTGGTCGCTGAGCCTCGCCCTCTTCAGGTAATACACCTTTAAGACACGCCTCCTGCCGCGTCCACGGTAACCAGCTCACGTCGATTTGATACGTCTTGGATTTAGCTGCCGCTAGCGCACATGTCGCCACTAGCTTGTCCAAGGGTCATGTGCAGGACGTGAACTTTTTTAAGCTGTTGCCATGGTAACCAGATGGCTGTGAGAATAGGATAATTACAGCTCAGGCGTGTGTGAGGGGTGTTGGTTCTCTTTAGAACAATGCTAAGCTGGAACCTGACTGAACAACCGGATGTTTTCCTTCCTCTCCACTCTGATTGTTTCTTCTTCTGTGTTTTTTTGGCAGCATCATCGGGGCGGTCCAGACCGGACGCTACATGTTCCACATCTTGAGCGTCGGCGGCTTCCGGCGCTCCATCTGTGACCAGAGCTTCTACAGCGGACCTGTCAGCAGGTTCTGGGCGTACGCCTTCGTGCTGAGCAAAGCCCCGGAGCTGGGTCAGTTCCATCCCGATACACCTGATCGATATCTGATCAATACCAGTAGTTATACCTGATTGATACCATGAGTTAGTCTTCAAGATATGGACATCCATAGTTACGAACAACCATGTGTCGCCGTGTCCGACTCCTGTAGTTCCCCTCATAACATGAACGCCCCATACAATCCGATTTCATGTCATGTTAACATGACTCAGCAGGTCTCAGACTCAGACAGGTGAACAGTTTGCTCCGACGTCACTTCCTGTTGGTCTTTTCTGTTGGCGTCACCTGCAGAGTTTCTGCCTTTTCTCCACATTTCTGTGAACTTCTGAGCAGAAATTAACCCTCAATGCATTTCTGTTCATGAGGACGTTCACCAACATGGAGACTGAAGACAATTCAGGTCATGTTGAAAGTAAGAGCAGCGATGTAGACGATGGACTACCTGTCAGAAAACTGTCACCACCTGCTGTTGGTTCATATTTATTCATTATGGACAAGGTCGTCCTCCTGTAGGAACTACATGATGTAGGAACCAATGTTGGCTGGGTCAGGTTTCTGCCTGGAAGCACTAACCGCTGAACTCTGAATGTTTTGCTAGTTGATGGTAACTATTGGTGGATTAACTGAGAAACTTAAGGAAATTAGCTTCCAGTTTCCAGTTCCTGTTTAAGCTGGCGGTGTGATCACTGATCCCTGATCTGTGCCTGGCAGGCGACACGGCCTTCATCGTGCTGAGGAAGCAGCGGCTCCTCTTCCTCCACTGGTACCACCACATCACCGTGCTGCTCTACTCCTGGTACTCCTACAAAGACATGGTCGCCGGCGGCGGTTGGTTCATGACCATGAACTACAGCGTCCACGCCCTCATGTACAGCTACTACGCCATGCGCGCTGCCGGGCTGCGCGTGCCACGCCCCTTCGCAGTCCTCATCACCAGCGCTCAGATCTGCCAGATGGCGATGGGGTTGACGGTCAGCGTGCTGGTTTACCGTTGGATGCAACACGGCGATTGCCCCTCCCACTTGGACAACGTCGCCTGGGCGACGGTGATGTACCTGAGCTACCTGCTGCTCTTCTCCAACTTCTTCTACCACGCCTACCTGCGTCGCCACAGGAAGGCGGACTAGTCGAGTCAACGATGGCGACGATGGCCGATGTTTTCCAAAACCCGGTGAATGTGAAGGTTTTTGGTTAAATTCCAATCGCAGCTTTTTTAACGAGGTCAGTGTTTTGATTGACGCATGATGGCAGCCAATCGGTGGCCCGGAAAAGTCTCCCGCGTCTTTATCACGTATTTATGACTTTTTTTTCATCATGTCTTTTTTTAAATTATATTTGTTTATTTGTGGAAAAAAATGTGACTTTTAAACATTTTCTGTGAATTTAAAACATTTTTATTGTTTGAAAATAAAGACACTGTAAAATTTTATGGACTGGAAAATAGCCGTAAATGTCGGCACCGTCTGATTGGGCGGTTGGGGAGGAGGGTGGGCGGGGCTCGGGTCACATGACTGGTTGTTTCTGCTTCATGCCCTTCCAGCTCTTCCACAGCAGCAGATCACGACTCTTCCCCAGGCGGACGACGCACCGCGGCAGCTGGAACCCGTTGAACTGGCCCACCCCGTCGTCCGGACCCATTGCTAGCAACATGGTGATGTTGCCTAGCAACCACGAAGGGAAACCAGTGGGTGGGGTGAGGCAGACAGGAAATGACAGACTTTGCTGTGGGGGAGGGGTTACCTGTGTGATAGGAGGTTAACTCCTTCCCGTTCAGGCTGTTAGCGATGTTGCTAACGGCGACGGCGGCATGCAGCTCAGCGTGGTACGCCATCTTTGGCTCGTTGATGTCGGCGCAGTCGCCGACGGCGAAGACGTTGGCGAAGCCGTCAACCTGCAGGTGGGCGTTGACCTTCAGGGCGCCGTTACTCGCCAGACAGCTGGCTGACAATCACATCGATCAGATCAATTCGACCGACGAAAACAACCAATCACATGACACATACAAGAGGAAAGCAATGCTGACATCTAGTGGCCGCAGAGGGGAAATAAAGAACTTCAAGTTTTTGGCCCAATTTGTCATAAAATTTATCAAATAAGGGGAAAACCAGCCATTAGCATCAGCGCTACATGGCGGTGGTGCTAACGTCCTCCGATTGGATGGAACCGAGGCCTTAAACCTGAAGCTGTTTCCACTGGATGTTCTCTGCTGTCAGTTAGCTGCTAAATGCTACTAGCTACTAATGGTTACTAGCTATTAATGACTACTAGCCACACATGGCTAGCAGCTAAGGGGTACTGATTGCTAAATCTGGTAAAAGTCCATGTTGTGGGTTGCATGAACGTGTGTGTGTGTGTGTGTGTGTGTGTGTGTGTGTGTGTGTGTGTGTGTGCGCTCACACAGGTCCGCTGCGTACGCTCCAGCGTTGACCTTTAACCCGGTGCAGCTGATGATCAGATCTGAGGTCAGCTGATCTCCTTTATCCGTGAAGACGACGACGTTCTTCCGACAGACATTCAGCTGCAGCTCTGATTGGTTGGAAACTTTGTGACCTGAACACACACACACACACCAGGGTTCTATGTCTGTGTGTGTGTGTGTACAGGTGGGAGGGGTGCGTCCTACCTAGCAGTAGCTCCACCCCTTTCTCCAGCAGCACCTCTTTGGCCTGCTGACGGACGTCGGGTCGCAGCTCTGGGTCGGCCAGCGCCGTCCGGGAGTGGACCAGAACCACCTGACCGGAGACCAGCATGAGAACATGTGCGCACACACACACACACACACACACACACACACACACACACACACACACACACACACAAACCTTTTTCTCTGGGTACTCCGTCTTGATCTCAGCAGCCATCTCCACCCCGGTGGACCCGCCCCCAATGACCAGCACCGAGTCTGCTGCCTGCACCTGAACGCACCACACACACACACACACACACACACACACAGTCACGACCCCCTCCCTCTACGGACCTCTCAGCATCCGTTTCATCCGACCTGAAAGACCAACTCGTCGTACGCCTGAACGGCGCTCCGATGTGTCGCCACGGCGTTGAACTTCCCAGGAAACGGACCGTCGCTGCCGGTGCACAGGATGAGGTGGGAGTACCGGATCTCCTGGGGGGAGGGATCAACCAGGTCATTCAGACTCCGCCCAGCATGTGACATCATCATCATCATCATCATCATCCTCACCGCCCCGCCCTCCAGCAGCACCATCTGCCTGTCGGTGTCGACGCCCACAACGCGGCCCTGGACGAAGCTGTCGCCAAACGTGTCGGCGAACGGGATGAAGGTCGTCTGAGCAAAGCCTGACACGGGTCAAAGGTCACACGTCACGATGACATTATCACACAGTAGTCGTGTTACTCTACGGGCTACACAAAATACTCTGACAATACTTTTAGTAATGCTCTTGTAGTACTCCAGTAATACTTTTATCAATACTCTAAGTGACACTCTAGCAATACTCTAGTAATACTCTGTTAATAGTCTTTTAATGAACTTGTCAGTACTCTTAGCAGTGCTCTGGTAATACTCTAGTAATGGTTATGTAATACTATATAATACTGTACAATAGTAATACTATATAATACTCTGGCAATACTTTAGCAATGCTCTGGTAATACTCCAGCGATACACTGATTAATACTCTTAGTAATACTCGGGTAATACTCTGGTACTGCTCTACTGATAAGCTGACAATACTTTAGTTATACTCTAGTAATACTCCAGTAATACTCTAGTAAAATTAGTAATACTCAATAAAAAACTATGAAAAATAGAATTGAAAATTAAAAAAAAAAAAGTAAAACCTGAAATATAAAAAAGTTTAGTTTAATTTTAACAGGACAAAAAAAGGAATAATCGTTAACAAAAAAAAATGTAACAATGAAGGAAAGAAAGATAAATTAAAATTTGAATTATATAGTAATAAAACAAAATAAAATTAAACAAAAATGAAACAAACTTACAGTAATATAATTACTTATAGGATATATTAAAATTGAAAGTAAAAAGTAAAGATTCAGATTTCAGAAACAATAAATAAAGTTAGCAAAATCTCGGTCGGTGGACGAACTGACGTTAGTTACCGGGCTTTACCGACGCTCTCAGCGCCGCCACGTTGTGATGAAACGCGTCTCTCATGTCGATCAGGGTGAAGCTGAAGCCGCGATGTTTCAGCTGCTGAGCCGCCGCCACGCCGCCGAAGCCGCCGCCCACAACCACGACGTGCACGCCATCAGGCAAAGAGGCCCCGCCCCCCATCACTGCACAGACAGCAATAAATCAACAACAGAGTGAGTGATGTCATCGGTAAGACAGTGACATCATCGTTACAGTGGTGACATCATCATTAGGGTCATTAGGTAGGATCTAGTAAATGTCCGCAGTCGGACCACCAGGTGGAGTAAGACCAGGAACCGGATCTAAACCCAACAGGAAGTTTCACCATGAAACAGGAAGTTGTCACAACTCCAGTCTGCATGACCCAATAGTTACCAAATATCACAGGTGGGTTCAGAGCCACGCCCTAAAGACGCCCACCTGATAAACTGAGTTTTTACCCACGGTGCCACCTGGAGGCAACAGGAAGTCAATCTGCCCTCATCCTCTCTTAGAAACCAAAAATTCGTTTCACTGACTTGAGATTTATTCACAAAAAAACACAAAAACATAAGTGATGAAAAGGTTTTTTAGGTGGCTTTTTTAAAGTTGTTTCCATAGCAACAGTTGACGTTTGACCTCAAATGTAAATATTTATTTACTTAAATCAAATCTGCTCAGAAGTTTTGGTTTTATAACTTGTATTCATGTAACATATGGACTTCAGTCACTTCTCTGAACAGGAAGTGTTTCCTCATAATAACATCAATAATCTGCTGCTTCTGCCGTCTGATCGCGAGCCTGACAGCCCTACCCGGAAGTGAACTCACCTGCCGCAGGTAGAGGAGTCTGACGGACGTCTGGACCGGTTCTCAGGTGGTGGAGGGATTCTTTCTCGTCTTAACTGATCAGTAATTTCCTCCTCCGGGTGACACGGTGACGACATCAGGTTTTAGCCAATCACAAAAAGGTGTGTCCAGGCGAAGGGGCGGAGTCTTTTGGTGCCTTTAAAGCTGTAGGAAAAGTTAACTTTAGAGTCAATCAATTAATCACATCAGAGTGAATCCGGCAGAAGGACTAAGGTGAAGCAGGTGAATTAGAGGATGACAGGAAGTGAGGAAGTTGATAGATTCAGTGATGAAGGAGGGATGAAGATAATCCGCTGTGGTTGAATATAATTTTATTAAAATTCCATTTTAAAAAAAAATCAACATTTGTTTGTGGATTGTGGAGAAATGATGTGGTTTATTTGTAAACAAACATCAATATTTTTCTGATCACAGATGTTGACACGTGCGGTGAGCAGCGCCCCCACGTGGCTGCACTCCACCCGTCATTGACACGGTCAAGACCGGAAAACAGGAGTTTGTCAAAATAAAAGTTCAGTCGCTACTAATCAATTAAAATTTTATTAATTAATTTAATTTTAATTTTAAATTAAATAATATAATTATAATTTAAAATTAAATTATTAAATTAAATTATTTCATAATTTAATTTAATTTTAATTCAAAATAAAAGTTCAGTCGCAATTAATGAATTTGAATGATTTTATCATGTTAGAATTTATAATCCACCCATTCATCCATCCACCCATTCATCCTTCATAACAGACCGGGTTCTGGGACCACTAATAAACTTTTATTTTAGATGTCCGGTCCTCGGCTTTTATTGTGAAACCCCTACCGGAAGCGCGTCCACTTGCGTCCCGGTAGCTTCAGAAGGCGGTCGGTGCCTGCTGCCCCGCTGCTCTCGGTTCATGTCGGTGACTTAGCGGCGGGTCGCTCCGGGAGCTCCCCCATGGAGGCAACGTGAACCGGAACCGGAGGAGGATTTTTCCCGCGGTAAGAAAACGCCGCGTTCGGGAACTTGAACCGGTCGGTACCGGTGCTGCTTACCGTTAACTCACCGGACGCTTCACAGGGTCCGGTAGTCCAGCTTCAGGCTGGCGGGACGGAGCCGAACTGACTCTGTGATGTTTTTCTTTCTGGGGTCATTTAGCCGCGAGCCTTTTGTTCGTGCGGCTCGCGCCTCCGTTCCCATGGTGAAGCTTCATTAACTCGCGAGACTCAACGGAGGCGTTCGGCGTGTACTTTATTATGACTGTAACGGTCCTGTATCTATACATTACTGTCACAGTACTGTAACGACAGTACTTTGACTGTGCGGTGCGGTACTGTAACGGTACTGTAACTACTGTAACTCTATGGTACTGTAACGGTATTGTAACTACTGTAACTATACGTTACTGTAAAATTACTGTAACTACTGTAAGTCTATGGTACTGTAATGGTATTGTTACTACTGTAACTACGGCATTATAAAGTTACTGTAACTACTGTAACTATGGTACTGTAACGGTACTGTAACTACTGTAACTCTATGATACTGTAAAGTTACTGTAACTACTGTAACTATGGTACTGTAACGGTACTGTAACTACTGTAACTCTATGGTACTGTAAAGTTACTGTAACTACCGTAACTCTATGGTACTGTAACTACTGTAACTCTACGGTACTGTAAAGTTACTGTAACTTCTGTAACTATGGTACTGTAACGGTACTGTAACTACTGTAACTCTACGGTAATTTAAAGTTACTGTAACTACTGTAACTATGGTACTGTAACAGTACTGTAACTACTGTAACTCTACGGTACTGTAAAGTTACTGTAACTACTGTAACTATGGCACTGTAATGGTACTGTACTGTAACCACGGTACTGTAACTACTGTAACTCTATGGTACTGTAACGGTATTGTAACTACTGTAACTCTATGGTACTACAACGGTACTGTAACTACTGTAACTCTATGGTACTTTAAAGGTACTGTAACTACTGTAACTCTATGGTACTGTAAAGTTATTGTAACTACTGTAACTCTGTGGTACTATAATGGTACTGTAACTGTAGTGTAATGGTACAGTGCTTAAACTGCGGTACAATACTGTAGTGGTACTCATGGTACTGTAACGGTATGGTACTGTAATTGGTGTAATGGTACAGTACTTTAACTGAATGTAGTGGAATGGTCCTATCCTGTAATGGTAGGGTACTGTAACTGTATTGTACCGGTACAGTAATGGTTTTGTAACTTTAGTGTAATGGTACTGCAACGATACTGTAACTGTACTGCACTGTAATTGCACTGTATTGGTAGTGTAACTGTACTCTAATAGTACTGTGACTGGTGTAATGGTACAATATTGGTTCTGTAACTGTAGTGTAACGGTATTGTAACTGTAAAATATTCTAGTAAAGGTATAAATAGTTTTATACTTAATGAACTACAGTACATTTTACATACAGTATATTATTACATTTTATTGCTCTATTACATATGTTATATTACATTCGTCATCAGGCGTCGGCGTAGGCGTGATGCGTGGAGATGGAGGGGGCGGAGCCAAGCCACTACATCTCCCAGCTGAAGGCGGAGTTCGACAGCTGTGACACCACGGAAACGGGCTTCCTGGACCGGGAGGAGCTGACGGCCCTCTGCCAGAAGCTGCAGCTGGACGCCCAGCGGCCGCTGCTGCTGCAAAGGCTGCTGGGAGAACGCACCTACGCCCGGGTAGGACTAACACCTGGAGTGCTCACCTGTGGTACCTGCGGGCCGACTCAGCTTTTCTCCTCCTCCAGGTGAACTTCGAGGAGTTCCAGCACGGCTTGGTGGCCGTCCTGTCGCCGTCGCTGGACTTCAGCGCGTCGGAGGACGACAGCAGCTACCTGGACCCGGGTGGGTGTCGCGGCAGTGGGCGGGGCTTCGGATGAGGGCGGCGCCCTTCATCTTCACGTGTTTGTCTCTGCAGTCGTTCCAGATGAGGTGAAGCCGAAGTTCGTGAAGGGAACGAAGCGCTACGGCCGCCGGACGCGACCTGACCGCCAGCCAGACGCCGTGTCCACCGGCGACTCGGACGACTCGCCTCCGGCGGGAAGCGACGCCACCGACTCGTCTCCAGCCGGCGTCCGCAGGGCCAAAGTGAGACGGTCCACGTCCCTGGACAGCGTGGAGGTGAGACGTAGGAGACACGTCTTTCCTTGTTCCTTTTTACTTTACTTTTTATTTTATTTTATTTTATTTCCTTTTTCCTTTCCTTTCCTTCTTTCCTTTCCTTTCCTTTCCTTTCCTTTCCTTCTTTCCTTTCCTTTCCTTTCCTTTCCTTTCCTTTCCTTTCCTTTCCTTTCCTTTCCTTTCCTTTCCTTCTTTCCTTTCCTTTCCTTTCCTTTCCTTTCCTTTCCTTTCCTTTCCTTTCCTTTCCTTTCCTTTAATTTCCTTTCCTCCTTTCTTTCTTTCTTTCTTTTTGCAAAAAATCTTCTTCTTCTGAAGCACTTTAGTGCTTTCATCTAATGTAAAATTGTAAAATGTTTTAATGTGATTCAAGTGTTTTTGTAAAAAAAACTTTCTTTCTTTTTTCTCTTTCTTTCTTTCTTTCTTTCTTTTTTTTGGACATAAAACCTTGAATGTGCTTAATCTCTGGATTCCTCTGAAGGCCGTGACCCTTGACCTCAGGCCCCTCCCCCTGCGAGAGCGTTTGTTTTTGGGCGGGGCTCGTCTCAGTGTCCGGCGCTGCTGCAGTGAAGGGGGTGAATACCTGAAGGGGGGGAAGGGGGCGGTCTGGCGGTTCGGGGGTGTTGCTCGTCTTCAGGAAGTGGTTTCTGGAGGAATGCGGCTGCTGGCCGCCGCTCGGCGCTGGTTTGGCTGCAGACCAGAATGCATTGCTGCGTTTCTCCGGGACGGTTTTTGTTCTCCTGGAACGCCGCCGCTGGATTTTCTTCTTCTTCTTCTGTTTCTTCGTTGCCGCCGTTGGTTCTGGTCCAGCTGGACCCGATCCTGCCTGGACACGATGAAGGAACCTGATCCGGTCCATCCTCTGGGGATCAGGACCCGAGTCAGCTGGCACGCCGCCATCTTTGTGAAGGACGTTCCTCTTCCTCACATCCAAAAACAGCTTCCTGTGAGGCGCTAGGGGGCGGAGCTTAGTGACACCGGTCGAGGAGGTTCGATCTTCGGCTCGGATACTCCGTCGGACTTCAATCGGGTCAGAGGTCAGATGGGTGTGGCTTCGAATAAATCAGCCAATCAGAGCGCATTCTCTGTCAGGTGGCATTCTTTAGAGCTGCTACTGAACTAGTCAGGATGTTTCTATCAGATACCGATCGAATCAATCAATAAGTATCGGTTTGGTTCCACCAATGAACTGAAACGTGAACAGAAGATGAAAATATAAAAATTTTAATACGACTGGAATAAAATACAGTTTATTTAACGCCTGAGGTAAAGAATTTGAGTCGATTGGTCATGTGATCAGGTCCAGTTTCTCACGCCAAAGGGGGCTTAGCATGCTTAGCTCTTCAGCGTGACACACACACACACACACACAAACACACACACACACACACTGACCTCCACATTTTCTCTGCAGAGCCTGAAGTCTGATGAGGAGACAGGAAGTCAGAAGAACTTTCAGTCTAAAGGTACCGTGTGCTCACAGACGAGTTGTTGTGTGTTTGTTGTGTCCGTCGTCATGGTAACGTGGTGTTAATAATGACTGTAGATTTATAGAGCGTTTGTGACACGTTCAGATGTTCAAATGAAAGTCTCGGGTGTGACATCATCAGCCGTGTGAGCTGCGATCTGATTGGTCCTTCCTCAGGTCCTCAGCAGGAAGAGGCGGAGCTTCGAGGAGGAGGTAGCGGAGCAGACAGAGACGTCCTGATGGCAGCCGGTGATCACGTGACCCTGGATCAGCTCAATGTGGCTGTGAGGCTCCGCCCACCACCACCGCCACCTGCAGGAAGATGAAAGGAGCGATCGATATCGTTATTGATACCTGATTAATTCCTGCAGGAGTCAGGCGGCAGAGGCCGAGTCAGCAGCGCCGGCTTCCAATTGGTTCTGCATGGCTCCGCCCCTATTTGTTGCTCCACCCCGATGCCAAGGGGGCTACACAGGGTGAGACATACACACACACACACTGCAAATCAACTGAGTACTGAGTTTACAACACACTCATGAAAGCAGCAGCTACTCCCAGGAGGCGGGGCTTCCTTCCAGGAGGCGGGGATCCTACCAGCTGTTGGTCATCAGGCCAATCAGGTGGGGCCGGGTCAGTTCAGGTGGTGCAGGACAGCAGGTGGCAGCTAGCATGTACTGCGCTACAGGGCTAATGTCAGGATATGGGTTGTTGCCCTGGGTGAAGACTGACAAGACTTCCTGCTCCGCTCAGGTGATACAGGAAGCTAACTGTTAGCATTGAACACATGTGAGCTGGTCAGTTAGCATCGGTGAGTTTAGCGCGGGTAGCAGAGAAGGGCGTGGTCACCTGCATCAGGTGACTGCATAATGCTGCTGTATTGGGGGGTGATTAGCATTAGCCAACCTGGCTAACTGGTTTGTGTGAGTTTGGGATTAGCTGGATCAAGGCGTCGTGGCCTTTTGGTCCCACGCGGCTCTGGGTGAAGGGAGGCTAATCCAGATTAAAAGTTACAACAGGGACCCGAGGAATCTGTCGAGGACTGTCAGAACCCCCCAGGTGTGAACGCGGGCTAACATCTGACCCCTCCATGCAGTCGCAGGCGGCTCCAGACGAGCACTCGGCGCGCCGCACGGCGCCGGCCGTCCTCACCGCCACCGTCGGCCAGCGGATCCTCAGCCGGCTGGACGACGGGTCGGGATGCAGCAGCCCGGAGGGGGTCGTCGCCCTCTGGGCGGAGGAGGGCATCAGGAACAGCCGGGACATCCTTCAGGTCAGGAGGGAGCAGCTAGCAGCTAGCTAGCAGGCTAACACCAAGCTATTTATCATGCTTATGTTTTTAAACTCATTGCAATCCTGTAAGCGTAACGCTAATATGCTAGTCAAACATTTAACACTTTAGGCTGGGAAAATGTGTTAGCATTTTAACATGTCACACGCTAAACTCATTGGCATTCCATTCATAGAATGAGGGTACGCTAACATCCTCAGGGTTAAAGGGGAAACTTGAACTCATAGCATCAAGAGAACTTTAGCTTTGTTGGTAAATGTTTAAATGCCATCATAATTAGCAAAATGCTAAGAGACGATGTACTGAATATGAGCATTTTAGCTTTTTTGACAGGCATAGTATCAAGAAAACTTGAGCTTGTTAGTAAATGATTAAGTGCTATCATAATTAGCAAGATGCGAACAGACTAATGTACTGAATGTTAGCATTTTAGCTCTCTTTGCTAGCAGGTTCATATTCTGTTCTGTATGTTTTATATATTCATTGAGTTATTGGTTTGTTTGTGTTTACTGAACCACCTATATTCGTTGCTCTGGAATAAACAAAAGCAGTAAACACCGTTTCCATGGCGACAGACTCTGGACTTCTCTCTGGACGAGCGTCTCAGTCTGGCTGACCTGACGCTGGCGCTGGACAACGAGCTGCTGGTCAGTGGCAACGGCATCCACCAGGCGGCGCTCATCTCCTACAAGAACGAGATCCAGCACCTGCAGTAGGTCACGGGTTCGAGCCCAACGCCGTTAGCGCCGCTAGCATCGGCTGGAGGAGGCAGTCTGGTGGGGTAACGGCTCCCCCTGCTGGAGGGGAGGTGAGCTGCAGTTAAGAGACGGTAGTTCAGGTGTGTGTGTGTGTGTGTGTGTGTGTGTGTGTGTGTGTGTGTGTGTGTGTGTGTGTGTCAGGGTGCTGGTGGAGCAGGCCTGCCGGGAGCGGGACAAGGTGAAGGCGGACCTGGAGCTGGCCGACCAGAGGAACCTGCAGCTGGTCCGTGAGGTGGACGACCGCCACGCGAGCATGGAGACGTCCAATCAGAGCCGGATCCGGTGGGTCATAGGTTCCACGCCCCTCCCCGCGAGACGTGAGCCAATCAGGTGTTGACTCGCCTCTCTGTGATTGGTAGAGACCTGGAGCAGGACTTCCGTGATAGGCTGGCGGCTCAGCGCGGCCAGCTGGAGCAGGAGAACGATGCCCAGCTGCAGCAGACTGAGAGGGAGCGCCTCTCGCTGGAGGTGGAGCTACAGCTGTTCCGGGCGCAGGAGGCGGAGCTTCAGGAGGAGCTCTGCAGCGTCACTCAGGTGCGTTCGCTGTGACTAAGGCGGCCGTGACTCGTTGGGGTTAAGGTTAGGGGTGGGGCTTACCTTTCCGAGTCATTATTGTGTGACCTTCAGGGCCTGCAGGAAACTTCACAGCTGTCATTTTCAGACAATAACCTGGTTTTGTTTGGACTTCCTGCTTACCTGCCGCATGACTTCCTGTTTGAGCAGGAAAACAGTCGTCTGGAGGAGGAGCTAGCGTCCGTGAAGATGAAGCTGAGTGAAGAAGAAGCTTCTGTCAGCAAACTGCAGAGCGACCTCGATCAGCTGCTGCACGACAAGGTAACGCCTCCGAGTCACGACCGATTCGTTACCGAGTCATCGACGAGTCACGACCGATTCGTTACCGAGTCATCGACGAGTCACGACCGATTCGTTACCGAGTCATCACTGAGTCACTACCGAGTCATTACGAGTCACTACCGTCTCACTACCGAGTCACTACTGAGCCATTACAGAGTCACTACTGAGTCATCACCGAGTCGCTACTGAGTCATTACCAAGTCAACCGATCTGAAGAAGAGACTAATTATTTCTTATTTCTGATCATAAAAACCTGAATCATTGCTGCTAAAACTGGGACGTAAACCGGTATCAACCAGTTAGATGTCCTCATGTATCACTAGTCCCCATGAACACACACACACACACACACACAGAAACACACTCCGTGGTGTCGGATGTCTCGTCTCGATGAATCATTGATCGACACCTCCTGTGTGACTTCCTCGTCTTTGTCGGTGCTCCTGGTGATGATGATGACGATGATGATGATGATGACGACCTTCACCTACTTCTTTGACGCAGTCTCGTGTTTGATTGACAGTTCGGCAGCTTGGACCCGGCGGCCGCTGGTCTGAGTCACGAGGAGAGATTCTCTGAAATCATCAAGGAGTACGAGCAGCAGTGTCGGGTGAGAGCGGCCACTTGTTTACCTGTAAACAAACAGGTAAACAAACAGGTAAACAAACTCACCTGTTTGTTTACTGCTGTTCAGGGGTTTCTTGTTGCTCGACTGAGAGATGTTCATCTTTAAGACGTCTTAATTTTTATTCTCTGACCATAAGAAACATCCATCCATGACTCTAAAGTCAAGCTGCACAGAATGTTGACATGTCTGTTTCTATTTTGTGCACCTGAACGCCTCACGGTGGTTCAACAGAAGGTCAAGGTGAGAATGTCTGACTGAGCCTGAAGTGAACGTACTGCTGCAGTACGTGCAGCTGGATTCATGTGTGTGTGTGTGTGTGTGTGTGTGTGTGTGTGTTTGTGTTGCATTCAGGAGCTGCGGGACAGAAACGATGAGCTGAGCTCGGAGCTGGAGCTCCTAAAGAGTCACAGGAGCAACAGGAAGTCCAGACGATCGACAGGAGATGCCACCCCCAGCTGGAGCGTCGGTGCCGAGTCGGACTCTGGTAACCATGACGATATGACACACCTGTTAAATATGCTGCAGGAATTAAAAAAGGCTCTGGTTTAGGAACCTAAATCTGAATCAACCAAATTAAATATTATAATTCCAAAGCAAAAAAAGATTCTTATTTTCTGAAAAAATTAATTTGACCAGACTTTATTTATTTATTCAGTCCTGAGTCAGTTTTTATCACGTTTTGTCACATGATCCTGTTTTTAGTCCAGCGATCCCCAACCAGGACTTCTGAACTGTATCTTTAACAAAGCAAACAGGAAGCAGCTGAGGTGTCAGCGTGATTTATCAGTAGTGGTTGAACGGGTTTGATCTGTTGATCGGGTCTGACGGACACGCCCACCTCATACATCCACTTCCTGTTGGTGTTCAAGTCCCGTCATCATGTCTCAGAGTGAGTGTCCGTCCGTTTAATGTCCCTGTTTCATTATTGAGTGCTATGAGGTGTCATGAAGTGTTATGAGGTGTCATGAAGTGTTGTTAGTAGTTATGAGAAGTTATAAAGTGTCTTCAATTGTTATGAAAAGTTATGAAGTGTTAGATTTACTTTATTGATCCCAAACTGAGAATTCACACAATTTATAAAGTGTTATGAGGTGCTATGACGCGTTATGAGGTGTTATGAGGGGCTATGAGGTGTTATGAGGTGTTATGAGGGGCTATGAGGTGTTATGAAGAGGTATGAAGTGTCATAAGGCACTATAAAGTGTTATGAGGAGTTATGAGATGCTATGAGGCGTTATGAAGTGTTATGAGATGTTATGAGGTGTTATGAAGTGTTATGAAGCTTTGAGTCGTTATGAGGTATTGTGAGTTGCTATGAGGCGTTATCAGGTGTTATGAGGTGTCATGAGGCGTTATTAGGGGTTATAAGGCATTATAAAGAGTCATAGTATTCCTGTGTTTGCCTGTTTCAGACGAGTCGGACATGAAGCGCAACTCGTCTCCTCTGGTCAGGAAGAAACTGCAGCCCCCAGATAAAACAGGTGAGAACGACAACCCTCAGCCATTGGCTGCCACGAGGGGAGGGGCTGCGTTTGATTGGTTGAGGCAGCTGCCAATCAAACACAACCAGAAGCCTCACTCTCTGTGCTACAGTCATTTGATCAATAAACGATAATACATTGACTCTGCCTCTGTCTCTCTGATTGAACGCCGTCTCCGCCTGACTGGATGCTGGCTCCGCCCAGCTCTCTGCTCATTGGACAGCGTCTCCGGCCCGGCCGTCAGCATCCAGACTGAACTGGCTCTGGAGCAGCTGGAGCAGAAACACAACCAGGAGCTTCAGCAGCTGCGCATCCAGCTGGAGACTCAGGTATCACCTGTCACAACGGAGAGCTGTGATTGGACAAGAGTAGTTTAGAATGCAGACGAAGACCCTCCTCCTCTTCCTCCTTCAGGTGAACTACTATGAGCGCAGCCTGGAGCGGATGAGACAGAGCATGGAGGTGGAACGTAAAGACATCTCTCAGGCCTTCAAGGTGAACAAGTGTCAACTAGTATCACTAGTGTCACTATTATAATAACTATTATTACCAGCTCTGACCTCTGACCCCTGTGACCACCTGCCAGCTGGAGATCAGTGAGCTGGAGGAGCAGAAGGCTCAGGTGGAGCGGCAGGTGAAGCAGCTGAAGGAGACGCTGGAGAACCTGCAGGTCTCACCTGGAGGAGGGGGGCGGAGCCACGAGGAGGAGCGCAGGTGAGGAAGAAGCGAGTGTAGAAACAACAAACAACATGACGCGTACAAACATCCAGAGACGTGGGTCATCCTTTTCCCAGGATGCAGCGGGAGCAGGCGGAGCTTGAGCAGAACTTTGCCAGAGAGATCGGGAACCTGGTCCAGAGGCTGAGCGCCGAGAAGGACCAGCTGGAGGCGGCGCTAAAGCTCAAGATGGATCAGGAAGTGATGCTGGTCAGGTGGGTGGCGCTAAACGTGATGATGTCAGAGCTGATCTGTGTGTCACTAGAAGAACACACTTCATGAACACAACTACACCTGGACTTAAACTACACCTGGTACTAAAAAACAAACGGTACTTAAACTACACCTGGACTTAAACTACACCTGGTACTTAAACTACACCCGGTACTAAAAAACAAACGGTACTTAAACTACACCTGGTACTAGACTACACCTGGTACTAGACTACACCTGGTACTAAACTACACCCAGTCCTTAAACTACATCCAGTCCTCAAACTACACCTGTACTTAAACTACAGCCGGTACTTTAACTACACCCGATCTTTATGATGAAGATGAAGATGAGCTCGTCGACCTGTTTCCTTTTCGGTGACACTTTGTCGCCACATTTCCGCCTCCTGGTTGGTTCTTCTAGTCTGAAGCTCCTCCTCACTGGTGTTACTTTCTTAATGGAGGGGGCGGAGCTTAGTGCCACCCATCCCAGCCGAGTCGGTTCCGGCAGGTCGTCGGTTCAGAACCCGTCCGGTTCGGCGTCTTCATTCACTCGTCCCTCTGAGCAGGGAGGAGGCACAGGCGCAGCTCTCCCACATGAAGCAGCAGCACGCCGAAGGCCAGCGCCGCCTCCTCCACCAGCTCCACCAGGAGCGCCAGCGGCTGCAGGACCAGAGAGGATTCTGGGAGAAACGACTCGCCCAGTTGGAGCAGGACAGAGCCGAGGAGGAGCGCTCCAGGATCTCCAGGATGGAGGAGCAGCACCAGGAGGAGGTCCAGAAAGTCCTCCAGACCTCCCAGCAGCAGATCAGCCAATCAGATGCCAGCTTGGCGGCGCTGACGGAGCATTGCGCCCGATTGGAGGACGACCTCGACGCGTCTCGCGGGCGCTGCTCGGAGCTGGAAGCCCGGCTGGAGGAGGCCTGCTGTCAGCTGGAGGAGAGCATCTACTTCCTGGAGGCTCACCAGAGGTCGAACGCAGCGGAGGAGGAGCTCCAAGAGGCAAGGACCAGGGAGGAGGAGCTCCGGGGTCAGGTGACCCAGCTGAAGGCGGACCTGGGAGACCTCCAGGCGGCCGCTGACGGCGTCCTGCAGGACAGGGAGGTGGTGGCCGACAACTGCAGCCGTCTCTCCAACGCCTTCATCCAGCAGCAGGACCGCCTCCGCGCCGAGGAGCAAACCGTCGCCGTGCTGAGGTCGCAGCTGGGCGGGCTCCAGGACGCCACGGCAATCGCAGAGGAACGTCTGTCCACGGTGACGGCGGAGCTGGACTCGCTGAGGGCGGACCGGGACCGGCTGATCCAGGACCTGAAGGACCAGGCGATGGCGGTGGACACCCTGCAGCTGGAGCTGGACGCCGTCACCGAGGAGCTGGACCGGCGCCAGAGCGCCGCAGACGCCCTGCAGGGGGCGCTGGAGGAGGAACTGGACCGGACGTCGCGGCTGCGGACTCGTCTGGACGAGGAAGAGGAGGAAGGGCATCGTCTGGGCCAGGAGAACCGGAGCTACGCCCGGCTGGCCGACCAGCTGTCCAATCAGATCGTGGAGATGGAGGGGGAGGCGGCGGCGCTCAGGGAGCACCTGAGGGATGTGAGCCTCCAGCTCAACAGCACCGCCGACCTTGTGCTGGAGCTGCGGCGCCAGCTCAACGCCAAAACCGGCGACGCCCAGCGGCTGATGGCCCAGCTGGAGGTGAAGGAGCTGGAAGCGGCTAATCGGACTCCGCTCCGGTTGACGGCGGCGGAGAACTTCGAGCAGGAGAAGAGGAGGATGGCACAGCAGCTGATGGAGCTGGAGGCGCTGGTCCTGCACCTGGAGGGGGTCACCGACCTGGACGGCCCCCCGAGGTTTGTTAGCGGAGCATGAGACCCGCTCAGAGACCCGAATCCAGATCCGAACGACAACTAACCTCAACGGCGCCGCCGCTGTTTTGACTAATTGCATCCTGTGACTCATGCAGGTAAAAAACTAATGGAATGAACACCCACAATGCATTGCAGCAAGACTGCGTCTGAAACTTTTTAACTGTTTAAGCTCATCTCTAACCGAATGACAAACGCATGGCAGACTCCGTCGCTGCGGTAACACGACTCGCTCCATCAGCGCTTTTTCTCTGTTTGTGCTCAAATTCTGTGTAAACAAAGTTTAAAAAAAAAAAAAATCAGTTTCCATGACGACAACAGATTTCAGGTCTCAGTTTGAATCAGAAAACAGAAGATCAGACTGAATATGCATGTGTTCGTATGCGAGGATATAACTAAGTGATGACGGGAGAATAAAGTGTCATCTGCATATAAACTAACATCCACACAGTTTGACTGTTAGATGATCCAGACTGAGGACTAATTGAGATTTTCTGCTATGAAAAGTAAACATTTCAATCATCACAGATGCATAAAGTAGTTCCTCGAGATACGAGCTGCTCCACATACGAGTTTTTTCAGCAACTATTTCTCGCTCTTTTTGTATTTTTGTTCGACGTACGAGCGAAAATCTGAGACACAAACTGAGCTTCAGGAAACCACAGCTAGTTAGCGGATGGATACGACATCAGTGAGACCGGATCTCGTTCTTTACCACGTGTTGGCGGATGGATACGACATCAGTGAGACCGGATCTCGTTCTCATTGGTGGGGTAAAGACGTAGCTTGTGTGATCTCGTGATTAAAAATTATCTTAGGGGATTTGGGGATTTTTTACGAGGCTGGAACGGATTCAACTCGTATCTCGAGGTTCTGCTGTAGTGCTACTGTATTCTATTTCTCAATCTCAAATGATTTTTTTGTCAGTCGCTAACAATCGGCTCATAAACACGAGGCTATCTTGAGATTATGGGATGTTTCCGACTTGGCGCTGGTTTGACTTCGGCAGGATGCAGCTGGAGGAGGTTCAATCGGAGAACGTAGCGCTTCAGGAGCGACTCGGTGTCCTGCAGCAGGACGTCCAGAACCTGGAAGACGACGTCGCTAAGAAGAGGTTAGAAAACCAGAGTTTTATCCGAGCATCCTACTTACAACCTGCTGGGTTTGCTAGCATCCTACTTACAAACAAGCCGTTTGTAAGTAAGATGCTGCTTTGTTAGCTATCATCCTACTTACATCCTGCTTGGTTAGCTAGCATCATGCTTATAAAGTAATTACGTGATGCTCTAGCTGGAACTAAACTACTTCCTGTGTCAGGAGGAAGCTGGAGGAGATGGAGCGAGAACATGGGCGGAGCCGACAGGAAGAGGAGCGGCTCCACAGAGAGGTGACGCGTCGTTGCGATGAATCGTTGGACGTCTGCTTTTAACAGACGCATCCTTAACATCTCCTCGTCTCTGCAGAACGCCCACTACCGCGAGGAGGTTCTGGATCTGAGCAGCAGGAACCTGCAGCTCAGCAACGACAACGCCGAGCTCAGTGCCCGTCTCCGTGGCGACCAGGAATCGGTCCGGATGCTGACTGAGCGTCTGGCGTCCGTTACCAAAGAGCAACAGGAGGAGGGATCTGAGGTGAGACTCCGTGTTTCAGTTAGCGTCGGTTAGCGTAGCGTCTGGTCAATGTTGATAGACCACGCCTACTGAGACGTCGTCATGGTTACAGGTGCAGCGGATGCGCGTGGCGGCGCTGCAGCAGGAAGTGGCGTGGACGCAGGAGAAGCAGCAGCTGGAGAGAGACGTGACGTCCTACAAGGAAAAGGTGACCGTCGTCATGGCGATGAGTGGTCTTGTGACCAATACAAATAGGGTTTTGAACCAGACTCCGATGCTGTGCTGTGATTGGATGCAGATTAATGTTATTTTTCTCATCAGATTATTTGAGAGGCAAGAGATTTTCCTGGATTATCAGATTAGAAAATTTGAAATTCATCTAAAATAGTTTTAAAACACAAAGATCAGTTTTCTTCTTCTTTCGTATTTATTTCTGCTGACTTGCCGTCTCTTCCTCAGCTGAGTCGTCTGATGGCGCTGGAGGCGGAGCTTAGCGGGGCGACCCTGAAGCTGCAGCGTTTGGAGGACGACAAGAACCGACTGATGAAAGAAGCTGACGGCCGGAACGACGAGGTAACGGGGTCACGGATTCTGATCCGGACCCGGGGTCTGATCCGGATCCGGGGTCGTCTTACACGGTTTTTTTCTCACCGGGGTTCCAGGTGGAGTCGCTGCGGCGGGCGCTGACCTCGCTGGAGGCGGAGTCCGACCGGCTTCGCTCTGACCTCCACGCCGCCAATCAAAACCAACAGGGCCACGCCCATGAAGTGACGGACCTGCAGAGGAAGCTGCAACAGGCCCAGAACAAGGTCGGTCCTGAGAACCGGGAACCGGATCAGACCGGACCGCCTCCTGGTCTTCCTCTCATCTTCTTCTCTGGTGGTTCTGGCAGGTGGAGGACCTGGAGACCAGCGTGGAGAAGCTGATGAGGGACAATCAGGAGCTCCATCAGGCGCTGGAGGAGCAGCAGGAGCGGACCTCCAGAACCCTGCAGGAGGAGACCCACAAGCTGCGAGTCCAGAACCAGGAGCTCCAACAGGAGGTAACCCCCCCAGCCGTCAGCCGGGGCTTCCATCATCAGAGGTCCGAGCTTGAAGCTGTTGATGTTCTCCAGCTGGCAGGACTGCAGGTCCAGAACGTAGAGGTCCAGAAGCTGACCCAGGAGCAGCAGAACCTGAAGACCAAACTAAACGAGCTGGAGACGGCGAGGATCCGAGCTCAGGAGCAGGTCAGGAAGACCATCAGAACCGTCAGAACCGCCTCAGATGGCGAGTTCAGAGGCGGCGCATTAACGTGACTTCCTGTCTGCAGGCGCTCCAGGCCGACACGGCGCTCAGCCTGGCGCAGGCGCAGCACGTCAGGGAGCTGCAGCAACTGCAGACGGACGACGGCAGCAGGGGGCAGTCGGGGCTGCTGAAGGCCCGCCTCCAGCAGGAGCAGAGGCGGAGCCAACAGCTGGAGGAGAGCCTGAGGCTCCAGGCCCAGCAGAGCAGCGCCCAGATCAGCATGAAGCAGGTACAGGCAGGGGTCAAAGGTCACAGCGCTCCGACAGGCTGTTGGCAACACGCACACTTAGCTCGGTGCTAAACAGACTTACCTCAAACACAGAGTTAAATGCTTACAGACTATCTTAAGCTAGCCAGACTTAGCTTAAACACACTCAGCGTAAAGCTAGCCAGATTTAGCTTAAACTCACACAACTTAATGCTAAACAAACTTGGCTTAAACACTCAGATTGATGCTAGCCAGACTTAGCTTAAGCTAGGCAGACTTAGCTTAAACACACACAGCTTAATACTAAACAGACTTAGCTGAAACACACTAAAATTAATGTTAACCAGACTTGGCTTAAACACTGAGCTTGATGCTAGCCAGACCTAGCTTGAACACGCTTAGCTAAATGCTAGCCTGTCTTAGCGGTGCATTGGTTCAAGCTGCTCTTTGGTGGTGCGTTCAGGACCAGTACGAGAAGGCGATGTCGGCCCTGCAGCAGCGGACGGAGGAGCTGGAGACCAAACTGAAGGGGATCCGTCTGGTCCTGCAGGAGAAGGTCCAGCAGCTCAAAGATCAGGTCAGCCTGAACCGCTTTGGAGACGCACACACACACACACCGTCCACACACTTGAGGCCAGTCTCTCTTATTGTGGCGTTTCCGTTTCCGCAGCTGGCGGCGAACGCCAAGTGCAGCGCGAGGCTGAAGGATCTTCACGCAGAAAACTCCCAGCTGATGGCGGCGCTGCAGGTCACCGAGCAGCGGCAGAAGAAAGCCGAGAAGAAGAACGTCCAGCTGGAGGACAAAGTCCACGCCCTCAACAAGCTGCTGAGAGAGATCGTCCACGTGTCGCTCGCCACCTAGCCTGCTACGCTAAGTTAGCTTAGCAAAAAAGGACTGTAAGCAGGGGGGGGGGGGACTGTGGCCCCAGCACACACAGAACCAGCATGAAGTATTTCGGCCATGAGGGTATTAATGTTTTTAAATGTTTTTAACGTTGTGTCCAGTTTTTAGATTTAGCAGCAAACCAAACGATGAACGTGAAGCTACATTAAATTATCTTTACAATAAATTACCTTTATGTTTTGATTCGTTTGTGAACTGAACGAACGTTAGAAAGACCAACAGAACCTGAAGGCAGCAGCAGAACATGCTACGCTAGCGATGTTTTAGCATCCTCAGCTGGACAAACGATTAGAAAAACATTTTTATTTCACAAGATCAAAAAAAATTAAACAGTTGCGTTCAAGGTCAACGGGATTTTCCAACTTTGATCGAGGACGATCTCAAGACACGACGTGCTCCAGGACGCCCTGACGAATCAGCTGCTCGCATTTCCACCGCGGCAGGAAGTGCTGCGGACAGAGGGAGGGATGAGGAGACGAGCGCTAACAGAGAAAGTGAAGCGGCGTCCCGTTCTCACCTGACTGTTCTTCTTCAGCAGAATCACGGTTCCGTCTTCGATCTCAAACTCTCCATGATCCTTTAAACACCTCACCTGGAAAAAAAAGTGTTTCCTTTAGTTCGGCTGAAGTGGGAGGAGCCATAGGACAGTCGGACGCTGCGTCACCTCGATGTAGAGGCTCTTTGGAGGCTTCATGTCCTGCGTGATGTCCAGACCCTCGCCTCCGCCCAGAGACCGCATGAAGGTCGCCAGTGACTTCTTATACTGGTTAAACCACTGCACCTGAACGCAACACCTACAGTAAACTCCAGGCTTGGGCAACGCCTACAGGAACAGGAAGTGACATCACGCTTACCTCCTCGGCACACATGTGGAAGTGGACGTTGGGCGGCAGGACGCTGCCGTACTCCCAGCGCAGAGCTCTGATCCTCAGCAGCCGGTCGTACCTGATTGGACGAGAGAGACGAGTGTTAATGATGCTAGCGTAGCCACACGCCGGTCACGTGATCACAGGTGGTTACAGGTAGGCGACGAGGCAGCGGCGGTTCCTCAGGAGGCAGCAGTGACGCAGTTTGATGGAGGGGATGAGCTCAGAGCGACCATCAGCCTTCGCCTCCTTCCTGAGAAAAACAAAACACACAAAACAATAATCACAACAACTTCCTGTTGGTTTGGTGACGTCATGTTTACGTTCGTCTCCAGGACTCACGAATCATTCTGGTTCTGTTCGTAAAGGCCTTCCATCTCCTGCAGAACCTGCTGGACTACATCCTCCTGGAAACCAACCGGAACACAGAACTTGTTTATTTCACTTTCACTTCCTGTAAACAATTACAACAGCTTCCGTCGTGTTTAAAAAGTTTTAATTCCTTTCACAAATATTCTCATTTTTAATCTGGATTTAACATCGGAATCAAATTGCGTGTCTATTTTCAGACGTTCGCCGGCGGACTCACGTTAAAAGCGGGCAGCTGTCCGTCGCCCATCCGGTGAAGTTCCCGGATCAGCTCGATAGCTTTCTCACAGAACATCCCAAGCCGGTAAACAACAACACACAAACAACAACAACACAACCTACGGAACAGCACAGCAGCTTATCGGTCTTCCGGCGCAGGTTCGCTGCTTGGCGGCAAAATCATTTCCGTGTTATGATCACGTGACGTGAGGACGGAAGCCGCATTGGCGCAAACAGTAAAGCAGCGAAAGAAAATAAATTTAAAAAGTTTTAATTTAGACCTTTTTGTGATAGAGCTGCTTTATTTCAGCCAAACAGAAAAGTGTGTTTTATGTCATAATTTAAACCAAACTTTTGTTATTGTTTTGTCATTGAAGCAGCTCCAAGGACTTCCGGGTTACAAACCACACATGCGCAGTTGAGGTGGGGCAAACCAGTCGAATTCTGTCCTGTGATTCTGAGACGTTTTTTTCCTTAAGAAGAAAAGTGAGAAATTATCCCGCGTCATCATGAGATGGTAAATATTTATTTGTGATGTAAATCAAAAAGAACAACCTTTAAATCATTTAAAACGAGTCAAATTATTTAAAGTGAGCTAAAAAGAACTGTTTCCTGCTTTACGTCAAAAACGTTAATTTACTCATTAAATCTTTACTGTTTACTCATTAAATCTTTGTATTTTTTTAGGAAAAGGATTTTTAGGACAAACTAAATGATGTACAGCTGTAGTTTAAATTGTGTGTGAAACAAACATTAACTATGATAAAGAACCAACGAAAATCAAGAGTTTACTTCCTTATCAGCAGCTTTCAGCCTTTGTCACCAGTGTTTTTTCATCTCTATGTTAAACAAATCCATCCGGTTACTGTCACAGAGGTGAAATACCTGTTATGTCACCACCAGCGTGGCTTTGTTCGATCTAATTAGCACCTTCTGTTTCCAAACCTCATTCCCCATCGGGATGAACCGCATCCTGTTATCAGAAGAGAACTCTGTGTTCGCTTCATTATCTGGAGAGTAAAGGTCACATCAATACGCCTCTACTTGAACTTAATCCTATTAATGGGGGATATTTTTGTAGAATTATAGCATACACGTGCTTTTACAGTTGTCTTTTATTTATCATGTTGTTTCTTCTATGTTTTTTTTCCGATGAGAAGTCGTCTGAGGTGAGATAATACACAAGTGACTTGCGGTGTCTTAAAAGTCACCATGCGCTGCTTTTGTTTTGGTACTCGTTGCTCCGACATTCCTCAGGGGCTTTGGAGGTAGCACGGTGACGTCACGTGATCGCGTCCTGGCTTTTTCATTGGCTACCACGGGTTAAGGTTTATCCGTGGCTCTGCGGATGTCAGTGAAAGCTAAGGGCTGGAGGCGCTGCCGGTGTGTCCGTCTCTCGTCTTGCGGGGCTCATTGATCCATTCGCCGGCCTTCTGACGGCCTCCTCCCCGCTGACAGGCCCGCAGCGAACGGCTGGTCCGTCCGTCGGTCATCGTTTCGTGTTTTTAACGTTCCAGTTATGCGAAAGCGGAATAACCCGCTGACCGTGGAGCCCGACGGCCGAGCCGTTTTGCTGGACAGCGACACGGACCTGAAGCACCGGCCTGGCAGCGGAGCATCAGGGCCCGCAGTTGGGAGCCGAGGCGCCCCGGCGGACCGGAGCATGGGCAAGCCGTTCAGGAGGTGAAGTCAACCGGGACTGGGGGGTAAAGTAACGTTGTTATGTATGTAAAATTTTGAAAAATATTAAAATTATCCAATATATAATTAATATAATAATTTATAGTATGTAATATTTAACATTATATAACTACAAAATAGAATTAGACATTAAAAGTTTTGTTTCAAATTTAAAATAATTCGTTTTATTTCACCAAACACAACAATTTCAATTATCAGTTATGTTTTTTTCTTTTATTTTGTTGTCATTTTTTCCCCTCTTGTTATCTTTGTATCTGTTATGTCCAGAATGTCTTTATTTTTATGCTTCGGGCAATGGAGAAGCTAAAAAAATAAACATCATATTTGCTAGTGTGTTAACACATTTACACCATTATTAATATAGGATATCTTAATGTCGTAAATATTTGCTGTGAATTCATCTGAAGAAGGAATAATCTCAGAGTAATACTGGTTAATCACAACCAGTCGTGCTAGTCGGCTTGGTTCCAGTGCGGTTGGGTCGCTCTTCATTAACAATTGAATTTGGATCAGATCAGCTTCACACAGTTTCACGTTAGCGTCTCATTAGCTTTGATCTAGCTGGTTCTGATCTTTATCTTCTTCTCCTCCATTGGACTTCTCCCTTCTGCATCCTGTTCTCTCACACCAACTACCTTCATGTCCTCTTTCACTACATCCATAAACCTCCTCTTTGGTCTTCCTCTAGGCCTCCTGCCTGGCAGTTCAAAACTCAGCATCCTTCTACCAATATATTCACTATCTCTCCTCTGGACATGTCCAAACCATCTCAGTCTGGTCTCCCTGATTCTAATCTTTATGCAAAGCAAAAATAATGTCTTTATCTTAAGCTAATCTGTTTCTCCTGTTTCCTGTGTTAGACGGGACAAGCAGTCTCGAAAATGAAAGAATTAAATAGCTATTTCCTGTAACTGTAAGGTGTTCTGCTACGCTAAGATAGCCCTTTTTTTTCCTGTTTCCAGTTTTTATACTAAGCTAGGTTGGTTTGTATTGGTTGTATTGATTGTATTGTATTGATGACACCATTCCAAAACCTGAGAGAGGGACATAAAGGGATGACATCACCCCTGTTATAACGTGACTGAAGTAGCTACAGCTAACATTAGCTTGTTGTCAGAGAGCCGTCTTTCAACTCACTGATCAAAAGTGGATTTCCACTTAGTGAAAGTAAATTTACTTTGACTGCAGCAGACATCAAAGTACTTCCTGTGCCTCCAGTATTTAGACGAGCTGCAGCGTCTCTCTGACCTCCTCTGAACAAACTCCAGCAGCTCTGCGTATAATCTGCTTTTATTTTAAGCATCAGCACTTTTTATTTTTAGAGCCCACACTGCAGATCATGGGTTTGATTCCTCACTTTCACAGTCGTAGTGAAAGAAGAAGTGTGTCCTCCGGTCGTCCGTGTCAGCGTCTGGCAGCACAAAAACCTTCTAGTCGTACTTCAGTCCGTGAATAAAAACCCACCAGAGTCACCTGAGAAACGATCAGCCAATCAGAAGGACCGACCGTCATCTGTGGAAAAGTGAAGCTGAAACATTGTTCTGTGAAACATGTCGTATTTTTGTTGATTAAAGTGCAAAAAATCAAATAAACAGTGATGAGAAACAGTTGATCAATAAGTAAAATATTGATGATAAAAAACTTTCACAGTGCAGACGTTCAGGTTAACGTCAATAAAGACATGAAAGAGTTTATCCAAGCATAAGGACCACAAAGACTTTAGGTTAGCATAAGGACCACAAACACTTTAGCTTAGCATAAGGACCACAAACACGTTAGCTTAGCATAAGGACCACAAACACTTTAGCTTAGCATAAGGACCACAAACACTTTAGCTTAGCATAAGGGCTACAAACGCTTTAGCTTAGCATAAGGACTAAGAAATGGCGTAGCTTAGCATGACTACATACAGTTTACCTGAGCAGGTTGACCTCTGTGTGACCTTCAGGTCAACGTTCTGCCAATGAAACTGAACACATCCTCATCGTGTGTGTGTGCGTGTGTTTGTTCCTCATCGTGTGTGTGTGTGTGTGTGTGTGTGTTTGTGCGTGTGTGTGTGCGTATGTGTGTGTTTGTGTGTGTGCGTGTGTGTGTGTGTGTGCGCGCGTGTGTTCTCATTGGGGCTCTGGTTCCGTTGCCGTCGGGAACAGAGACATGAATGATTCAGGGTGGCGGGTCATGTGACTCCACGACTCCACTTACACTCTGATGACATCACAGGCCACCTGATCAGCCGGTCCTTCTGACCCCTGCTGACCTCTGACCCCCCTGACCTCTGACCCCTGTCCCTCGCAGGCTGTCACTGGTGGGGCGGGTGCGGCGGCTCCTCTTCTGGCTGCTCCTCTTCTACCTCTCCGTTCCCGTCGTCATCAAACTGTTTCCCTCCATCCAGGCGAAGCTCGTCTTCCTCAACTTCGGTGAGAAAATCTTTCTTACTTCTGGTCATGTGACCAACAGTCATGTGACTTGTCGCTGACCCCTCCTCCAGTAAGGGTCCCCTACTTCATCGACCTGAAGCGGCCCCTGGACCAGGGCTTGAACCACACACACAACTTCTACCTGGAGCCCGAGAGAGGACAGAAGATCGGAGTGTGGTAACGTCCTCCTCTTCCTCCTCCTCCTCCTCCTCCATGTGGAGTCGGCATCACAGGTGCATCGTGGGTAATGTGGTCTCTGTGTTGTAGGCACACAGTTCCTGCTCACATGTGGAGAGAAGCTCAGGGGAAACAAGGGGATTGGTACCGCTCCACACTTAGCTCCGCCCACCCGGTCATCCTCTATCTCCATGGAAACGCAGGAACCAGGTGACACCCCACGCACACACACACACACCAACACACAAACACATCTGACAGTGTGTGACCTTTGACCTGTTTGTTTCTGTGCAGGGGCGGAGACCACAGGGTGGAGCTGTACAAGGTAAACAAGCTGAGTAAAGTAATCAAGTACTTTTACACTCCTGAATAAAGGAATCGAGTACTTTTACACACGTTAGTAAAGTAATTGAGTACTGTTACACACTCGAGTAAAGTAAACAAGTAAAGTAATGGAGTACTTTTACACACCTGAATAAAGTAATTGAGTACTTTTACACACGTTAGTAAAGTAATTGAGTACTTTTACACACGTTAGTAAAGTAATTGAGTACTTTTACACACCTGAGTAAAGTAATTGAGTACTCTGAGTGTTTTTATGAAGCGGTTCAATCTTCTTGTTTTTTTAAGGAGCTTCTGGGGTCTTACTGTCATGTTTATTTGTGTTTATTCGTGATTGTTTGTGTTTTGTTTGCGTCTGTTTATTGTTTACTGATGTCTCCTGTCTTCTTTTAGGTCCTCAGTTCATCCGGTTACCACATCGTCACGTTTGACTACAGAGGTGAGGAAGATGGCGGTCACATGACCTTCACCTGTAGACCCCTCAGAATAACCGCGTGTGTGTGTGTGTGTGTGTGTGTGTGTGTGTGTGTGTGTGTACACAGGGTGGGGCGACTCAGACGGCTCCCCCTCAGAGTGGGCGATGACATCAGACGCTCTCTTCCTCTATGATTGGCTGAAACACAAACTGGAAGACAAAACAGCGCTCTATGTGTGGGGACACTCTCTGGGGACGGGGTAACACACACACACACACACACACACACACACACACACACACACACACACACACACACACACACACACACACACATTCAGGTCTGTTTAGATCTGATTGTTGGTTTTTCAGAGTCGCCACCAACCTGGTCAGACGGCTGTGTGACAGAGGTACACACACACACACACACACACACACACACACACACACACACAAGTGCTACTGTTAGCTTTTGTGCTAGCTGTGCTTTTTAACACATTTCCGTGTGACGTTCAGGGACCCCACCGGATGCTCTGATTTTAGAGTCTCCATTCACAAACATCAGAGAGGAGGCCAAGAGTCACCCGTTCTCCATGGTAACGAACACCCAGCAGCCAGACGTGTTGTGTGTGTCGTTCGTGGTCACTCAGTGTGTGTGTGTGTGTTCCAGGTGTACAGATACCTGCCCGGCTTTGATTGGTTCTTCCTGGACCCCATGACAGACAACAACATCCGCTTCGCAAGTGATGAGAAGTATGTGACGTCAGCAGTGACCTCTGACCTCTGACCCTACTCAGGGATCTGAAAAGTTCTTGAGGAATTTTTTTGTTTCATGTTCAGGTTTTTTTTTTCTCAACACAGAGAAACTTTTGTCTGAATCGAGTCAGAAATAATCGATGAACGATGTTCTGCGTGTTGCGTTCAGGGACTCACAGTATTTAACATAACACTGCAAAATCCAACGTCCCTGAACGCATCCTTTGCTGTCTGTCCAGTGTCAATCACATCTCCTGCCCGCTGCTGATCCTCCACGCCGAGGACGACGGCGTGGTTCCATTCCACCTCGGCAAAAAGGTAAACGTATACTCTGACAACCGATCGATCAGCCAATCAGCTGCCGCCTTTGACTTGACTCCACCTCTTCCTACAGCTGTACAGCTTGGCGTCTCAGTCGAAAAGCCTCAGCGGTCACATGGTTCACTTCGTCCCATTCCCCTCGTCTCTGGGATACAAGCACAAGTTCATCTACAGGAGCCCACAGCTGCCAAACATCCTCAGGTACGCCATTAACAAGCCCCGCCCCCTTGCTGAAATAAACAGAGTCTTCATTTCATGTCAAATTGAAGCGTCGATTCTGTTTTCCGTTGCAGCGATTTCTTCGGCTCGGCTCACCGACAGACGGACGAGTTGGCGTGAAAACACGCGACCAAACGCTCCATTAACTGACGGCACATGAACGCCTCATTCCTTTCTCTCTACATTCCCGTCACGCCGCCGGGGATTCGGTCTGATGTCAGCAGATTTTTAGGTCTCGTGGAGCGAAGATGATGATGAAGATCAAACCAAACTGGAGAAAAACCAGATGAAAAAAAAGTGAAGGATGTTTTTATTTGTCTTTTATTTTGTTCTTAATCTCCATTATTTTTTTGTTTAACTTCTTTGGTTTCTGGTTTGGGTTTTTTTTTGAAGGCCTGTTACAACTTGAATTAAAATTAAATATTTCTTATTTGTTTTCTGGTTTTGTTTTTGGGAAAACAAATTTAATTTGCTTAAATGAAGATTTTATTAAATAATCTGACGACATGTTAGATATTAATCGAGTTTATTTCAGCAGGAGACATGAAAACAGCAGGTCTGGTGTCAGTGGACTACGCTACCCAGAAGACACCTGTGATGTCACATTCAATATTTATTGTAATTTCATATGAAAAAGTAAAAAAAATAATAATCAAAATGTAACAACCCTAAAATAAAAAATCTTAATTTGTGTTTTCAGTGGAGGTGAAACGGTTTCAAGTCTGAGATTTTAATCTACCCATCGCCATTAATCCCACATGATTTGAACGCACCATCAACTAAACAAATCTTACAAAAAAAAAACAACAAATCAGAATAAAATATGTTTTAACACCAAAGCAAAGAGAAAGAAATACAAACAGACATCAAAGTTTTTTTTTCAGCAGAGTACAACAACTTTAGCTGCTAGCTAACTTCCTGGTGAACTTGATAGTGACTACTGATGGTCAGTTCTGGGCCTCGAACAGCGGCTCGTTGGGCGGGGGGATCTTCACGTCGGACAGCTGGACCCCCCAGATGTCGCGGGCGTAGTCGGCGATGGTCCGGTCGCTGGAGAACTTCCCGGCCGCCGCGATGTTACGGATCACCATCTTGGTCCACTCTTTGGGGTCCTGAAGCAGAAGTTAAAGCTCAGAAGACCCGATTCTGTCTGGACGGGTCCGGAAATCACGTCTGATTGGATGAGACGCGTTCAAGTGTTGCAGGATTTTATGGTTACCTGGTACAGCTTCCCGACTCTGTCCTGACACCTGATGTAGTCTTCAAAGTCAGCGAACACCTTGAACCTGAAGCGAGACGGAAAACAACTGAAACTTAAACGACTGAAGTTTGAAAATGAACGGTTCAAACACCAAAGGAATCATGGGAAGTTTGGTCTCGTCCCCTGACTGGATCCTCTAAGTTATGTCCCCCAAGGATGAAGACATTTTTACCAAATGCTAACTCAATGTTAGCCATGTGCTAATGTCAGCTAGAGCTAATATTAGGACGTGTGCAGACAGCGCTATAGCTGAGATTACCACATGTACAGCCACCGCTAAAGCTAACATTAGCAGATCTGTAGGTAGTGCTATCGCTAAGAACTAGTACGTCTGCAGCCAGTACTATAGCTAGCATGTCTACAACCGGTGCTAGTGCTAACATTAGCACATCTGCAGCTGGTGCTATAGCTAACAGTAGTATGTCTGAAGCCAGTGTTATTGCTAACAGTAGTACATATGCTATAGCGAACAGTAATACATTTGAAGCTAGTTCTAGAGCTAACATTAGCAAATCTGCAGCAATTGCTAAAGCTAATATTAGCACATCTGCAGCCTGCGCTATAGCTAACATTAGCACATCTTCAGCCAGAGCTCCAGAAGGTTGTGAAACGTCGATAGACGGCGTCCAGACATCATCAGGTGAGTGTTAGCTAGCGTCAGCTAGCAGGATGGCGCTGACTCACCTGTCATGACTCAGCAGCTGCTCCACCAGCCCCCTGAACAGCCCCGGTTCCACCGGGCTGAAGAATCCGTCCCGGATCTGATCCACGGCTCGTCTCAGCTCCGGTAAACGCTCGTAGAACTCTCGGGCGTTGTAGCTGAAAAACACAAACAGGAAGTCAGGGTTCACCCTACGTTTGGCACCGTCTCACCACGCTGCTGCCTTCAGGGAACGTCAGACTTCTGAGAGTCACTGCTTGACTGATGGATTACAGTCCAGCTTGCAGACAGGAAGTGATGCACGCAGTGCCCACCCCTTCCTGTCCAGGTCGCGGACGTCGGTGAGCTTCATGCCGAAGATGAAGAGGTTGTTTAGCCCCGCCTCCTCGGCCATTTCCACCGTGGCGCCGTCCAGCGTCCCAATGGTCAACGCTCCGTTCAGCATGAACTTCATGTTCCCCGTCCCAGAAGCCTCGGTTCCCGCCAGCGAGATCTGCTCCGACAGGTCGGCCGCCGGGATCACTGGGAAAACCATCCGTAACGGTTATTGATCGATGATCGGGTGTCACCACCGGATTGATCAATCGATCAGTCGCTCTCACCCCGCTCCGCCAGAGACACGCGGTAGTTCTCCAGGAAGACGACCTTCAACCGGTCGCCCACCGCCGGGTCGTTATTGATCACCTCCCCCACCGAGGTGATCAGCTTGATGATCATTTTTGCCACGTGGTAACCAGGTGCCGCCTGCGGGAGGAAGGGGAGGAGTCAGTCCATCAACACGTCACTGTCAACTCTGTCTGGCCAATAGAGTAGAAGGGGCGGGACCTTTCCTCCGATCATCACCGTCCGCGGGACGAAGTCGCCGCTGGGATTCAGTTTGATTCCTGAGAGGACAGGAGGTGTTGTCAGGTTTTGATCGTCTGATTTTTGGTAATTGATTATTGATGATTAGTGATCGATGGTCTTACGGTTGTAGAGCGTGACGGCGTGCAGACAGCTGAGCAGCTGCCGCTTGTACTCGTGGATCCGCTTCACCTGGACATCAAAGATGGAGTCCGGGTTCAGGGTCACATGACTCTGCTGCTGCAGGAAGGACGCCAGCTTCAGCTTGTTCTCCTGGGAGACACGGTTAGACTGGGGTCAGACTGGGGTCAGACCGGGATCAGACTGGGGTCACCGTTGGACCAGACCTGCTTGACCCGGGCCACGTCTCTGATGAAGGCGTCGTCGTCGACGTACTGCAGGATTCCTCGGAGCTGCTGGAGGTCAGTCAGGAAATCGTCTCCGATCCGCTGCAGGACAGATGATCAATCAGTCAATCAGATCACTGATAACTGTAAAACTCTGGTTGTTTAGGCGCCCTTACCTCGGCGATGACATCGTAAAGACCGGGGTTGCACAGGCGCAGCCAGCGCCGCGGCGTCACGCCATTGGTTTTGTTCTGGAACTTGTCCGGTTCCACGTCCCAGAAGTCTTTGAACCTGCAGCAGAGTAACCATCAGCGCTGCACGCCGTCGCCTCGTGGCTCCAGAAGCCCCGCCCCCCGGCTTACACGGTCGTCCTGACGAGCTCCGAGTGAATCTGAGCGACGCCGTTGACGGCGTGTGATCCGACCACACACAGGTGAGCCATGTTGATCCGTTTCGGATGGCCTTCCTCGATCAGAGACATCCGACGCAAACGACCCGTGTCCCCCGGGAAGAGCGCCGCGATTCTCTGGAACAGACCGGAGTAGGGACCAGTAGAGACCAGAAGAGATCAGTCCAGTCCAGTAAACACCAGTAGAGTCCAGTAGAGACCAGTAGAGACCACAAGAGTCCAGTATAGACCAGTGCAGTCCAGTAGAGACCATTAAAGATCAGTCGAAACAAGTAGTCCAATATAGTCCAGTAGAGACCAATAGAGACCAATAGAGTCCAGTGGAGACCAGTAGAGACCAGCAAAGACCAGTAGAGACCAGCAAAGACCAGTAGAGACCAGTAGAGTCTAGTAGAGACTAGTAGAGATCAGTAGAAACAAGTAGTCCACTAGAGTCCAATAGAAACTAGTAGAGTCCACTAGAGTCCAGCAGAGTCCAGTAGACACCAGTAGCGTCTCTACTCACGTCCAGGTGTCTCTGGTTGATCTCGTAGATCAGGCTCAGGTGTCGCGGCAGCAGCTTCTCGAACATGAACACCGGCCATCGCTCCAGCGCCTCCGGCAGCACCGTGTGGTTGGTGTAGGCGCAGGTGCGGCGGGTGACGTCCCACGCCTGGACACATGGACACATGGACACACGTCAGCGTCACGCCCACAGCGCTCACACAAACGTGATGTCGCACCTTGTCCCAGTCCAGATGCTCGACGTCCACCAGGATCCTCATCAGCTCGGGGATGGCCAGTGCCGGGTGGGTGTCGTTCAGCTGGATCGCCACCTGGAACCGGGGGATGCATCGCTGTGAGCATCGCTGCTAGCAGCAGAGCTAGCTAACACTTCCTGTGGGATGGACTTGAACCCATATCCTTGAGATCTGGGCTGAATCTACTTCCTGGTTTGCTCACCTTTTCAGGAAACGACTCGAAGGACGTCCTCAGACAGTCTCTGCAGCCAAACTTGGGGGACTTGAACCTGCGGATGATGTCCTGCAGCGTGGCCGCCACCACAAAGTACTCCTGCTTCAGGCGCAGTTCTTTCCCCTCAAAGAACTACAAAAACACTGCAGAATGAGGCCCTGGAGGACTTTCTGTAAACCTACAGCCTCAGCCGGACCCGTCGGACCGCTCTGGACCTGGACTCACGTTGTCGTTGGGGTAGAGGACTCTGGTGATGTTCTCCGCCATGTTCCTGTCCAGAACAGCTTCAATGTAATCGCCAACGTTAACTAGGAGACAGAGAAGACGCTGGAACAGGGTGGCCTCACCAGAACCACCAGCTGACCCCCGGACCCGGACCCAGACTCTAACCTAGAC
Organism: Antennarius maculatus; assembly: GCA_013358685.1. Lineage (NCBI taxonomy): Eukaryota > Metazoa > Chordata > Actinopteri > Lophiiformes > Antennariidae > Antennarius > Antennarius maculatus. Next base: position 21,210,503 of record CM023616.1, read on the forward strand.
AGGGAGTCCCCAGTTTTCAATCTGGCACTGATCTTATTGATTAGTTAATTTGACAAACATCTGTGACCCCGCCTCCTAGAGTGACCAGTCGAGGCCAGTAGAGTCTAGTAGAGACTGATACTGTCAGAGATAGAAAGAGACCAGTATAGATTGGTAGAGGCCAGTATAGACCATAGAGGACAGTAGAGTCCCTGACAGGAAGTCCCTTGTTTTCAATGTGGCACTGACCTTATTGATTAGTTGGTCTAACAAACATCTGTGACTCCGCCTCCTGGAGCTAAAACTAAATATTCAACATGCTAAAGCTAGGCTAACTGCCATCCCACTAGCACACAGATCACACATACAGTTGTGCAGTTTGAAGTCCTGAGGAGCTTTAGCGGACCACAGCCTCATGGTGTTGACTGTGTTGTTATGGTAACCAGGAACCGGAGTGTCATAGGGCATCGCCAACACCACCTACACACACACACAAACACATTCTCAGTTGTTTAACGCTAGCCTCTAGCGTCCTTGTTAGCATCTGGGTGGCGTCACACCTGGGTGTCGACCCACTTCACGCCGTTCTCCGTGTTCTCCACGCGGCCGTAGTAATGAACTGGCAGCATGTACTCAGGCCGCGCCTTCTCCCACGGGTTCCCGTACCTGAGCCAATCGTCTGCCTCCTCCTCCTGTGGGGGGCGGAGCAACACATTAATCAATCATAGACTATGGGGGGGCTTGTGCGTTGTGCAGCGGTGACTTACTTGCCAGCCGCGGCGGATCCTCTGGTTGAAGATTCCAAACTCGTATCGGATGCCGTAACCGTACGCCGCCAGACCGAGCGTCGCCATGGAGTCCAGGAAGCACGCTGCAAGACAGGCGTCAGTTTGTCAGTTAGTTTTACCGATCAATATGTTCATCAAACCGATCGATCAAACCGGGCGGCGTACCCGCCAGTCGTCCCAGGCCGCCGTTCCCCAGACCAGCGTCCTCCTCGATCTCCTCCAGCTCCTCAATGTCCAGACCCAACTACAGACAAGAAGTAAATCAGACAGACAGGAATCAGACAGACAGGTGTCAGACAGACAGGAAGTGCGTCAGACAGACGGGCGGTACCTGGTAGAGGGCCTCGTCAATAGCGTTCTGTAGGCCCAGGTTGATCATGGTGTTCTGGAGGGTTCTACCCATGTAGAACTCCAGAGACAGATAGTAGACCCTCTGGAAGCAGGCAGCGCGTTAGCTTAGCATGTAGCTCTTTATGCTAATATTGGACAGTTAACAGCAGGTAAATTCCGTTCAAATGCTAAAAGGTTCTTTAGAGAATTTAACAAAACCTCTTGAAGTCCACCAGTCTAACCCCAACTCTAACCAAAGCCTGGGAAATATTAAATATTTATTTCAGTTTTCACATTGATTATCAGTAAATGTAACACCAATCATCACGGTTGAAATGCAATTAATACTTTACCAACACAAACTACGACAAAACTTTATTGTCCGGATGAAGGACAAACCGGTTTAGAGCGTAGCAGCACTCTGGCGCCCTCTGGCGGGACGGCAGCAGATTGTAAAGCGGCGGTTCCGAGAGGAAAAAAAGAACCAAACTTTTATTCTTTTATTGAAGTTGGATGATTTTTTTTTTTTTTTACTTCATATGTTTTTTATAAACTTTATCTTATGAGTCAAAACTGAAGAATTAATCTTTTATTAATCATTTATTGACCTGCAAGACGCGCTTTAAATGTTATGAAATTAAATTCTTCATTTTTTTCTCATCCTCTACGTCATCATATCTTATTGATGATGCAGTTCCGCCCTGCTCATCCTCCTCGGACCATCTTCCTCTCACCTTTGGGTCTTTTTCGTAGTAGTACTGCTGGGTTCGGATCCAGCGGCCCACCAGGTAGTCCCGGACGGTGTGGGCCAGGGCCAGGTAGTAGTCCCGGGGTGTCGCCACATTCCGGTCCTTCACCACCGTGTAGTGGAGGTGCTGGTTGAAGCTCCTCTTGATACCCGGGACGTCCCCGAGGCCGGCGATGCCCCGCACGCTGATCTGCTTCCGCTTCTCCTGGTCGCTGAGCGGCGCCGCCATTCTGTCACAATCAATCCGGACGGAGGAGCTTGCAGGGCGGCGAGACGGGGAGCGGAGACACCGGAGAGACGGAACTTCCACCGCGGGTGGAGGAGGAAGAGCTCCGCTGCCACGCCCACCCTGATAACTTTGACAACTGTTGAGTTTGAGGGGGCGGGGCCTGGATGAGCCGGGGGGCGTGGAATTCAGGAGATCAGCTAACAAAGATCGTAGGTTTACAAGAGGGCTCACTCTAAGTCACGGTCAATCGAAGAATAGATTTAATCGATTTAGGAGGCAAATGAAGTTTAAAATAGAAAAAAATGGATGCTCTACTTCTTCTTTTGGTGTGAGTTTGAACGGGAGTAATTTTCTCACATTTCTATGTAATAAATTTAGTTGTTCATCACAACTGTGGGCGTTGACGAGTTAGTTCAGTATAGATTAGATTGAAATCTGATGAAGCGCTGAAAGAATGAGGAAGAAGAGAACAGGGGCTTTATTTATATCCTGCTTCCATCTCAGAACGGAAGAATTAACAGGTTGCAGCTGGGTTTTCTTCAATCGAAAAAAAAAAAAATGTTGATAATTATTTGAATTAATTTTAATATTTGATGATGATGACGTGGTGTTCGTGAAAACACGGTGAACAAATACCGCCAAAGAACCTTTCAAAATTGATTTTATTAAAGAAAAAAATGTAAGAGTGATCCATCTTGATCACAAATCCTCTGCGTGCGTCATGACGTCACCTCCAGAGCGTCACAGCGGTCGGCTCGCGCTCGGCTCGCGCTCCCTGGCTCCGGACAGTTAAGACTCTGTTTCCCCGAGAAGTTCGACGTGATTCCGCCGCTCAGGTGAGTCGAAACGTTCAGGGACACTTCCTGCTGCTGCAGGTGGCGGTCACGTGGTGCTTAAGGTGTGTTTCTGCGCGCGAGCTTAACTTCTAACGGATGTGTTTCAACTCCGTACAGCGTCCGACCGCCTGACCCGCCCGGTCCACCAGGAAAAGCGGCCCGCCTCCAGGTGAGGACTCCAGGTTAGAAGTGGTTCCGGTTTGAAGCTCGTTAATCCGGTTTGATTTCTGTTTAAAGCGAAACGAAACGAAACACAAACACGGATAATCAGCATTTTCCTACAAAATAAACTTATTAATTAATCATCCTGAGAGTCACGTGACCAGGTGCTTTGAGTACTTCCGTTTTAAAGTCTTTATAGTTCTGTGTATCGGATGGGCAGCATATTATCAGGTTAGCGAGTTGTGCTTTAATGAACACAGGAATTAGCCAGCTCATTCATCATGCTAACAGTTTAGCATGGTTAAGTTAGCAAAATGCTTGTTTCTTTAACGATGTCCTGGTCAGGTGACCTTCACCTGTTGCATTCTGGTCTGTCAGCAGGATGTCGAGCACCTCTCAGAAGCACCAGAACTTTGTCGGCGAGCCGATGGGAGACAAGTCGGTGAAGACTCTGGCGGGGATCGGCGAGGCTCTGGGGAAGAAGCTGGAGCAGAAGGGCTTCGACAAGGTGAGCGCCGCCAGACGGCGATCCATCACATCACATCATCTGTGGAAAAATTTATTTTATTTAGACAACCATTATTTTCTGTGCACTGGTAGTCCTCAAGATACAAACATTCCACTTTCGAACATTTGTAGATATGAACAAACGCGCTTCACCATATCTGACTATCGTCCTGCAGTTCCTCTTTCTGCCACAACCCCCGGGGTGGCAGCACCGCTGCGTTCACACATCTTCAACACTCGTCTCCCCCTCTTGTTGTTGTTTGTTGTTGTCTCTGTTAGCATCTCAGAGCGTCAAGCGTTGTTTCTTGGATACTTTACTGTTTATCATGGATGATAAAGCAAAGGCTAGTGAAAATAGTGATAGTGGTGAACATCTCTGTGATGACAACTCTGACTCTGACCCACAATAACTCCTCCCTCCTCCTCCTTCACTCGAAAGCTAAGCTACATGCTACAGTAACTACAGTGGATCATCAGCATAAAGAGTGTTGTCGTTGAGTGTTTTCTTCTTCTTCTCCTCAAGGATTAGATTACCGGGATTAAAGTTTAAACCACCTGAATCTGTACTTAACATATTCTGTGTCGTTTTAATGTCCTGTAATTGTTTCTGGACAGTCTGAGGGATTAGAACTTTGGTATTTAGAGAAGTAATGACCTCAAATGGAGATTATAGATTGAAATTTAAAAAATAACGACTTACGAACAATTAAATTTACAAACAACCTCTAGGAACCATTTGTGTTCGTATGTTGAGGACCACATGTATTTTTCTGCGTGAACTTCATGTACTTTTCGTGTATTCTTGGGAGTATTTTGTGTATTTTCAGGCCTACGTGGTTCTCGGTCAGTTCCTGCTGCTGAAGAAAGACAAGGAGATGTTCGCCGATTGGCTGCAAGACGCTAGCGGCGCAAATACCCATCAGGCCGAGCAGTGCACTAAGTGTCTAAAGGAGTGGTGCGAGGCCTTCCTCTGAGGCCCCGCCTCTTCCTGTTCTACCCCAGTTCCTTCCTGCCGTCAGACGATCGCTGTCGTTCTGCAGCGTCTCGACCACCGCCGTTCAGTGGCTTCAGGTTCATTTCCAGCCTCCTTCCTGCCGGCCGCTGTGATGTCACGGCTGTGATGTCAGGGCTGTGATGTCACGGCTGTGATGTCACGGCGACGCCCTGGTGATTGTTTTCTATTTTATTAGCTTTTTTTCTTTGGGGAACATTTACATAATAAAGTTTGTTCGAACGGTTTCTCAGCCTCAGTGTTTCAATCCAGTCGATCCTGACCTCCAGGTTCAGCGCCGCTGCCCCGGTGCATGCTGGGAGACCCAAACCTTTGAGGTGCCCGTTAGCGCCCCCCCGTGGTCAGGATGAGAACAGTCCCGAGAATCTGTTGGATGTTGAGTTATTGAGGAAGTGAATCAAATCCAAAAACCTCCCAGAGTCAAACCGATCAGACTTGAATTAAAAAAAATTTTCTCATGTAATCTCAGAATGTTTTTTCCTCTTGTATCTGAATGTTTCCTCCGTTCCGGACCACAGTTCTGGTTCTGGGGGTCCAATCTGAAGGATCCTTCTCTTGGTTCCTCCTGAGAAAAGAGAAAAAGAGATTATTAATCCAGGGGATTAGGGGGAGGGTGTTGGTTTCTGTCGCTGTTCAAAACCAACCTGTTTTCCTGGTTCTGCTCGTTCTTTACCGTGGAGTTTGCCTTCGTTAAAAACGTGACAGATGCCTCACAAGTTATGTCACTCGTTTTTTTACGTTCATCGGTGGTTCTACACATCTGGAAAGAGACGGGTTTCAATCCCGAGCAGAGCTAACTATCACTGCAATAACCGATCGGTCGATTATTATTATCAGCTCGCTGTCGCAGATTTCTGACGTTTTGGTTTCTTGTTGACTCCATTTCTGATGCCCCTACTTGTCATTTTGAAGGTTCTAACGTTCACCTTTGTTCTGTCTGTTCCTTCTTTTTTTTGTACTAAACAAAATTCTTTTTTATTTTTTGTACTATGCACTATAAGTAGGGAATTAATGCCAATGGAGAAGTGAAGAAGGGGTAGGGTTATATAAGCTTATGCTTCATCCTACTCCTTTTCGGGCATGTTTTGTTATTAGTATTATTGTTGTCTTCATTGTTGTTATTCTGCGCACATGTTTGAAATAAAAGCATTCATTCATTCATTCAATATCGGTAACATTGACTAGGGGTCAGAATCACCTTTTTCAGTGTGGGACAAAAAAGTACGACCACATCTCACCAATTTTGGCATCACTGCACTGGCTGCCCATACATTTTAGGATTCATTTTAAAATCCTTTTAATTTGCTTTTAAAGCCATAAATGGCCTCGCCCCACCTTACCTCTCTGAGCTTCTTCACCCATACACGCCCATCCGCTCCCTCAGGTCAGCTGACCAGCTGCTCCTCATACAGCCTAAGGTCAGGCTGAAGCTCAGAGGGGAACGCTTCTTCACTGGCTCATTTTAAAAGTCTTCTTAAAACCCACCTCTTTTCCCTAGCGTTTGACACCCTTTAGAGTGTTTTGTGTATAATTTTATATTATTTTAATTGTTTTTATCTGATTTTATTTCCGCTTTTAACTTCTTTTAAATTTTTTTATTGGATTTTTATTTTGATATTTAATTTAACTGCATTATGTTCATGGTTCTATGGTGCGTCTGTTCTGTTTCTTATCTAGTTGCTGTGCAGCACTTTGGGAACCTTGAGTTTATTTAAATTGTGCTTTATAAATAAAGTGGATTGGATTGGATTGGATTTCACCACTAGATGGCAGCAACACAACAACTCTGCGTGTTCAGTAATAATTTATGTGCAGCTATTAGAATTTTTTTCCCCCATATCTTTTTATTATTTTGTGGAAATTTACATTTTTGTAAGAGTTATGATGAAAGTTAAAAACAAACAATACTCTTCCTTTAATTACATTTTCATTCGAACCGAGAGGAAGAATGAAGATGTAGTCTTCTTCTTCAGGTGTTTAAAACTAGTCTCTTCTTATTCAGGTATTTTAAACTAATATAAATCTTGGTCATATAATTAAATTTATTAGTTCATATAATGACAAAAGTTATTCCTGTGTTCAAAACTTGCTGCGTTTACCCTCCCTCACCAGCAGGTGGCGGTATGTCCGTCTAAAAACGGACGTTAGAAGAAGAAGACGCTTTGATGCTTTGACTGTCACAGTGCGCAAACACACATCCAAGCATTCCGCACCGCTGGTGGACACCGGAAAGGTCTGACGAGCAGGCTGGGAAACGAAACTCCAGGACGGGACAAGGAAGCAGGAGCTCACGCGTAGACAGAACCGGAGGGGAACGTCTGTGTCCCGACAGGTGAGCCCGAACGGAGCGGAGCCTCTGGGGCCGGAGAACTCGAATAGCTGCAGCCGCTGTCAGGTTTGACCCGGGCGGACATCTGGACGGGCCTAGCGCGGCTCCTGTCATCCATAGTGAACCTCCGAACCGAACCGAACGCGTTTAATTATTAGTGCTGTCAGGCGATTAAAAAAATTAATCTAATTAATCGCATTTTAATCTCATACCTGCTAAAGGCCCCCAAATAAAGAATTTTAATTCTAGGACATTACAAGATTGTAGTGCATGACTAATCAATAAAATACACCGAGAAGATTTGAAAGCCACATTTTTATTGAAGTGTGCTTTATAAATGAAATTCAAAAGAAAAGAGGTGAAAAATGCAGTACAAATACAGTTAAATAACTGACAACAGACAACTCTGTCCTTGAGCCAGTTGCTCAGACAAACAAGCATGTTCACATTGAGTGTAACGCTGCCCTCTTCTTTTGAATGATGTTACCTGTGAGTGAAGAGAGTCTCTCACATGGCACAGACGTGGCAGGGGTAGCCAGGTATTTGGGCGCAAGAGAGGACAACTATTCATCAGCTCCTGCGTGAGCTGCTCGCAGTTAATGGAAAAGGCTTGAGTTTCCACCCTACATCGATGAGGTGTGCCGTGACTCCCAGGTAGTTATGATTGCTTACCAATGTCCAGTGATCACCTGTTAGGGCGACATGGCAGGCCCCTGCCAACAACTCTTCTTTCCTGGTCTTCTCATCGCCGTACAGCTGAAAATTCTTTTTCACAAAAAGGTACAAATCACTTTATTTTTGTTGGTTGTCCCCTCTTTGTTTTCTTTATAAGTAAACTGTCCTCCCAGTGGTCCGAGTGGTCTTGCCTCGCTCTCCTGTGTCGCGTCCATGTCTGTCCTCGGTAGCCCTGCTTTTGACCAGTGGCGTAGGGACGAAGTGACGTCACCACAGCCTACGGGTCCCTCAATGGGCCAAATTTGGCACTCGCGATTAATTGTGTTCATTTTTAGAACGCGTTAATTTTCAGCGTGTCAGCTAAACACCTGCATTAGTAATTGCAGCACATGGAGGGGGGGGGGGTGCGCTAGCTTAAATTTCTATAGGTTAATGCTGCTAGTGATCAATTAAAAACACATTTCCATCATATTTCCAAAAGAATCACATCTTGTCTGGTTTGATAATTAATTTTTATTTTCAGGGTTATGCTACTCACCAGAAACATCCACTCTCCGTGGCTCAACAGCTCAACACTGAACCAACACTGAACTTCCCCAGCGTCTCTCTCCGTGCACAGATGCATCTAATGAAAGCTAACGAGCACTGAGCAGGTGTGAGCGGCACAGAGGTGCATTCAGGGTACATAGGAAAAAACCAATATTCAACCAAAAAACTGTTCAAACCGTAATAAGAAGAAAATAATGCTGACCGTAAAAGAACACTGGGTTACACTACTGCTAGTAATAATACTGGTGTTATTTGTGATAATAGTATTTGCAGTAATATTACTTGCACAAATACTGCCGGTGGTAATAATAGTACTACTAGTAATACTCCCTCTATTTTTTCCCTACTGCTAGCAACTACACTATTAATACTAGTATTAATAATAGTACTACTAATACTCCCACCACTGCTGCTACTGTTAGCAATAACACTCTCAGTACTAGTATTACTGGTGTTAGTATTATTAGTGCTAGTAATACTAGAATTAGTACTAGTAGTAAACTACGACTAGTAATAAACCAGTAATAGTAGTACTACTGCTAGTAATAATACAAGTGATACTAGTATTTGTAGTTACGTTATTAGTACCATTCCTGCTAGTAATAATAATAGTGTTTTAAGTAATACTCCCACTACCTCTGCTACTGCTGCCATCAATACTATTAATACTAGTATTACTGGTGCCAGTAGTATTAGTACTAGTTATAACAGTAATAATACTAATAGTACTCTGACGCCTGTAGGCTGTAGGGTATCCTAGTTTTCGAGATGTCATGTTTTTCCTGTCCATCCGCCGTCGTCCCTCCTGGAGGGTTCGGTGTGCTGAACTTTGACCCTGAATGTTTGTGTGACGTCTGTCCCTCTGATCCTCGTGTTTAAAGAGTCTCTTCTTTCCAGAAGGTCTCAACCAAAGCAAAGAGATGAAGAGTAAGTAACAGCTGAGTCCAGAGGCCTCTTGTTTGTCTGTTTACACTCTGTTCTGTGACATCACGTCAGTTAGATGAGGACAGGAAGTCATCACAGCGCCCCCTGCTGTTGTTTCTGTGCACAAAATGTTTAATGTTATACTTTTAAAGAAAATAAGAAGATTTAAACTTTCAATCTGACTCGTCAGGGTTTTTTTATTTCGTGATAATTAGTGAAGCACCAGAAGTTAAACCGACACACTAACGACCAGCGATCTGCTGATCCAGGACCTAAAAACAAACAACATGAACGATGTTTGTTATAAAGTACGAATACCCTAACCCTAACACAACCACCTTAAATGTAAAAAAAAAAAAAAACACCTTAAAGATAGATAGATACTTTAATAATCCCAGAGGAAATTGCACATATCCACTGCTCAGCCAAACACTAGGAAAAAACAAAACAGGACATACCACAAGACATACACTACACTAACAGACACATGGAGCATTAACAGGACATATACTAAACTATAACTGAAATATAAACAGTATAAAATTAAAATAAAATTAAAATATTAACAGTATAAAATTAAATGAAATCCATTTAACCGCGTGCTGACCTCGCCACCTCCCCCCCGCTCCTCCTGAGAGAGTCACTAAACACTAAACAAACATAATCATAATTAATCAACATAATTGCTATGGGCTAATAACGTGATAAATATTTTTATTCTGATTTATTATACGCTAACATGGTATTACGTGCTTTTTATAAAACCATCTCAGTCTGGCCTCTCTGACTTTATCTCCAAAACCTCTAACATGTGCTGTCCCTCTGATGGACTCATTCCTGATCCTATCCTTCCTGGTCACTCCCAGAGAGAACCTCAGCATCTTCATTTCTTTTCCTCAGACAATCTTCACAACAACCATGTCTAATTTAGTTCATTCAACACAGCCAGCGACGAGCGAGTGACGTCACTACAAATACAGTGGTACCTCTACTTACGAAATTAATTGGTTCCGGAAGAAATTACGTAACTAGAAAATTACGTAAGTAGAGACACGTTTTCCATGTAAATGCCCTAATCCGTTCCAAGCCCCAAAAAATTAATGTTAGACCGGCCATCTGTCAGACCAGCCATCCGTTAGACCGGCCATCTGTTAGACCGGCCATCCGTTACACCGGCCATCCGTTACACCAGCCATCTGTTAGACCGGCCATCCGTTACACCGGCCATCCGTTACACCAGCCATCTGTTAGACCAGCCATCCGTTAGACCAGCCATCCGTTACACGGGCCATCTGGTAGACCGGCCATCCGTTACACCGGCCATCTGTTACATCGGCCATCTGTTAGACCGGCCATCCGTTACACCGGCCATCCGTTACACCGGCCATCCGTTACACCGGCCATCCGCTAGGCCATCCGTTACACCGGCCATCCGTTAGACCGGCCATCCGTTAGACCGGCCATCCGTTAGACCGGCCATCCGCTAGACCGGCCATCCGTTACACCGGCCATCCGCTAGACCGGCCATCCGTTAGACCGGCCATCCGCTAGACCGGCCATCCGCTAGACCGGCCATCCGCTAGACCGGCCATACGTTACACCGGCCATACGTTAGACCGACGGGAGCATTTGCAAGTTGGGTTAAAGAGAGCGGAGGGAACGAAGGACTCAATTTGTCCCTGCGCTCAATGGCAGCCCCCGCCTCCAGGAGTCTTTTCATGACCTCTACATGAGCTTTGAAGGCGGCTTTGTGCAGAGGTGTTCTCTGGAACGAAACAATAAAGTTTGATTCAATGATGACAAGTAAACAACAATCCTGTCAGGATTGGTGTTGTAACGGTGTAGCACGGGGGGCGTGTCTCACATGGTCCACGGCGTAGGGACGAGTACCACTGTTAACGTGTGTGTGTGTGTCCAGGCTGAACAGCGCTTTTTGACACACAAGCAGATGTTCACCGACCGCTTCCTGCCGGACGCCGAGGCGGCCGAAGCTCTGGGGCGAACCTGCTGGGAGGCGTGATCACACCCATCGTCCACATCATCACAGATGCAGGTACACACACACACAAACACACACACACACTCTCTCTCTCTCTCGGTCTCTGACACGCGTCTGTCTACCTAGAATCCTCGGCGTGCAGCCCTCTGTCCTGGCTGCTCAGTAAGTATCTGGATAACAGGAGCTCCACCAATCAGATGTCGTCTTTGTTTCCCTCACTTCCTGTTGTCAACAAAGGATAATTGAACGTATGTATTGATCAGGCTGTTTTCTGTTCTGTTCTGATTTGTCCAATCATGTTTAGAAGTTTTTGACCACTGAGATGTTTACAAACAAATGCTACAAATATACTGAGTCAGTATTTAGAGTCACGGAAACTACTTCATCTTCATCATGGTTTTAGTTTCCTCTTTCAACATGTTCATCATCAGACTAGTATTAGTAGTAATAATACCACGACTACTGCTAGTAATACTAGTATTGTACCAGTATTACTAGTATTAGTACTAGTAGTTCTACTACCCCTCTTAATAGTCCTAATAGTGCTACTACTGCTTGTATTAGTTATACTAGTATTAATGGTAATACTAGCAATGCTACTGTAACCCTTTTTATTGAGTAGGACCGAAAAAGTCTAAATATTAATCTGATCTCAAAAATCTAACGTATCTGTCTACTCATTATTTAGATTGTACTAGGTTCATAAGGAGACTGGCGGTGATGAATGAAAAGTTGTTATCTCCACCCTGATGACACACTGAAAAAATTTAAGGAAATATTTAAATTTAACAAACCAATATGAACATTTTCAATTTCTCAGGCACATGAACAAAATAACAAAACAAAATAAATTTTTCAACACCATTATCACTGTCCATTTTAGTAGTGGTTCGTTCAATGTCCATAGTTCCTCTTTGTTCATAATATGTCAGATCTGACTTGAAAAAGTAACAACTGAAAAACTAAAATCTGAGATCTCAGTTAATGGAAAAAAGGAAATTCTTAAAGGATTTGTAATCCTCTGTCCTACCACCCTCCTTGGAACCAGGTGGAGCATTCAGGAGCATCATCCACTGTATCCACTGTACACCTTCCACGTGGCATGCGGTCCGCTCATGTCAGGGCATGAATTCTTGGTGCAGATTTCATCCACAAATAAACCAGCCTGCACTCAATTGTACAGAGCAATTAATTGGTTTCAACTAAACAAAATGTTATATGAACTCATTTAATTTTAAAAATTTAAATTCAATTTCAATTTTCATATCATTTTCAATATCCGTACATTTCTTATTGGCCAAATACAAAAGAAATCAAGAATCAATACAATTTTTTATCATATATATTCACCAACAAAAAGGTATTTGCAGACTTACTGAAGACTGGTTCAAACTAATGCATCACAAGAGGCGTGTCAGCTAAACAACTGCATGAGTAATTGCAGCACATGGGGGGGGGGGTGCTATCTTAAATAGAAAATCACGTCTTGTCTGGCTTGATAATTTGCATTTTCAGGATTATACTATTCACCAGGATTGCAACGGAGCAGGCTAAGGCAGCACTCAGACACAGGGATATCGTGGGCCGAGTTCAGGAAGGGAGGAGTGGTCTTGATACCGGGGCCAGTACACCAGCCTGGAGCAAGGCCAATCCGTCCAAGAGATGCAAGCTGGTAGTCCAGGAGGTACGGCGGGAAGAGGAGGCAGGGAGGCGTGCACAAGCAGCGGCGCAGGCAAAGCAAGGGCAGTGGATGACGTGGGAAGGAGTTGAGAAGAGGAAGATCTCCTGGAAAGATCTGTGGGAGATGGAGGCCTTCAGGGCAAGCTTTACCATCAGGGCTGCTTATGATGTGTTGCCCTCTCCTGCAAACCTGGGCCAGTGGTATGGCAAAGACCCCATTTGTCCCCTATGTCCAAATCCAGCAACACTAAAGCACATCTTAGTGGGATGCAAGACCAGCTGACTCTGGTTTGTCTCACAGCTGAAAGCCGCCTCTACAAGAAGATCACCACCTACGTGCTTTCCGGGTGCATCCAGGTACTGCAGTGTGGACCCGCAGCTCAAGATGCGCTCGCTTAAGAACCCGTGCGTTAACTTCCTGTTTCCTGTCAGATGGTGCTGGGTCAGATCGAGGAGCATCGGCTCAGCCATCAGCCAATTAACATCCCGTTCTTCGACGTCTTCCTCAGGAGCCTGTGCCAAGGTTTGTCCGCGTCCGACGTGTTGTCCGTGTGTGTGTGTGGCGAAGGTTTGAAGGTGGTTCTGGTTCAGGGTTCAGTGTGGAGATGAAGCACGATAAATGCTTTGAGAAGATGGAGGTTTCGTCCAATACCAATGATGCATACAAGCTGACGGACAAGAACCTCAAAACGTACTGGCAGTCCAACGGCTGCACCGACCCGCACTACATCAACATCTACATGCACAAAGGGGTCGTGATCAGGTACCGGTGGGGGGAGGGTAGGCTCCCCGGAAGGACCCCACCAGACCTGAAGCCTCATGAGGCTGCTTCTAACTACGTGTGCAGACAACTGGCCGTCCTGGTGGCCAGCGAGGACCCCTACTTCATGCCGGCCCGGATCCAGGTTATTGGGGGGGATGAACCCACAAATATCAACACCAAACTGAACACGGTGAGTCTGGTCGGGCTGCAGGTGGACGTTGGTTCAAGTCCCACCTCAGTCATGTGAATGATCTGTGTGTGTGTGTGTGTGTTTGTGCAGGTGAACGTGACTCCTTCGGCTAGTCGTGTGGTTCTTCTGGAGAACCTGACCAGATTCTGGCCCATCATCCAGATCAGGGTCAAACGATGTCAACAGGTGAGACTCCGCCCCTCCATTGACAAACTCCGCCCACTGACTCTGCCCTTGCACACTAACTCCACCCAGCTACTTCCTTATTCCGTCTATCTCAATGCTGACTCCGTCCTACTTCCCCCTTTTTCTTCTTAATGGTCACACCCATCTATCCATCGTGACCCCACCCACCTCTAACTCCTGTAAACCCTGACAGGATGGCAGGGACACCAGGGTCCACAGGTTCGAGGTTCTGGGCCCGAAGTCAACGTTCTGGCCGGTGTTCAAGGAGCAGCTGTGCTGCCAGACCTTCCTGTTCTACAGCACCAAAGCTCACACCTGGTGCCAGGAGCTGGTGCAGAACCGGAGCGCGCTGCTGCAGCTGTTCAACAAGTAGGCCCCCGCCCCCACCCACAGCGCAGGGACGAGTCCCACTGTTAACGTGTGTGTGTGTGTGTCCAGGCTGAACAGCGCTTTGAGACAGGAACAGATGTTCGCCGACCGCTTCCTGCCGGACGCCGAGGCAGCCGAAGCTCTGGGGCGAACTTGTTGGGAGGCGCTGATGACACCCATCGTCCACAGCATCACACACGCAGGTACACACACACACACACGCGTTCTCTCTCTCTCTCGCTCTCTGACACGCTTCTGTGTCTACCCAGAATCCTCGACATGCAGCCCTCTGTCCTGGCTGCTCAGTGAGTACCTGGACAATAGGAAGACATCGCGCGGCGGGAAGAGCAAGAAGGCGGAGCTTAAGTCCAGGGTGCGGCGCCTCACACACCTCCTGGTCCACGTGGACACCAGCTGTCCCGACGTGGAGGAGCTCAAACCGCCGGTCAAGTCCAGTGAGTCTCAGACCACTTCCTGTCCCACCTCCCAACCCCGTCAGCAGCAGAGCTCCACCAATGAGACGTCGTCTTTGTTTCACTCACTTCCTGTTTACAACACAAAGAATAATTGAACTTATTTATTGATCAGGCTGTTTTCTGTTCTGTTCTGATTTGTCCAATCATGTTTAGAAGTTTTTGACCACTGAGGTGTTTACAAATAAATGCTACAAATATACTGAGTCATCATTTAGAGTAAACACGTAAACAACTTCCTCTTTCAACATGTTCATCATCAGACTAGTATTAGTAGTAATAATACCACGACTACTGCTCGTAATACTAGTATTGTACCAGTATTACTAGTATTAGTACTAGTAGTTCTACTACCCCTCTTAATAGTCCTAATAGTGCTACTACTGCTTGTATTAGTTATACTAGTATTAATGGTAATACTAGCAATGCTACTGTAACCCTTTTTATTGAGTAGGACCGAAAAAGTCTAAATATTAATCTGATCTCAAAAATCTAACGTATCTGTCTACTCATTATTTAGATTGTACTAGGTTCATAAGGAGACTGGCGGTGATGAATGAAAAGTTGTTATCTCCACCCTGATGACACACTGAAAAAATTTAAGGAAATATTTAAATTTAACAAACCAATATGAACATTTTCAATTTCTCAGGCACATGAACAAAATAACAAAACAAAATAAATTTTTCAACACCATTATCACTGTCCATTTTAGTAGTGGTTCGTTCAATGTCCATAGTTCCTCTTTGTTCATAATATGTCAGATCTGACTTGAAAAAGTAACAACTGAAAAACTAAAATCTGAGATCTCAGTTAATGGAAAAAAGGAAATTCTTAAAGGATTTGTAATCCTCTGTCCTACCACCCTCCTTGGAACCAGGTGGAGCATTCAGGAGCATCATCCACTGTATCCACTGTACACCTTCCACGTGGCATGCGGTCCGCTCATGTCAGGGCATGAATTCTTGGTGCAGATTTCATCCACAAATAAACCAGCCTGCACACAATTGTACAGAGCAATTAATTGGTTTCAACTAAACAAAATGTTATATGAACTCATTTAATTTTAAAAATTTAAATTCTTAAATTCAATTTCAATTTTCATATCATTTTCAATATCCCGTACATTTATTGGCCAAATACAAAAGAAATCAAGAATCAATACAATTTTTTTTATCATATAAATTCACCAACAAAAAGGTATTTGCAGACTTACTGAAGACTGGTTCAAACTAATGCATCACAAGAGGCGT
Source organism: Antennarius maculatus (assembly GCA_013358685.1). NCBI lineage: Eukaryota > Metazoa > Chordata > Actinopteri > Lophiiformes > Antennariidae > Antennarius > Antennarius maculatus. Next base: position 21,226,484 of record CM023616.1, read on the forward strand.
GTCGGCTGAACACCTGCATCAGTAACAGCAGCACATGTGAACCAACACCAACTTCCCCAGCGTCTCTCTCCGTGCACAGATGCCTCTAATGAAAGCTATGACTGGAGAACAGGGTAGCCTTGTTGCGTTGGCGAGCAGGATGGAGGGGAGCGGCGATCGGAACGGTTTAGCTTTTAGCTTAGCTGTAAGTCCTCCGCGGCAAACGCGCTTCTGTTCCCTCTCGCGCCGCCTCCGGTGTGTTCGTGGACGGTCTGCGCTGGAGGGGGACTCCGCTGTGTTGGGAGCCGCTGGGTCTGACTGGCGCAGGAGACCAAGGCTTTGGAGAATGATTCGAGTCTCTGGGTTCAATAAGTCCAGATGACCGAACTTCCTCAAACTAAGCAACTCCGCACGGTCATAAAACGGTTTTGTAGAGTTTTTCGTAGCAGTTTCTGCAGAAAAAAGTAATCTCACTGGCGAAAACGACGATGTATTGGCTGTGTTTCCGGACGCCGAAGCGGCCGCTGCCGTGTGAGGCGCCGCCATCTTGGGTCAATCATCTTATGAAACTGAAATAAAACATTCAATTTTTCTTCCCTCTTGTTTCTACGGAAGCCTAGAGCTGCCAGACCAAGACAATAAAAACCGGGACGTATCACGTTTTTTCGTCATACGTATCACGTTATTTCGTCATACGTATCACGTTATTTCGTGATAAGATGTTATGTTGTAACCTGACAATTTCATATCTAGAAATAACGTGATAGTCCCGGTTTTTATTTTCTTGGTCTGGCAGCTCTACGCTGCCGTAGGGTCCATTTGTTTTTCTTTTTTTAGCTAGTTTGGGTCTTTTCATCACCTTCACTTTATCTGCTTTTATTTACCTTTAATAATATTGGTTGATAAAATGTTGATTGATAAAAATATTGATAAAATGGACCAATAGGATCCATTCCACATGTAGGAGCTTAAAGCCGATAATAATTCTAATCGTCTAATGATTAAATTGTGTGAAAATTACTCTTTCATCAGAGTAAATACCAGTACTTGGTACTGTTATAACTATTGTTTTACCACTTTATCTGACTACTTTTATTACTTTATTTTTTACTTCATTTCTTGTTCCTTTATTACTTTTATTAGTTTATTACCTTATTTTATTACTTTATGAATTCACTTAATAGCTTCATTTTGTTACTTTATTACATTGTTACTTTATTATACTTTATTATTACTTTATTACATTATTCCATAAATTTTGTACGTTATTACTTCACTTTACTGCTTCATTTTGTTATTATTTATTACTTTATTATTATTATTATTATTATTATTATTATTACTTTATTACTTTGCTGTGTTACTTTGTTACCACAACAGGGAGTATCAGTACTGCATTTGCATTTTATGCAAACAGATAATCGACTTTAAAGCTGTTTGGTTTCATTTTAAACCCGAACCCAGATCCAGACAGCCGAGTCCGGACCATTAAACATAACGGTGAAGTTCTTATTAACAGAATTCACGTTGAGTCAACACAGTTAACTAAACTAAAAATGTGCCGAATTTTATCTAAAATGTCGTGTTAAATAATTCAGGACTCTTTAATGATGGACTGACTTGAGTTTAATCTCTTTGCCATGAGTCGTTTCTTAAATGTGGAGGTTTTTTAAACAGACTTCGTTTGTGACGTTTTCCGCTACGACACGAGCAGCTAGCTGCTCAACTAGCCATTAAGCGGCTAACGTGAACTTGTTAACCAGCTAGTTAACGAGTTGGTTAACAGGTGTTGTCTTAAAGCTAACCTGATGTTAAGCAAAGCGAAAGGGGGAGGCTAGTTAGCTAGCTCCCCCCACTGGTTAGCTAACGGTCTGTGGCTGACACGGGTCCAGACTATTCACTGGAACTCGACCACTTCACTTATTAGGTGGGATCCTTCCGCGGTCACTCCATAGTGTCACAAGTAGCTAGTTTAGCATGACGCTGCTAAATTAAGCTAACTTCACCGCTACCGTCACGTCTCATTGACACATTTGGCAAAGACACAAATACAAGCATTAGCTTTATGTTAGCTTCACATCTTAGCATGTTGCTAACCATCTAACCCCCCCCCAGACTCTGAAGGTCATCACCGGGGCCAACAAACACGACCTGCGCAGCGTCGGTGGCAGCGCGCCGCTCTCAGAGTCAGGCACACAGATGATGCTGGAGATCTTCGCCAGCATCGGCTCGGCCACGCCCGAGGGCTCTAGGGGGCTCCTGGGGACCATCCCCGCCGCCATCGAGCTGATGCTGCAGACCAAAGGGTGAGCGAACGCCGCTCCAGTCTTCGCCCTCCCCGCTGACCTCTTGACGTTTGTGTGTGTATGTGTGTGTGTGTGTGTGTGTGTGTGTGTGTGTGTGCGTAGCTGCGTGCTGTCGGTGTAAACGGCCTGCTGGTCATCGTCATGCTGATCTCCAGCCACAAGAGTCTGGCGGAGCAGCTGGTCGCCGCCAGCGTCACCGCTGTCCTGAAGAAGTGTCTCACGTTGTCTAAGACGGAGAGCATGCTGGCCATCGTCGCCCTCAACCACATCTCCATGGTGCACAAGCTGGAGAGCAAAGGTAGGTCACTTGATCCTCGGGCGGTGGGCGTGAATCGGTCGTCCTGGTCGGGGGCGTGACTGACTCCCACCCGTCTTCTCAGACTGTCAGGAGCAGATGGACACGGAGCTCCAGATGCTGGTGGTCGGCCTGAAGGAGATGATGGTGACCAAGGAGGTGATCCAGACGCTGGAGCAGCTGCTGTATGACGACACGCCGCAACTGGAGCAGGAGCGCAGCCAGGTAAGCCCCGCCCTACTGGCCTGCCCCCCCAAAACAAAGCGCCGACACGCAACAAACACGAGCACAGAAGCTCAAACCCCCCCCCCCCCCTCCGCCTCCCAACATTCTTTTTACTTCCTGGTTGGTCAGGTGACCCACAGTCGGGACACCTATCAGGATCTGGTCCGTCTGATGGAGCAGCACCGGTTGGACCGCGCCATCCCGGTCTCCATCGTCAAGTAAGGATCGCTCGCCTTTTGAACCACGATGATGATGTCACGGGTAGGGCTCATCTGATTGGCTGTTGGCGCGCAGGATACTTGTCAAGTTCCTGGACGGCTACGAGGAGGACGTCCTGCCGTGGCACGAGAGCATCGAGCCCTGCCTGTCCTCCATGACGACGTTTATCATCGACAAAGAGGTCAGTATCGCCCCCGCAGGCTGGGAGGAGGAACCACACGTGAGCTACGCTCACCTCTCATTGGTCATCCAGGTGGTGCAGCTGTTCATCCGCTTCCTGTACCGGCTGGCGTCGTTGAACAAGGACTACGCGGTGGTGATGTGTCGCCTGGGGATGAAGGAGGCGCTAGTGAAGGCGCTGAACAAACACGGCACCAACATGCTGCTGGTCACCGAGCTGCGCGACCTGCTGGGCGACTGCGAGAAGTACGCCAGCCTCTACAAGAAGATGACCACCAGCATGCTGGCTGGGTGCATCCAGGTACCGCCGTGCGGACCCGCAACTCCAGACGCGCTTGCTTAAGAACGCACACGTTCACTTCCTGTTTCTTGTCAGGTGGTGCTTGGTCAGATCGAGGAGCATCGGCGCAGCCATCAGCCAATCAACATCCCGTTCTTCGACGTCTTCCTCAGGAACCTGTGCCAAGGTTTGTTCGCGTCCAATGTGGTTCTGTCCGTGTGTGTGTGTGTGTGTGGCGAAGGTTTGAAGGTGGTTCTGGTTCAGGGTCCAGTTTGGAGCTGAAGGAGGACAAATGCTGGGAGAAGGTGGAGGTTTCGTCCAATCACCATCGAGCGAACAAGCTGACGGACAAGAACCCCAAAACCTACTGGGAGTCCAACGGCTGCACCGGCTCGCACTTCATCAGCATATACATGCACAAAGGGGTCGTGATCAGGTACCGGTGGGGGGAGGGGTAGGGGCCCCGGAAGGAGCCCACCAGACCCGATGCCTCACGAGGCTGCTTCTAACAGAATGTGTGTGTGTGTGTGTGTGTATGTGTGCGTGTGTGTGTGTGTGTGTGTGTGTGTATGGGTGTGTGTGCAGATGAACGTGACTCCTTCGGCTAGTCATGTGGTTCTTCTGGAGAACATGACCAGATTCTGGCCCATCATCCAGATCAGGGTCATACGATGTCAACAGGTAAGACTCCACCCCTCCGTTGACAAACCCCGCCCTCTTCCCATTGACTCCGCCCTTCTACACACTAACTCTGCCCATCTACCTCCTAATTCTGTTTATCTCTACTTCCCCTTTTTCTTCTTAATGGTCACACCCATCGTGACCCCACCCACCTCTGACTGCTGTCCCCCCTGACAGGGGGGCATCGACACCCGGGTCCAGGGGTTCGAGGTTCTGGGCCTGATGCCGACGTTCTGGCCGGTGTTCAAGGAGCAGCTGTGCTGCCGGACCTTCCTGTTCTACAGCACCAAAGCTCACACCTGGTGCCAGGAGCTGGTGCAGAACCGGAGCGCGCTGCTGCAGCTGTTCAACAAGTAGGCCCCCGCCCCCACCCACAGCGCAGGGACGAGTCCCACTGTTAACGTGTGTGTGTATGTGTGTGTGTGTGTGTGTGTGTCCAGGCTGAACAGCGCTTTGAGACACGAGCAGTGGTTCGCCGACCGCTTCCTGCCGGACGCCGAGGTGTCCCAAGTTCTGGGGCGAACCTGCTGGGAGGCGATGATCACACCCATCGTCCACAGCATCACACACGCAGGTACACACACCACACACACACACACACACACATTCTCTCTCTCTCTCGCTCTCTGACACACTTCTGTGTCTACCCAGAATCCTCGGCGTGCAGCCCTCTGTCCTGGCTGCTCATTGAGTATCTGGACAACACCAAGACGTCACGCGGCGGGAAGAGCAAGGAGGCGGTGTTTAACTCCAGGGTGCGGCGCCTCACACACCTCCTGGTCCACGTGGACACCAGCTGTCCCGACGTGGAGGAGCTCAAACCGCCGGTCAAGTCCAGTGAGTCTCAGACCACTTCCTGTCCCGCCTCCCAACCCCGTCAGCAGCAGAGCTCCACCAATGAGACGTCGTCTTTGTTTCACTCACTTCCTGTTTCCAACACAAAGAATAATTGAACTTATTTATTGATCAGGCTGTTTTGTCCAATCATGTTTAGATGTTTTTGACCACTGAGGTGTTTACAAACAAATGCTACAAATATACTGAGTCAGCATTTAGAGTAAACACGTAAACAACTTCCTCTTTCAACATGTTCATCATCAGACTAGTATTAGTAGTAATAGTAGTACCACGACTGCCGGTAATAATACTAGTATTAGTAGTACTACTGCTAGTACTAGTATTATACTAGTATTATTAGTATTAGTAATACTACTGCTAGTAATATTATTATACTAGTAATACTGGTGTTAGTAAAGATGCTGAGGTTCTCTCTGGGAGTGACCAGGAAGGATAGGATCAGGAATGAGTACATCAGAGGGACAGCACATGTTAGAGGTTTTGGAGATAAAGTCAGAGAGGCCAGACTGAGATGGTTTGGACATGTCCAGAGGAGAGATAGTGAATATATTGGTAGAAGGATGCTGAGTTTTGAACTGCCAGGCAGGAGGCCTAGAGGAAGACCAAAGAGGAGGTTTATGGATGTAGTGAAAGAGGACATGAAGGTAGTTGGTGTGAGAGAAGAGGATGCAAAGGACAGGGTAAGATGGAGGCAATTGATTCGCTGTGGCGACCCCTGAAGGGAAAAGCCCAAAGGAAAAGAAGAAGAAGAAGAATACTGGTGTTAGTACTAGTAGTACTACTACCCCTCATAATAGTACTAACAGTGTTACTACTGCTTGTAATATATTAGTAATTCTAGTATTAATAGTAATACTAGCAATGCTACTGCTGCTACTAGCAATAATACTGGTATTATTAGTGGTACTGGTATTAGTAGTAATATTACTTGCACTAATACTGCCGGTGTTAATAACAGTCCATCCATCCATCCATCTTCCACCGCTTATCTGTAGTCAGGTCGCGGGGGCAGCAGCTTCAACAGGGAGCCCCAGACTTCCCTTTCCCCGGCCACATCCACCAGCTCTGACTCGGGGATCCCAAGGCGTTCTCAGACCTCCCTAGGGAGGCGTCCTGGAGGCATCCGCACCAGATGCCCAAACCACCTCAACTGACTCCTTTCCACGCGAAGCAGCAGCGGCTCCATTCTGAGCCCCTCGCGAACAGCAGTGTTTCTCACCTTATCTCTAAGGGAGACACCAGCTATCCGCCTGAGAAAGCCCATGTCAGCCGCTACTGCCAGCAACAATCATATTAATTATTAGTTGTATTAATACGCCTCTTCGTCCTCGTCTTCAGCCAAACCTAAGGCAAGGAGCAGCAGCAGCATCGCGGGCATCGCCTTCTGCTGGCAGGGAGTGGTACAACAACAGGTGAGGTTCTGCTCGCGCCTCACCTTCACGCTGTCGGGTTTGAGGCGTTAACGGACCCCCGACTGAACCCGCCTCAGGTGAAGACGTTCCTGGAGAACAGCTGCAGCCTTCCGGGCTTTGTGGAGTCCTACCTGGGTCTGTACCTGCGGCTGAAGAAGGCCATGGAGGAGCTGTTCGGACAGCAGACCGCCTTCGCCCTCGCCTTGAGAGACGGGTTCTCCGCCGCGCTGCTGGAGCTGTCATTCCTTAAAGCCATGCGCGTACGTCTGCACGTACCTGCACCCACTTCCAGGTGTGAGTCCGCTCCTTTAAACCTCACCTGTCGGTGTTTACCCTCAGGTGAGCGAGCGTTTCGCCCAGTACATCGATCACATGATCCAGACCAGCGGCGTGGCGAGCAGCAGCGTGGAGATTCTGGCGCGGCTGGAGCAATTCCTGGAGCCGATGCGCTTCCTGTCGGGCCTGGAGCTCGCCAACACCTTCGAACACTTCTACAAGTGAGAACGTCACGTTGTCCACCCACGAGGCCCCGGGTGGGGGTTCACCATCCGACTGTCGTCCTGCAGGTACTACCTGGGCGACCGGCTGCTGGCTCAGGGCAGCGTCTTGTTGGAAACCACCATCATCGACCAGATCGGCAGCTGCTTCCCGTCTCCACGCTGCAGATATTCATCCTGCTGAAGTTCAACAGTCAGGAGGTAAAATCCACCGGCTCCCCTCCCCCGGGCAGAACTGGGATGACAGCTAACTGTAGCTAACTGTTAGCTTTGAGGAAAGTTTATTAGCTTGATCGTAGCTTGTTTTCAGAAATGCAGAAATGTTCTGATAGTAGTAATAATAATAATAGTAATAATAGTAGTAGTAATAATAATAACAATAGTAGTAGTAGTAATAATAGTAGTAGTAGTAACAATATTAATAATAGTAGTAATAATTATAATAGTAATAATAGTAGTAATAGTAGTAATAATAATAATAGTAGTAGTAGTCATAATAGTAGTAGTAGTAGTAACAATATTAATAATAATAGTAGTAATAATAATAATAATAATAGTACAGTTAACCCTCGGTTTTCAACCAATTCGGTTTTTGACCAGAAAAGAGAATTTTACGTCTCTGAACTCGAACCAAAATTCGACTCGACCAAACCGAAAGAAGCCGAGCGTACCTGAACGCGACTCAATCGGGAGCCGAGTGAACTCGAATGCCCAGGATGCTTCCTCCGTTGTGCATTCGTGTTCAAAGTTCGATAGGATGTCTTTTATTCAAATAAAACACAGTGTCTATTTCTACCCTTTTTTATTCATAGTAAACTGTATACAGTGCAGTTTATGGTGTAAAATAGTAAAAAAAAAAAAAAACAACTTAGAAAAAGTTGTTTTTTAGACTTGGAACGGATCAAAATTATTTACATTAATTATAATGGGAAAAATAGTTTCGGATTTCGAACAACTCGCTTTTCGAACAGCCTTCTGGAACGGATTATGTTCGAAAATCGAGGTTTGACTGTAGTAGTAGTAATAATAGTAGTAGTAGTAGTAACAATATTAATAATTACAGTAGTAATAATAATTATAGTTGTATTAAATAAATGAGTTTTTTATTTCTGAATGTTCGTGATGTGTTCGCTGACCGTCGGTTCTCCCTGCGTCCCTGCAGGAGGTTAGTGTCGACGATCTGCTGAAGGCGACCGGCCTGTCGGCCGCCGTCCTGCTGCACGCTCTGACGCCTCTGATTGGTCAGGGAGGACCGCTGACCTGCAGTGACCCCAAAGGTCCGACACACACACACACACACACACACACACACACACACACACGTCTTCGTCACTCTCCTGACCTGTCTGTCTGCTCTCAGGTGTGCTCTTTCTGAACCAGCAAGCTGTGTCCTGCAGTCAGGCAGGAAGTCCCGCCTCCTTGCGGCTGCTGCCCCAGCAGACGTACATGGACGTGGACGAGGACGCCGCCGGCGCGCTGGAGAGGAAGAAGAACTACATCCACTGTCTGATCATCAACATCCTGAAGCAGGAGAAGGAAATCCATATCGACAGCCTGGTGTTCAAGGTGCGAACGATCACCATCGTGTCGTGAGGGGGGGGGGGGGGGCGCGTCCACGTATCCGATATTAACATCAGTCACCCCCCCTTCTCCAGGTTCTGGACTCGTGTCACAAACGGGAAGCGTCCGGCTCGCCGGGGGCGGGACGCTTCAGCTGCAGCGCCAGCGACGTCCTGTCGGGCATCCTGCACCTCATCAGCAGAGGCTACACGCGCCGCAACGAGGACAACCCCCACATCGTGGAGTTCCTGTCCGAGGACCCGCCCGCCGACGGCAAGGCCAACATCAGGTGTGTGACCTTTGACCTTTACATGTAGAGCTCGTTCGTGACGTCGTTCAGACGAGAGGAGAAGAGCAGCGGGCGTCGGCGTAAACACGAGATTTATTATAAAGAAAAATCATTTAGGAAAAAGCTTTTAAATCATTGGCTCTCGTTTCCCATGACGACGTTCTGCTGGGATGCATTTAAGGTGGTTGGTTTTGTTGTGACTATCAAAGCCCAAAAGTAGTCACTGAGAGGAGAGAGAGCTGGGCTCTGTCCGACACGCCGAGTCCAAGGAGAAAACACGAGGCACCGTTGCAGTTGTGTACATTTAATTTGCATTTAGTGAAGAACAGTGAAATTGAAGATGACTGGACTAGACTTACTGTATATTATAATAGTTTACTCTTTACAGTCAACAGAAATATCAACACCTCACACACACACACACACACACACACACACACACTCTCTGTACCAAGCAAACAGAATCACAGCCAAGCACAGGTGATATTCATCAGGCAATCAATCAGTCAGTCTCCTGCATAAACACGCCCACACACACAAGCCACACCCACTACGCCAAGTGAAAACACAGGAAGTAAATCCTTGCCTCTACAGGTTTTTCAGGTCCAAGGCGGACCGGGCGTCCCATTCCGGAGACTCGGACACAGGAGAGGACAGCAGCGAGGCGGACGAGTAGGATGAGTAGTTAAAAACGTGACAGATGCCTCACGAGTTATGTCACTCGTTTTTTTTTTTACGTTCATCGGTGGTTCTACGCATCTGGAAAGAGACGGGTTTCAATCCCGAGCAGAGCTAACTATCACTGCAATAATAATCGATCGATCGGTCGATTATCATTATCAGCTCGCTGTCGTAGATTTCTGACGTTTTGGTTTCCTGTTGACTCCATTTCTGATGCCCCTACTTGTCATTTTGAAGGTTCTAACGTTCACCTTTGTTCTGTCTGTTCCTTTGCTGAGTCAGCCCAACTAAATAAAGCTTTTAGTGCTGCAGGACGAGTCTTTGATTGAATTTCACTTAATTCTTCTTCAGTCGTCTCTGAAGAAGGATTCAGGCTAGCCGTGTTAGCTCGGAGGCTACATCTGCATGCTAGCAGGTGTCAATAAACTGAACAACTACAGGTAAACCTCTGTTGACGTCGTTGATCCGTTCCAGGAGGCGTGATGTAAGTTGAAAAACGATGTAAAATGCATTCGTCTCCCCGCGAACCATTCCCAGTTCTGAACTAAATCACTTTAAATAAATTTATTTATGAATGTTTTAATACTTTGTTCTTACTATGAAAGATTTTTTAATATAGTACAAATAAATATGAGCTTGTTTTCAGCTGCTTCTTCCTCTTTTCGTGTCACAAGGGTTGCTACGTGCTAATAACATTATATATTTTTTTAGTCTGATTTATTACCGTATTGGCCCGAATATAAGAAGGTGTTTTTTGCATTGAAATAAGACTGAAAAAGTGGGGGTCGTCTTATACTCGGGGTCTAGACATTATACCCATTCACAACGCTAGATGGCGCCAGATATCTGTAAAACGACTGTTGAACTAACTCCCCCAGGCCAAACCGAACCCCTGTCACGAAGAAGAAAAATATAAAATAGCGGTAAGAAAGAAATGAGAAAAAAATACGAGAAAAGATAACAGAAAATGGAGAAACGTAGCGACCATCTGGAGAAAAGTGGGTCGAAGATCAGCCAGGTTAACCGGCAGCTGAGAAGTTATGATGCAAACTTCAAAGTGATGGTCATAAATGAGGCAGAGTCTTCAAACAATTGCAAAGCGGCTGTGAAATATGGTGTCAGAGTGTAATGTACGGACACGGAGAGCTCAGAAAGATCGCCTAAAAATGCTCACCGTCAGAGAAAAGCTTTCCGTGGTCCTCAGAGCGGCCGCTTCCAAGAGCTCGACAGGAGGGTGTGTGCGTATGTGGACGAGAAACATTAACATGGTATTAAGTGCTTTTTAAAACCATCTCAGTCTGGCCTCTGACTTTATCTCCAAAACCTCTAACATGTGCTGTCCCTCTGATGGACTCATTCCTGATCCTATCCTTCCTGGTCACTCCCAGAGAGAACCTCAGCATCTTCATCTCTTCTCCTCAGACAATCTTCACAACAACCGCGTCTAATTTAGTTCATTCAACACAGCCAGCGACGAGTGAGTGACGTCACTACAAGTACAGTGGTACCTCTACTTACGAAATTAATTGGTTCCGGAAGAAACTAAGTAGAAAATTACGTTAGAAATTAGAAAAATTCAACCCCCGGGGTGGCAGCACCGCTGCGTTCACACTTCAACACTCGTCTCCCCCGCTTGTTGTTGTTTGTTGTTGTCTCTGTTAGCATCTCAGAGCGTCAATGTTACGTATGCCTACGTGTGTATTTTGTGAGTACTGTGTGTAGGTGTGAATGTGTATGTGGGAGAGATGGGTGTGGTGTGTCTGTGTCCTGTGCTTTGTTTTCTCCAGGCCCAGAGCACCCAATCCAGCTCCAGGTCCTGCCGGGAGCTGTCCAACAAGGAGCTTCCAATTTACCTGCTGATCACTCCACCTGCAGCCAGTTACCACAATCACCTGAAATTGCATGTCCCGCCCCAAACACACCTGATATATAAGTTCTTTGTTTGCCATTCAGAGAAGGCTACATCTTGAATCTATCTCGTCTCTAAAAGCTACATCTTGAATCTATCTCGTCTCTAAAAGCTACATCTTGAATCTATCTCGTCTCTCAGGCTTCATCTATCTCACATCTCATCTCCGCTCTCCTTCTATCTCGGTTTCATGTTCTGTGTGGTGAGTACTGCCAGTTTAGTTTAGTTATCCTTTGTTAGTTATTTGTATGTTGGCCCATGGCCTAGGGGTAGCTAGACAGAGGCCTCTATACATTACCACATTCCTCTGTCTAGAAACACTAGTTAGGATGTTGTCTTTCTATTGTATTTTTGGTCAGTTTCTGACTGTCTCAGTAGTGTAGATAGGCAGGGTTATTATTTTGTTTAGTTACCTGCATTGTTTAGTTGGTGTTTCTCTTCTAGATTATTTTTGTTAATTTTGACAACATCTGTTGCCTTAGACCATGTGACATCATTTTTAGTTTGGCAGTCTCACCGTTTTTGTGTTCCAGTCTTGTGTTGAACTATATAAAAACAGCCGGAGTGGTGCGAGGCCTTCCTCTGAGGCTCCGCCTCTTCCTGTTCTACCCCAGTTCCTTCCTGCCGTCAGACGATCGCTGTCGTTCTGCAGCGTCTCGACCACCGCCGTTCAGTGGCTTCAGGTTCATTTCCAGCCTCCTTCCTGCCGGCCGCTGTGATGTCACGGCTGTGATGTCAGGGCTGTGATGTTACGGCGACGCCCTGGTGATTGTTTTCTATTTTATTAGCTTTTTTTCTTTGGGGAACATTTACATAATAAAGTTTGTTCGAACAGTTTCTCAGCCTCAGTGTTTCAATCCAGTCGATCCTGACCTCCAGGTTCAGCGCCGCTGCCCCGGTGCATGCTGGGAGACCCAAACCTTTGAGGTGCCCGTTAGCGCCCCCCCCGTGGTCAGGATGAGAACAGTCCCGAGAATCTGTTGGATGCTGAATTATTGAGGAAGTGACGTCATATTTGTAACTCTCCATATTTGTAACACCTGAACTTTCTTTGCAGTTGCCATGGTAACTGTTATGTTAGCGTCAGTTGGCATGCGCTAGTCAGAATCCAAAGCTATTCTGACATGAATCGTTTCTCATGCTGGAACTATTCCTGCTGGTACTCGTACTGCTAGTATTTGTATTTCTAGTAACTGTGTACTCTCGTACTTCTTAAAGAGACAGTACCCGTTATAAAATCATCCTCCTGGATTTAATTAAACGTCTGCAGCTCGTATCTCATAACTCGTATGTCAAAGAGCTGCTGTCGTTTTACAAGTTATTAGTTGTACTTGTTCGAATCTTTATACTTCTGCTGCTGTGACTCAGGAAAAAAATGTAAAACTTTATTTAAACATTCAGAAACATTCACATCTGTTCAGCTCGTAACAAACACCAAACAGGAAAAGACACCAAGTCGAACGGCAACAGGAAGCCGGTGTCGTTAAACTGGTGACCTGATGCTGAAACCCCGCCCACAAGACCCAACCCGCACTCCCCGGCCCCTCCCCCCCGTTCAAGTCATGTCATCCAAAAGCTTAAAAATTGTCCCAATTTCCAACGCGTCTTGAACGCAGCATTCTGTGAGGCGTGAATGAGGAAGCTAGCTGTAAACTGCCCCCTGATTGGCTCCCGTCAGTAGTGTGAAGTAACTGAGTACAGTTAGTTACTTCCAGCTTGAGGTACTCGTATTTAACTCGTTTTCTGCGATCCTTCATTTCACTTTTGGTGAAATTAGATTTTATTTTTTTTGACAAAACAAACTGCTCCAAGAAATCTGGCCTGAACGTGATTAAATGAAAAAGATCCATAATTATAATTATAATATATAGAATATGTATGATTTCATAAGATTAAAATAAATCACTTAAATGTCAAAACAATCCTCCATAAAAACGCCCTTTATCACCAAACATGTAGAGTCAAAGTGATGATGTCATCACCGATGATGTCACAGCTGGAGTATCACCATGATGTCACGTAGTTCAAAAAAATCTATTGAATCATCGGCGTCTGATTGGCTGATCAGATGAGAGGCCGTCCTTCAGCCTGACACTGCCGTCTCCATGGTAACGGGCATTAGGCTCACCCAATAGGAGCAGAGCTGACGTCAGCCCCCAGAGAGGCTGGAGGGTGTGGTCCCGGGACTGCATGAGGTCATCGTTTGTCTGATGATGTCATCAGAACATTCAGGAAGTCGAAGTTTTTCACAATAAAAGCATCAGTGTTTCTTTAGGGACTCGATGTAGTGAAACGTTGCTCCCAGCGCCCAACTGGTTTCCACCTGGTTGATAGTCCGGGCCAGCTGCAACATACAGAGGAGAGGAGGGTCTGGGATCTGGTCCAGAATCAGGACCGGGATCTGATCCAGAATCAGGACCGGGATCTGATCCAGAATCAGGACCAGACTCACCTTGAAGCGTTTGTTCGGAGGGAATCCGAGCTCCTGCAGAAGGACGGAGATGTAGACCAGATCCAGACAGAGATACGGACTCTGGACCTGATCCACAGACAGACCGCCACACACTGTGAGGTGAGGGATTACCGATTAGATTAAAGGTTAGATTATAGAAAACTCAAGAAACAGGAGGTGACATGGCTTTAAATTCAAATTGACTGTGAATGATGTCAGATTAGCTGATCAATTTGCTCCAGTATTGATTTGTCTCGTCTGGCTGTTTCAGGTGTAGTTCCGGTGTTCTCCACACGGGGGCGACGTCTCACCTCTCTTGGCTGAGTCGATGTAATCTGACAGCAGGATGGTTCCTCCGGTTTTCTCTTCTGAACACAAGAAACAGAATCTTAAGGTCACTGGAGTCACTGTGGCAGGTACACACAACTGTTTCTAAAATGATTCATAATAATAATAAATAATAATATTATTATTAATTATTATTAGTCATTATTATTATTATTATTACCATATTATTAAAATTATTGAAAATTTTATTGTGCATTTTATTCTATTTTAAATTCAGTAGAACCTCGAAATAGGAGTTTTATCCGTTCCTTGACAACATTCAATAATTTGAAATAACAAATTATCCATTTCAGCTTTGTTAAAAAAGTTTTTTGAAAAAACTAAATTATGAAAAAAACAATCAACAAATAGACTTTACTTGTATATAATTAATTATATATTAGTTACGTAAACAACAATAAGAACAAGAGGAAACGCAGAAGTCACGAGAACACACGAGCTACGTCTTTACTCCACCAACGAGAACGAGATCCGGTCTCACTGATGATGTATCCATCCGCCGGAGGGACTACTTTACTCACCGATGACCCGCAGGTCGACAGCCCGGTCATAATAATAGGAGAAGGCGTAGAATTCCACGTCGGCCGCCTCGGACGCCTTTGTCACCTTCCTGTACAGAACCTTCTGGACTTTGTTCCGACACGCCTCGTACGCCGGTTCGCCTGCGACGCACACACAGCCACACGTTCACCAGTGCTCCCGATGCATCATGGGTAACGAGAACCAATCAGATGAAGGGAGGGCGGCGCCCACCTGCCTTCTGACCCTTCACAGAGTAGAGCACGTCGGCGTATTCCCACGTGCCGGAGAACTCTGGAGCAAGGCAGGGGCTTATCAGCTCAGTGCTGCCCCCTACTGCTCACACACACACACACACACACACACACACACACACACACACACACACACACACACACACACACACACACACACACACACACACACACTGGGATCAATCAGCAATCAGATGATGGATTATTGATCTGATCGGTCAGGGAGGAGGCGCGTACGTACACGGTGAAGCGTCAACGCCTCCTAGGATGGCGAGTCGAGCCGACATCAGACCCAGACCCAGATAGCTGAGAGCATAAGTCACATGACCAATCAGACAGCCTAGCCTAGCCTAGCTTAGCTTAGACTTGGTGTGAAACACTGGACGTCCACCTCCATCAAAGTGTGTGTGTGTGTTGTACCTGTGAGCGTAGACGGTGTGTGTGTGTGTGTTGTACCTGTGAGCGTAGACGGTGTGTGTGATGTTGAACAGCGTGAAGGACTGGATGTCATCGATCGGTGACGTCTGGATCGTTTTCTGGACGAAGGAACCAAACATGTGAGTTAGCCGTGTGCGCTAACAAGCTGAAGCTAACCAATCAGACGGATACAGGAAACAGGAAGTCGACCTGCAGCCTGGGATTAGCCTAGCATTTCCTGATTACAGCCTCTAAAATTGGGGGAGTCATGCTGATGGTTTGATAGTGACATTCATTATTTATTGTGTGTGTGTGTGTGTGTGTGTGTGTGTGTGTGTGTGTGTGTGTGTGTGGTGGTGGTGGTGGGGGGGGGGGCATCCTTACCTCATCTTGAGGACTGAAGGTGATTTGAGTCGAGCCGCCGCCCAAATCTAAGATCCCCACAGTGGGCAAGTCGGCATGATGGACCCCCCCTGGAGACAGAGAGAGTTAGTTGTGTGTGTGTGTGTGTGTGTGTGTGTGTGTGTGTGTGTGTGTGATTGTGTTTCTCACCATTGAGGAAGTTGACGGTGATCCAGGCGGAGATTCCTGAACGGAAACAAACGAAATATTGATCAGCTCTTCACACCTGATCTATTGATCTGCTCAAAACTGATCGATTCGAGCTGATTGTGTGTTGTCGTCTGCATCTCGTTTCCGTGACGACGGACCCGATAAACAAAACCTGGCGGTGACATCATCACCGGGACGCTGAGATAACATGGAGGCGTCTACTTCCTGCTGCAAAGCCTGGTTTAAACTAGTCTAGCTAACCAGCTAGTTAGCTAGTTTAACTAGCTAACTAGCTGGTTAGTTAAACTAGCTAACTAGCTAGTCCGTATGAAGCTGTTAGTTGTGAGCGTGAAGTTTGAAACATTTGAGCGTGACGTTTGATTCGTCCGTCGTTCTGATGATGGACTCTTTCGGCTCAGCCTCTGTTGCCCCCGGCGACATGCATTAGTGCCTTTTACCAGTGACCTCTGACCCCCCCTCGATGCAGCCGCGGGTGATTAGAGCGCCTGATGAAAACTGTATCATAGAGGCTTTACAGTAAAACTCTTACGGAGACGCTAAGAAGCCGTTTCTCCACAAAACAACCCCCCCAGCCCCCCCCCCGCGCCCGACCACTCAGGGACCTGCATTAACAATAAGTCGCCTCCACTCAGGGCGGTGGTGGGTAAGCTGGGAGTGGGATGAGGATCCGGGTGGGCTCCTGAAAGGCCGGCCGGGGGCCGGAGCGCTCCATTAGTGTGCCCGCCCCCCCCCCCCCCCCCCTCACCATAAGAAGTTAATCATCCCACTCAGGAAGGAGAAAACATTTCCACGCCAGAAACCGACCCACAGGAGGACGTAATCCACCCCCCCACCCCCAAGATTAAGCGGGACGTTATCCCACATGGACATAATTGCTTGTATGAACTACTTTAAAAGGATTGGATTAAACGTGTCCATCCGCCAGGACGCCTTCGTACGCGTCTGACGGGAATTAGTGCCGCCAGTGGTGAGGAAGCCCCGCCCACACATCTGGATCCAGAACCGACCCCCCAAAAAAAAAAGTTCTTCCGCTGCCGAGGAAGATGAAGATGTCCCCACCTTCGTCGGTGCCGTCCATGATGGACACGCTGTCGTCTGTGGAGAGGAACGGAGACTCCAGGAAGAGAACTTTCACCTGCCAGGAGAACCGATCATCAATAAATCAATATCAATCAATCAATACATCATCAGCATCATCGTTGTCATGGCGACGCACCTTGTCCAGCAGCTGCTGCGCCTTCTCCCCCGGCAGCAGGCGGAGGCCGGCGGTGGCCTTCAGGACCACGGGGGTGGCGTCCCACAGGGAGGGGGGGACGCTGGACTTGGCTACTTCCAGGAGTTCCAGGATTCCTGCAGAACACTGGGGAGACGAACCGGGAGGCGGAGGAAACGTCGTGATGATGTCAGCGATGAAGACGGGAAGTCGTCAACATACGAACACAACTGGTTTTCTAGAGGTTGTTTGTAAGTTGAATTGTTTTCAAGTCGAATTGTTTGTAAGATAAATAGTTCGTAAGTTGAACTGTTTGTCAGTTGAATTGTTTGTAAATTGAATTGTTTGTAAGTTGAATTGTTCGTTTAGTTTAGTTTATTTGAAGGGGACAATGCAATTTCATAAAACAAATGAATATACATGGTTAAAAAAGCCAGAATTAGTCAGAAGGCTAGTAATTTGTAAGTTGAATTGTTTCAGTTGAATTGTTTGTAAGTTTAATAGTTCATAAGTTGAATTGTTCTTACGTCGTGATTTCTATTAAATAATTTAAATATTAAATAATATATAATCAACATCCATTTGGGGTCATTTAGATGTCATTACTACTCTAAAGTTCTTTTCCCTCAGACTGACCAGAAACAATTACAGGACATAAAAACAACACATAACTGATGTCATTTTGGTCTGAACTGACTCTTTAACTCGTTCTGATTCTTGTTTTTTCCAGCTATCACGTACTGATCTGACAAACAGATCGACGTCACACCTTTTCGGGTTCGTCCGCGTACGCCGACAATCCAGGTTTGATGGCTCTGAATGTCTCCTGGGCCAGTTTGGGAGTTTCTGCAGGACAAATCCAGACAGAAGTTCTTTAACAGACGGTAAGAAGACGATGAAGACGTGATTTTGTGTCCTGATGGTTCAGTTTTAACAAGTCGCTCCGACTGGCCCTGGACCCGTGCCCACATTTAAGCTGTCATTAAGCTCTTAATGACAATCCCAGCCTGCATAACTAACAGGTGCTGCCATTAGGCCGGTTAGCTCGCATGCTAACAAAGGAGCCAAAACAGCACTCAGCCTGTGTGATTTAGCTTAGCTGCTAAATGCGATAACGAAGGCATTTGGCCGAGCGCTGTAGGAAACTTTCTCTAAGCCTAATAAACCAAAAACCTCTGAAACGCTCTAATGAGTTTGTGTCCATTTGGCAGCAGAACCGGACTTAAAGCTCAAAGCTCCTCTTGTCTGCTGGTAATTAATGTTTGGGGCCAACGTGTCGCTTTAAACACACCAGACGTTAGCCTGCTTCATAAACATCGTTTAATCTGAAATCCATTTAGCATCGATGACAAATGTCTGACCCAGGATCAGTTTGACACGTCTGACAACAGCAGAACTCCTGAATGAAACTGGTTTGACATTTACAGCTAATCCGCTAGCTGTAGCATTAAAGCTAACACAAGCTACAAAACATTAGCGCGACAGGAAGTCATCACAGAATATCCCTTTAAGATGACTCATCATTAAAAACAAAACATAGAACACCACCTATAGACACCACTTGTATAACACCACCTATAGAACACCATTTATAAACACTGCCTATGTATAGAAACCAAGTATAGAACACCACCTATATAACACCACCTATAGACACCACCTATATAACACCACCTATAGACATCAGCTATAGACACCACCTATAGGCACCACCTATAGACACCAAGTGTAGAACACCACCTATAGGCACCACCTATAGAACACCACCTATAGGCACCACCTATAGAGCACCACTTATAAACACCGCCTATAGACCCCAACTATAGAACACCACCTATAGAACACCACTTATAAACACCACCTATAGACACCACCTATATAACACCACCTATATAACACCACCTATAGACATCAGCTATAGACACCACCTATAGGCACCACCTATAGACACCAAGTGTAGAACACCACCTATAGGCACCACCTATAGAACACCACCTATAGGCACCACCTATAGAGCACCACCTATAGG
This sequence comes from Antennarius maculatus, assembly GCA_013358685.1. Lineage (NCBI taxonomy): Eukaryota > Metazoa > Chordata > Actinopteri > Lophiiformes > Antennariidae > Antennarius > Antennarius maculatus. The sequence continues at coordinate 21,245,660 of CM023616.1, forward strand.
CACCACCTATAGAGCACCACTTATAAACACCGCCTATAGACCCCAACTATAGAACACCACCTATAGAACACCACTTATAAACACCACCTATAGGCACCACTTATAAACACCGCCTATAGACACCAACTATAGAACACCACCTATAGAACACCACTTATAAACACCACCTATAGGCACCACTTATAAACACCGCCTATAGACACCATCTATAGAACACCACCTATAGAACACCACTTATAAACACCACCTATAGGCACCACCTATAGAGCACCACTTATAAACACCGCCTGTAGACACCAACTATAGAACACCACCTATAGAACACCGCTTATAAATACCACCTATAGACACCAAGTATAGAAAACCACCTATATAGGACCATCTATAGGCACCACCTATAGAGCACCACTTATAAACACCGCCTATAGACACCACCTATAAACACCACCTATAGACACCACCTATAGAACACTACCTATAGACACCCCCTACAGCTAACTCCACCCTCTACTCCACCTGTGTTTTCTCTCTGGAACTTGAAGATGTGGATCCTGGTCCCGGTGCTCCCAGCATCAAACATGATGCCGTACTGGAAGCTGGTTCCTGCAGCTCCGGTCACAGCAGACCTGCTGCCCCCCTGCCGGGGGAACGGAGGCGGTGGGTGGGCTTCCACCTTCTCAGCACTAAAGTTCCGTTTCACAAACACCAGGTAGGCAAACAGGCAGGCCAGGAGGAGGAAGACTCCGGCCAGCTTCGGCCTCCTCATCATTCTGTACGGAGGTGCATCCTGACTGGAGACTGGAGGAGTCGGAGAAAACAAGCATCACCACAACCAGCAGAGTTTGGACTCATGTCAGCTTCTGATTCAAATAAATAAAGGTTATTCAAAATGCATTCACATCCGGTCTCTACCAATCAGATATCGCACAGGAACTGTCGTTACACATCAGAACAACCGGTATTACTGGTGTGTTTCCCTCAGACGTGAGACAAAACATTCAGTACTGGTGAATAATACCGGAAGTCAACAAATTGTTTACAAAATACTTAAGAGCTATAAAAAAAATTACAACTTGGCAAACATTAAAATATATTTTAAGAGAGTTTGTTTGTTCTGTGACAGGAAATAGAATAAATCAGCGAGTTAAATCAGCTGCTTCTTCATGCCTTCACGAAAGAAACACCGACATGTAAAACTAATGTTAGCTTAAGAGCTAATTAATATTTAATAACAGAGTTGAATGGAGTGTAGTTAGCGTTTATAACGATTCATAACCTAATGACACACGACATTAACAGACATAAATAGATTCTGGTTAAATATAACGACGAGCATTACGTTTGTTTCTGATATGTACAAAAATAAAACTATGCTAATCAGCTGACTTTGTCTTATAAGCTAACAGCTAGCCGGCAGGAAGCTACATGCTAACTGCGTTCAGTCGCTTGTCATCGAACAACAATCAAGAAAAATGCGTGATTACGTTGAGGAAAAAACACCCGCAAAAAGCCGCTTCATGAAATAAACGCTTTACTCGGTCTGATCGTCATTCTTCTCCCGGACACAGAAGTTTTTACGAGCGACAGACCGGCGGGGTCTGATGACGTCAGACCGGACTGCGGCAGTGACTCCGCCCACAGGAGGACAGAGACAGACAGATTATTTCATTTAGAAATTAAACCTGAATGGAGAACTAACAAAAAACATTTTATAAACGTGTCCCACGTATTTGTTTATTTATTTTTTTATTCTTACGTCATAATTTGTAAATACATGACTCAGCATTATGAAAGGTAAACAAACAAAGATCTAGAATCTTTAAAAAGATTCTAGATCCTGCTGCTGGTCCAATTTATTGAATCTCAGAGATTAATTGTAAAACAGTTAATCTCTGATAAATATATCAAATCCATTAAACTTTACAACAACAGTGTGCAAATAAATAGCAATTTAAATTGCACTTAAACCAAACAGGCTGTTGGAATTGTTATTGTCATTATTATTATTATTATTATTATTATTATTATTATTATTACTACTACTACTTTCTGTTAAAAACTCCATTTGTCTTGGAGTGTTTATCAGGAGAGGATGGAGGAGGAGCCAGAGGAGGTGAGGAATAGGATCCAGGGAAGGTGAGAAGGTGAGTCAGTGCTGATGTGTCAAGTAAACAGGTTAGAAAGTGACACGTTTACAGAAAGATTGTTGTCACGGAGACATACAGTAGACGAGTCCATGTTGTTGGATTCTTTACCTTCTCTTTCTAACACTTTCTCAAACTACCAAGATAAAGAATATTCTGTGCAATAACCGGATTCAGATAAAAAGATTTCTTTCAACACAAGTTACATTGAAATAAAATAAAAGATCTGATTCTCTGTAGTTTTTATTTTATATGAATATAATTTTTTTTCTTGAAATAAAAATAAATACTAAATAAATACAAATAGGAAAAAAGGGAAATCTTAAAGCATGGTGTGTCAGTAAATAGTCTGATTCCTTCTCTCCTGAAGAAGAACCTTGAAGACATCAGCATCAGGTTAAAGGTCAAACAGATAAACGCACACATAAACCTCCGTGTAGATAACCATTCCCAATTCTGTATTGAACTTTATTAATGAATGCAATTTAATAATATTTAGTTAATATGAATCTATCTTATCAGCTAAATTTTATTTTTAATATAGTACAGAAAATCGTCTCTGTCTTGTTTTCAGGTGCTTCTTCCTCATTGTGGGTCACGGGGGTTGCTACAGGCTAATGCTATGTCATTATATGTTCTTTTTCTGATTTATTGTACAGTAACATTATATTTTGTGCTTTTAACGGTTTAATTGTGATTTCATGATTCAGTATTTGTAGCAGAGGTAAAATGTCGTATATTTCTTTTGAAAATCAATGTATAACCGAAAACCACGTAAACCTGCGTACCGACCAGATCTGCCTATAGGGGGCGCAGGTGGGACCAAAGCGAACTCATTAACCTGCAGCAGCAGCCAATCAGATGCAGCGGTGTGTGTGCGTGAGCGTGTGTGTTTGTGTGTGTGGCCTCGTCGTCGTTGACAACGCGTCAGAAGTGATTGATCAGCTGTTTTCACGCTCCAGCGAACGATCTGACTGCTGAGATCGAACCCGTGACCTTTATGTTAAAACATTCCCTCTGCTTCCCGCCTCCTCCTCCTCCTCGCTCTTCATCGCTCTGCTCCATATATGTGATTTCATGTTTAAGCCTCTAATAGCTCTTTATCAGTTAATGGGTCACGACGTTAATGGTTCTCTAATCTTTCTGCTGCCTTTTCATTTTCATCACACTGATGGTCGGCGAACAAAAGCGGCACTGAGTGGATCCTAATCGTCTGCAGATTTACATACAAATGACATTTAGAGACAATTACGTCTGTTTAAGACATTAATCCAACTAAGTTGTTAATCGACCAGCAGAGGAGGTTCTTATAGAACCAACCAAACCTGTAAAGTTCACGCACTTCCGTTACCTGATGAATGTCAGCACGAAACCCAACGGAATGATGGGAAACAACCAAACAGGAAGTGTCTGAACACAGTAAACACGTTTAAGAATAAACAGTCCGGAGGTCAGAGGTCGGCTCCGCCCCTCAACTGGGTCATGTGGCTCCACAGAACCTGAACATGATGAGTGATTTTTACATTAAACAGTGTTAAAATCAATTTGTGATGATGATGATGATGATGATGATGATGAGGATGTCCGTGATGATGATGATGATGATGATGATGATGATGATGATGATGATGATGATGATGATGATGAGGATGTCCGTGATGATGATGATGATGATGATGATGATGAGGATGTCCGTAATGATGATGATGATGATGATGATGATGATGATGATGTTAATGACAATGTTGATGATGATAATGAAGATGATGAGGATGAGGATGATGATGATGATGATGATGATGATGATGAGGATGTCCGTGATGATGATGATGATGATGATGATGATGATGATGAGGATGTCCGTGATGATGATGATGATGATGATGATGATGATGTTAATGACAATGTTGACGATGATAATGAAGATGATGATGATGATGATGATGATGATGATGAGGATGTCCGTGATGATGATGATGATGATGATGATGATGATGAGGATGTCCATGATGATGATGATGATGATGATGATGATGATGAGGATGTCCGTGATGATGATGATGATGATGATGATGATGATGATGATGATGAGGATGTCCGTGATGATGATGATGATGATGATGATGATGATGATGATGATGATGAGGATGTCCGTGATGATGATGATGATGATGATGATGATGATGATGATGATGATGATGATGATGATGATGATGATGATGATGATGATGATGTTAATGACAATGTTGATGATGATAATGAAGATGATGAGGATGAGGATGATGATGATGATGAACTCTTGGTTTCTCTCCTCCACACAGCCGCTGACTCTCAGACGGGCCTGAGCAACCGGCTTTCAGGTCACGTGACCTGGGGGATGGTTGCATGTGGGTCATGTGACCCATCAGGAGGATTATTAGGGAATGGTTTGAAGGATTTCTGCTGCTGTAATTCAACATGTTAGGATCATAATTGATGGAAGATTCGGCTTTCATCCCGTAAGACTCGTCCCCGGCGTGGATTAGCAGCGCCGGCGACATCTGGACTGAGCTGCCTTATTTCTGAGCGTTATTAGGCTGCGTCTTATTTCGTCTTCTCTCTGATCTTCATCATCCCGTCACGAAAACTGACTGAAAGTAAAACAACGTTGCGATAAAATAGAAAATAATAAATTTTTACTTTTAAACGCATATAATTGTGGCATTTCCTTTGTTTTGGCCTCAGATATCAGCAACAGGAGAAATAAGGTCAATATTTGGAGCAGAAATCTCATAACAACGACTTAATAAAAGACAATAAATACATTTAATTTCCCTTCAGATTCCAGCAGAAACTGGGGGGGACAGGAAAACTGTGCTGCTAAGTAATTGGGGTCATGATGATGATTTGATAAAACCATCACAGCTCCTAAAAACCAATAAAGGAGAGTGAGCGGCGGCGACCAATCCGCTGCAGCCAGGCTATTTTTGGAGGAGAAAACACGGAAAAGAAATGATGATTAATGTTATTGGATTATTTACATTGCCCTCAACATGATTGAGCCTCAGAAATGAAATTAAAATGTGTGTTGAATGGGATTTTCCTGGAAAAAAAAACGCAGCGGTAATAAGGAATAACTAATTCTCCCAAAGTCGATTAAAGGGCGTCTCATCCCGCAGGAAAATAGGAACAAAAAAGATCTGGATTAAGATCTGGAGGCTCCAGAAAGAGGCGGATTAAAGCCTGAGCAGCCATTACTGTTATTGTTGTTACTGGGGGGGGTCCGTCCCATCGACCCTCAGCTGGATCAATAAATTAATATTATTATAATCTGCTAATGTAGAAATTAAAATACAAGCAAACAAAACACTTAAGGTATTAATACTGCAGTATAGTAGAAGTACATGTCAGATGTTACTACTGCTGTGGCTAATGTTATCTGTTGTTGTTGTGTTTGCTGCTCTTGTATAACGACAGGAAGTGGTTTTAGTCTCATCGTCGTGCAGGAAGGAGCTACGCTAGCAAACCAAATTGGATTAGAAGCTGCGTCAAATGAGAAACCAATGAGAAAAAAAACAAAATAAATGAGAAACAAATGGGGAAATCCCGTTTCAATCGTCTGAACCGTCTGATGGTTTGTTCCCCAGCGGTGAGGAACCTGACAGACCTGAACCGCCCCGGGCCCCCGGGGGACTCCAGTCCTCTTGTAGAGCGAGTATTTCAGGTATTCGTTGAATCTCTCAGAACGAAAGGTGTCGGTTGTGAATGCTATCCACGAGGCTAAGGAGCTAACTAGCACCAGGAGGCGTTCATGAACCGATTCAAACAGCCAGTCAGATCCAAACCGGTCAAGACTAGAACCAAGGCAGTCACAGACTGACATCCCGCGACACCCCCGGATTCAAAATGTTACCCTGACCTACTTGCATAGGTCAAAGATCAAAGCTAGTGCTCTGACCTACTGTCATTGATCAAAGCACTAGATTTGATCTATGGTCTCACACTGGCCTTCTTCCTCGTCTTTCTATCTTATCCGGGTCCTGAGTGTACAAAAGTTGAAATTTGACCTTGAACTAGTTTCCTCAAGGTCAAGGTAGCTCTGCAGATAAGTACGGGTAACTACAGGTAACTAAAGGTGACTCCACAGGTAACTATGGGTAACTGTAGTGGGTAAATACAGGTAACCGCAGGTAACCACAGGTAACCACAGGTAACTACAGGTAACTACAGGTAACCGCAGGTAACCACAGGTAACCACAGGTAACTACAGGTAACTACAGGTAACCACAGGTAACCACAGGTAACTACAGATAACTACAGGTAACTACAGGTAACCACAGGTAACCACAGGTAACTACAGATAACTACAGGTAACCACAGGTAACCACAGGTAACTACAGATAACTACAGGTAACTACAGGTAACCACAGGTAACCACAGGTAACTACAGGTAACTACAGGTAACTACAGGTAACCACAGGTGACCACAGGTAACCACAGATAACCGCAGGTAACCACAGGTAACCACAGGTAACTACAGGTAACTACAGGTAACCGCAGGTAACCACAGGTAACCACAGGTAACTACAGATAACTACAGGTAACTACAGGTAACTACAGGTAACCACAGGTAACCACAGGTAACTACAGGTAACTACAGGTAACTACAGGTGACCACAGGTAACTACAGGTAACTACAGGTAACCACAGGTAACTACAGATAACTACAGGTAACTACAGGTAACTACAGGTAACCACAGGTAACCACAGGTAACTACAGGTAACTACAGGTAACAACAGGTGACCACAGGTAACCACAGGTAACTACAGGTAACTACAGGTAACCACAGGTAACCACAGGTAACTACAGGTAACTACAGGTAACCACAGGTAACCACAGGTAACTACAGGTAACTACAGGTAACTACAGGTGACCACAGGTGACTACAGGTAACCACAGGTAACTACAGGTAACTACAGGTAACCACAGGTAACCACAGGTAACTACAGATAACCACAGGTAACCACAGGTAACTACAGGTAACTACAGGTGACCACAGCTGACTACAGGTGACTCCACAGGTCTAGTATTGCTGTGGATTAATAATGTCTGAGGTACTAAATAGTAATTGTCTCTATAAACTTCATTAATGGTGGTAAATAATGGTTACTAAGTCTCTTCTGTTTGTTTGTTTATTTGTTGTTTCCTTCTGTCCTTTAAATGCTTCCTCCGTTTTCTACCTCCAGATTTGTTCAATCAGAAACTCGTTTTTGCCTTAATGTCCTGATAACCTGTTAATTTTATTGTTTTTTCCCTCACATTACATGATTACTGCAACGACCCGGCGACTCAAATCACTTAATGCATTGTGATTGAGGCCAGGCGTTAGCCGGGCTCCTTTAGCCAAATGACTGTTGATATTTGCTTTTAATTTAAGCAATCCACTACAAGACTCATTAACATGCTGCTAGATTAACTGCTTCAAGCTGAGGTTATCCGCCTCTTAATGCCCTTTCCATGCAGATAATCCCTGCTAACTTGGATTGGAGGCTACAATGAGATAAGCAGCAGCGATGAAGAGATGAAGGAGGACGGGTCTGATCTGATCCCGGCGCTCCAACAATGATTGTTTTTCCCTTTCTGCTGCAATTTGCTTAATTTGGGTGTTATTGACGGCTGTGTGTCACAGAGCCTTAAGGCAGCGCTGATCCGCCGCCAGAGGAGGAGGAGTTGGCGTCACGTCGAGGAAACCACAAGTTTCTAGTGAAACCAGAGATTATCCTGCTCCTCGTGAGTGAAAAGAAACTCCAGAAAGGATCCCAGGTCGTGGTTTCTTGACCAATCGATCAGCAAATTGATCCCGAAAATGATGCTCGTGAGCAGGTGGGAGTCAGGTGGCCCTCAGATGATGTCATCGATATGGGGCCCCTTAAAGGCCCCTCATCCCCAATTTCATTTCAGCATTATTCATTATAGTATAGTAACATTCATCATAGTAGTATTTATTGTAGTAATATTCCTCGGGGTCCTGCTCGGAGTTTCTTCCTCAATGAGGGAGTTTTTCTCCGCCACTGGGGGTTCTGTTGGGTTTCTGTCTGTTAAAGCGCTTTGAAACGTCTGCTGATGTGATTAAGTGCTATTTAAATAAAAGTTGATGGATTGATGATTGATTATACTTTATTAATCATAGTAATATTCATCATAGTATTATTCTTTATAGAGTTATTCATTATACGATAGTTTTATTCATTATTATAGTAATTTAGTAGTATGCATTATTACTATTACTATCGTTATTATTATTATTATCATCAATATAATAGCTTTCACTGCAGTCATATTCATTGTAGTATGCATTATAGTAGTAATTAGTAGTGGTATATTGCAGTAATTTGTATTGTAGTAGTATTCATTATAGTCGTATTCTAGTAGTATTATTCCTTGCAGTAGTATTTATTGTTGTAGCATTTGTTGTAGTATTAATTATAATAGTATTCATTACAGTATTTTCAATTATAGTAGTAATTATTATAGTAGCATTTATTACAGTAGTATTCATTATTGTAATATTCATTGTAGTAGTATTCATTATAGTAGTTTGTATAGTCGTATTTATTGTAGTAGTATTCATTATAGTTTGAATCATTATAGTATTATTTACTTCAGTAGTATTTATTATAGTTTATTTACTGTAGTAGTATTTATTATCGTAATATTTATTGTAGAAGTATTTTTTGTAGTATTCATATTAAACATGATCACATTCATTGTGTGAATTATGGGATTGTTATTTGTGTTAAACAATAAGGTGAATGCCATAAACTATTTTATTTTTTTATCTTCTTTTTTACACGAACCTCATTTTTCTATTTTCTATTTGAATTTAATTTAATTTAATTTCTGAGTTTTGGGGGTTTTTTTTAAAGCGATTGCTGATTTTTATTTTCTCCTCAATTCTTTTCTCCTCCAATCTGTTCTTAGCCTCGTTTGTTCTAATCCTCACACACTTTTCTCTTATTAAACAGACACACACACACACACACACACACACACACACACACACAAACACACACGTTGGGCTGGTGAAGGTCGACAGGTTGTTGTGGAATTCTTTCCTTTCTTTGACTTGATTTCCAATTATGACAGAATGAATGGAGGAGGAAGAGGGGGAGGAAGAGGGGGAGGAAGAGGGGGAGGAAGAGGGGGAGGAAGAGGAAGAGAAAGGGGGGAGGGGCTAAAGGAAAAGGAGTGACAGATGGGGGAGAGAGGGATGAAGAGCGATGGGAGGAGGCTGGAGTGAAACGGCAGAGCAGCAGGTCACCAATTGCAAATTATTTAAATTCATTTGATGAACCGTCCCACTGGGGGCGGGGGGTGCGGGGGGGTGTTTAATTACCCTGTTATTTAAAGGCTGTTTTTATATATTATTATTTTAGGTTTTCATTCGTCTCTCCTTAAAGTCGTCTTCTGAACATTTTGACGTCTTTAAGTCTCCATTAAAACGCAAACGAACACGTAAACAATCCATCGATGCCACCGAGCGGATCCTCGATGACTTGCATCAGGTTGCTACGGCGACAGGTCATCCTGATGCAGCACCACCTGTTGCCGCAGCAACCTGATGCAAGAAGGTGACCCGGTGCAGGTTGTCCTGCAGGCTGTAAGCGATAGCAGTAATTCAGGCGGCAGACGGCTGCAATCCCCCCCCCCTCCCCACCATCACCCATGCCCCCCCCTGCCGCCCCCCCCCTCGGTTTTGTTGCTCATTGTTTTCTCTGCTCCATTGTTTACTGCCGTCAACGGCAACAATAGTCTGGCCACGCGTCTGACCCCCGCCCCCCGCCACCTCCAGACCAGTCCCCCCCCAGAGCCCTCTGTGTCCCACTAATTATTCATACATGCACATTTATGCAAATAGCGTGATAGATTAACCTAATTCAGCGCTGAAAACAACTCCTGGGTGGGATTACAGTTTTTAAATTAGACTGTCTGGAGGTCTGGACCATATATTCTTACACGACCCCCCCACCACACACACACACACACACACACAGACAGACACACACACACACACACACACACACACACACACCTCATTTGCATTCTTTAATCTCAAACACGCCAGACAAACACCAGAGAAAGCTGCAGCCTGCTGCTGTTAGCGCTAATGGCTAATGATTAAACGCTAACAGGTCTGGACCCACACCACACGTGCCGCTAAGCTACACGCTAAGCTACACGCTAATTTACACAC
>CM023616.1:21261037-21276037 GCA_013358685.1 Antennarius maculatus
TTGATATTTATCCTTCCACGTATATACTGAATTCTTTGTATGTTGTCATAGAATTAAAAAATATATAACAATTCATTGGCTATTTAACATTTTTCTCAATTTTTTTATTATCATCATGTTGGATAAATTAAATGAGAAATTATCGTATTTGTTCAGTTTACAAATGATAACTTCGTCATTAATTAATCTATCTCCATTATTAGTGTATTGATTAGTGTATTAGGTCACGTGACGTAACAGACCCTTCCTCTGATCAAAGATAAACAACATAAATTAAAAACTCTCCTCTTCTGTCCTCAGAGAAAATAAATCCTGATCGGATTGAAGGAAAATTGGTGGCAATTAATCCTCCGGGATTGAAGCGGGGCCGGAGGTTGGGGGGGGGGGTGTCGAATCCCACTTCTGATTGGATGACACGGGGGCCCGCGGAGACTGGATCCGGATAAAAGGAGCCCGCCAAAGTCCTGGGCCTGGTCTGACCGCTGCAGCACCATGACGGGTCGGGAGGCCGCTGAAGACAAGCCGAAGGTGAAAATGTTGTCTCCGGGCTTCGGGATCGATAAGTCCCGCCTGCACGGCTCCGGGTTCCGCTCCAAAGGCTTCGCCATCACCGACCTGCTGGGACTGGAGCAGCCGCCCGGCGGGGCTCCGGCGGCGGGTTCCGGTCCCGGAGCGGAGCCTCAGGTGGGAGGAGGCGGCGGGCTGGGCGGGTTCTCCTTCCCGGGCGGGTCGCTGCCGCTGGGGCTCGGCTTCCTGTGCAGCCTGGCGGCGCAGCAGCCGCCCGGGTCGCCCTGCTTCCTGCCGGGACACCTGCCGCTGCTGCAGGCCCGGGCCGACGGACACTACCTGCAGAACCTGGAGGCCCAGCGGGACGCCTACTCCGGTAGGTCCCGGTCCGGGTGTCCGATCCGGGGACAGACGTGTCTGTTTGTCCCCGCTGTGAATATAATATTATAATATTATAATTATTATCATTATAATTATTATAATAATTGTGTCTAATTTTCAAACCGGTTTTCTTCTATATTCAAATATTAATTAGACCAATTATGATTTCGATTAAACAAAATTATTGTTTTTTATTCCAAATATTCTTTTCAAAGGTATTAAAATTAGATTAATTCTAATATTATAACTGATTTTGTTTTTGTTTTCTTGTGTTTTTTTATGTGTTCGATGCGGGTTTCAAATATTTCTTCTCTATTTTAATGTTATTTCACATAAAATCTACGTTAAATTCTACTTTTCACTTTGTGTTTCGTGTTTTTCACGTCAGCTTTAAAAATCTTTATCGTGTTTTATTTAGGATCTGTAATTTGTTTAAACTGGAATAAAAATGAAAAAAACTCGCGTGACGTGACGTAACCGTCTCGCGTGTCGCCCCGCAGATGAAGAGTGTCTGTCCGATCGCAACGACTCCAAAAGTTCCGCCAACTCTCAGAAGAGGAAGAAGAGGAGACACAGGTGAGCAAAACAAACTCACCCTCACCGGAGGCTCGGCTGAACAAACAAACCTCACACTGAAATAATCGTGATGTTTATTCACCACTTTAAAAACTGGAATTTCAAAAGAAAAATTATGAAAATTAATAATTATTTCGTATGTAAAATAATAATAATAATAATTATTATTATTATTACGTATATGTAAAATCTGATCTTAAATTCAGTCTAATTGTGTTGTTTATGTTTATTTTAATATCTTTCATTTATGATTTCAATGAGTAGAATCACAAAAAAATTAAAAAAGATTAAAAGACGTTTAATATTTATAAATCCTCATTCTGAATAAAACCAAAAAACAATTCAGGATGGAGAGGAAACAAATAAATATTAGAATTCTAAGTTAGATCTTAAAACTTGACAAAATGAAAAGCTTTGTTCCAATAATTAAAGTTTATTTATTCTTAAAGGAGCTCATGTGATATTGTTTTGTTAGCATTAGCCTTCAGCTACTGTGTGTTAGCTTTAGCCTTCAGCTACTGTGTGTTAGCTTTAGCTTTCAGCTTCTGTGTGTTAGCTTTAGCCTTCAGCTACTGTGTGTTAGCTTTATCTTTCAGCTACTGCATGTTAGCTTGAACCTTCAGCTACTGTGTGTTAGCTTTAGCCATTAGCTTCTGTGTGTTAGCTTTAGACTTCAACAACTGTGTGTTAGCTTTAGCTGTTAGTTTCTGTGTGTTAGCTTCAGCCGTTAGCTACTGTGTTTTAGCTTCAGCTGGTAACTACTACGTATTAGCTTTAGCCGTTAGCTACTGTGTGTTAGCTTTAGCCGTTAGCTCATGCTGTCTGTGGCTGCAGGACGGTGTTCACGTCCCACCAGCTGGAGGAGCTGGAGAAGGCGTTCCATGAGGCGCACTACCCCGACGTGTACGCGCGGGAGATGCTAGCCATGAAGACCGAGCTGCCGGAGGATCGGATACAGGTGAGGCCCGCAGGGATTATTGATCACTGATTATCACTTGATCGGTCACAGATTATTAAACAAAAAGTCTTCAGGTCCACTCCAATACAAAAATATGTTCTCTAAAAAAAAAATATCCCATCCTTCACTGGGCAGACAGCCAATCATACTGGAGAGTCACAGGGCAGCTGCCAATCAAAGTTTAGGGAGGACCACCAGGGTTCGACAGTCCTCTTTGGCCACGCCCCTTCATGTCTGTTTTTCTTTTTTTTTTTCCAGGTGTGGTTCCAGAACCGCCGGGCGAAGTGGCGAAAGCGTGAGAAGTGTTGGGGCCGCAGCAGTGTGATGGCAGAGTACGGCCTTTACGGCGCCATGGTGCGACACTCCATCCCGCTCCCCGAGTCCATCCTCAACTCCGCCAAGAACGGCATGATGGGATCTTGCGCCCCCTGGCTGCTCGGTGAGCCGCATGCACGTCAGTGCCACGCCCATGCACCACACCATGCACCATGACACACCCCGCCCACTAGCATGCTAAGCTAATGAACAGTATTCATGCTAATGCTAATCTAGTATTGAATTATGCGCTAATGTGTTAGCCACTGTAAGCTAGTTACATGGAGAATCACTGATTACGCAGCCAACAAATGTTTCCTGTTTCCTGCATTGCTACCTTAGAAAACGTTTAGTTTAACATTTGTTAAATTAATATTGAGTAGATTGCTACGTTAGCAAAATTTTATATGAAAACAGGACTGTTATGAATAAATTCATGAGTGTTGGGCGGCAGCACAGCTAGCTCATGCTAGCCAGATTGTGATCTGAAGGATTCTGACTAGCGTAGCAATCAAAAAATCAGCCCTTTCTGATGCATTCCAACTATTAACCTTTCATGATGCTAGCTAACTATTTGCCTCTCATGATGCTATCCAACTATTAGCCCTTTTTGATGCAATCTATGTATTAGCCCTTTCTGATGCTATTTAACTATCAGCCTTTCATAATGCCAGCTAAATATTAGCCTTTTATGATGCTATCTAACTATTAGTGTCTTGTGATGCTATCCAACTATTAGCCCTTTCTGATGCTATCTACTGTATTAGCCCTTTCTGATGGTATCTATTAGCCCTTTCTGATGCTATCTAACTACAGTGCGCCCTTGCGCATTCACGCATCAACACTCGCGACTTCACCCCATCGCGTATTTTTGGTAGGCAGTCACGTGACACCGTACGCACATCCTATTGGCTGATGGCATCCGGAAGTGCGCTACGTTCTGTTGAGTCTTGTACTTCCGTGAGACACGAAAGTGCTTTAAACAGTCTGTCAGAGTGTCTTAAAGGTAATACAGATAGAAGGTGGTTTAATATCAGAATGGGGAGGGTTCATGAACGTTTAAATTACCGTAAATAGTAACATAATTAGTTTGTCGTTCTATCACAGAATTCGTTAATTGTGTGCGGTTCCTGGAACGCATTAACCGTAAGGAACGAGGGGCACTGTATTAGCTCTTTAGTGGTGCTATCTAACTATTAGCCTTTCATGATGCTATCTAACTATTAGCCTTTCATGATGCTACCTATCTACTGTATTAGCCTTTCATGATGCTAACTATTAACCCTTTATCGTCAGGCTCCTGCAACTAATCTGAATCTCTCTCTCTTGTCTTCTCAGGGATGCACAAAAAGTCTTTAGAAATGTCCAAAAAGTGTTCCAGCCCGGCGGAGTCGGACTCCATTCACTGCGATTCATTCTGCGACGCCTCCAAGCGACCGGGCGGCCGGGAGGCGCAAGACGTGGACCAGGAGGAGGAGCTACTGGAGATGGAGGAGGAGGAGGAGGACCTGGAGGAGGAGGAGGTGGCCATCGATCTGTCCAGCTCCTCCAAACAGCAGCAACAGGAAGCTGGAGGCTCCGTCAGGCCCGCCTCCTCGCCGCGACAGCAGAACAGCAGCGAGTCAAACGACCACAGCTGAAGGTCAGAGGTCAGGTGGGACGGACTTATGAAGAGGTGGTTGCGTGAAGATGCCAATGGGAGAGTCTGACTGGATGTTCTTCAGGGATCTCGTTCGTACTATGCAAATTATCCAGAAGCTTTAATTGAGAAATTGTTGTATCTATCCACCCATCCATCTACCTATCTGTCTGTCTGTCTGTCTTCTATCTATTTATCTATCTATCTATCTATCTATCTATCTATCTATCTATCTATCTATCTATCTATCTATCTATCTATCTATCTATCTATCTATCTATCTATCTATCTATCTATCTATCTATCTATCTATCTATCTAAAATATTAGCTTCTTGGCTAAATATTATTGTATGCTAAAATCTTTATTCTAAAACATAATGAATGAGTGAACATAATATAGCATGCTAACTGTTAAACAGAAATGCTAGAGTCGTGGTTTGTTAGCATGCTGATAAACTGCAGGATTAGCCTAAATTTAATGTTATACCATCTGATAAACGTTAATTTTTAACCAAACTAAACCATAAATTCTTCTCTTAATTCATTCTCCGTGCTGATTGGATGGAAGCATTAACGCGACCGCAGATTGACCTGGAAGAACCCATCAGAAGATGTTTCAGGATGATGTAAATGATTTTGTCTGTGTGTTTATTAGTGCATCGTCTTGGGACTATGTTTTATATTCTTCAATGTATTTTATTTATTTATGTATGTATGTATTTATTTATTTTGGGAGGGGGGCTGGGTGGGGGTGTTTAAGAGACTAATTCACGTTAAATTCTTTTTTTGTGTGTTTCATACTTTATTTGTCATGCGCTGATTGGCGTGACTGAAGCTGTGAATGAATGTAATTTAAATGCAATATATTAAAAGTTGACTTAATCACATGTTTGTACAGGTTGGTGAATAAAAACGTATTTTTGGAAATCACTGTATTTTCTGTTTTCATCATTTGAAACAACGTAAACATTACAGATATGTGAATGCAGTAAACATAAGGCTGATCAAAATCCTCATTATTAAATGAATAAATGAAGCCTGACAGGTGACATTATTATAAATTATAGTAACTGAAGTGAATCTGAAATAAGATAAATTTTGATTCTTGATTTTAAAAATCAATGTTTTCTCAAATGTTGAATTTTTATGTTGTTATTCCCGTTTTTCCAGGCGTAATAATGCGAAATAAAATAAAACGCATTATTCATTGTGTATTTACTAAAATATAAGAATGAAAATGAATGAAATTATAATATTATAGCGAAAACTGTTATTTATTATTTATTATTGTTGTTATTATTATTATTATTATTAGTAGTAGTAGTAGTAGTATTATCAACCAACTTTTACCTTCGGACAGAACAGGAAATTGGTCTTGACAGTGACGTCACTTCCTGTATCGCCATCCGTGACTCTAGCTGTGTGTCTGCTAAGCTAGCTGACGACTAAATCCGTAAATATGATCGATTTAATGGTTTTCAAGAACGAACTGCGGCTCGTCATGAAGGAACTGGTCCGGGCGGTGATGACGGAGGTTTTTACCGCGGCGGAGAAAATCTCTTTAAATAAACTAAACCTCCAAACACAGGTAAGCTAGCGGAGCTAACTGTGGCTAGAGGCTAACGTTAACTCTTTGCGCTCCGGAGCGGGTGTGTTGGTGGAGTCTGAGGTTTCCCGCCACGAAACACCATAAATGTAATTTGAATATTTCTCATCTAACATTGTCAACCATGACTTTTTGAACTCTTTCGAACACCAGCGTTTAACATTTTGTCTTTCAGGAGAAACTGAAATCTCTGGTGGTCGAAGCCGTGGATAAAATCCTGGAGATGGTTGCCGTGACGACGCCTCAGTGTTTGATGACATCACCAGAGGGTGAAGCACAGTGATTGAGAGTATATACAGTACATACGACTACGTCAGCTGTGTTTAAACGTGTCATGTGAGGTTTTGTTGTTGTTGTGTTTCAGGTGAGGCTGGTTTCGCGTCCCCGCCTTCGGAACCCGTCCACATCCTGGTGTACGGGGTCAGTCTGTGAATCTGTGATGTCATCAGAAACGTCATCTTGGCTCAGAACAAACTCATCGCTGTCTTCTGTTCACAGAACGCTGCTGGTGACTCTAAGTGTGTGCTGCTAACGGGCGATGTTAACGCTAACAGTGAGTTCACGCTCACATTCATTGGTCATTCATGACACACCAGCTGTCCAGTTAGTGAGTTATTTACACGATGATGTGTGTCCGTCTGACAGAAATTGAGGAGAAATGAGATTATTTCTTATTCACCTTTTATAGGGACCGAGACTAGAGCCCTGAGGAACGCCACAAGTAATGTTCACTGTTTCGTATAAAAGTAAAAATGTGTTCCTTTACTGGTAGTGAAGAATAAAGTGGAACAAGATTATGACTAATCATAAAGTAGAACCTCGAGATGCTGGTTTAATCCGTTCAAGTTAAATTCAGAAATCAAACAACATTTAACCGTTTAAAATAATTTAAATAATTTTCATCCGTTCCAGTCTTGTAAAAAAACCTCCAAATCCACTAAATTATGGAAAACAACACATTTTTATCAACCAATAGACTTTTCCCCTGTATAATTAATTAGATATAAGTTACGTAAATAATGGTAAAGAATGAAAAGAAACGCAAAAGTCATGAGAACACACGAGCTACTCCACCGACGATGTATCCATCCGCCAACACATGGTAAATAACGAGATCCATTCTCAGCTGATTTATCCATCCACCAGTAGCGCCGGTGTCCTGAAGCACGACTCGTATCTCTTATAACTTATGTGTAGCAGCTCCTATCCTGAGGTCCTACTTTCTTTTTCGGTCACATATTCCTGAGCTCAGCAGGTGTAACAGCTCCGCCTGCTGGACAGTTGGAGTCATAACATCTGTTTGAAGATAACATGAAATATTTTCTTCAGGTGAAATTAAAACCGATGACGTCACGACGCCCAACAGCGAGTCCTTCCTCGCCGCTCCTGACCACGAATACGCTCGGCCGTCTTTGCCACCGCCCGGTGCCGCTTCAGGAGGCGCAGCCTGTAAAACACCTCCGCCAGCAAAGACGCCAGAGCCCGTCCACCGTTGCGTTCAGTGCGGGATGTTGTTCCCGACGGCGGAGCGACTCTCCGACCATCAGAAGAAGTCTCACCTGGCGTGTTCGGCGTGCGGCGCCCGGTTCAACGGCGTCTCCAAGCTCCGCGAACACGAGCTTGAACAACACGGCCTGTTGCCCTATGCCTGCGACTACTGCCCCAAGAGATTCAACCACAAAGCCCACCGCGACCTCCACGTGAAGGCGCGGCACACCGGCGAGAAGCCGTGCCGCTGCGACATCTGCGGGAAGGCGTACACCTGCGTGAGCGTCCTGAAGACGCACCGCGCCACGCACTTCGACAAGACGTTCGTCTGCGACGAGTGCGGGAAGCGCTTTTATCACGCCTGTCACCTGACTCGCCACAAGGCGGCGCACGGGGGCGCGCGGCCGCACCGCTGCGCCACCTGCGGGAAGGGCTTCGCGCAGGCGGCCAACCTGCGCAGCCACCAGGCGACGCACGGCGGCGAGCGGCAGCTGTGCTCCGTCTGCGGGAAACGCTTCCGCTGCCTGAAGAACCACCTCATCAGCAAACACTCGCACGACCTCCCCGCCGGTGAGCTGCCGTGCGGCGGCGCCGGCGTCGCCTGCCAGGTGTGCGGGAAGAAGTTCCCCAACGCGTCGCAGCTGAAGGCGCATCAGAGGAGCCACACCGGAGAGAAACCGTTCCACTGCGACGTCTGCGGGAAGAGCTACCGCCTGAAGGAGCTGCTGCGCGACCACCGCTACACGCACAGCGGCGAGAAGCCCTACCGCTGCCCCCAGTGCCCCAAGACCTTCAGCCTGGCCACCAGCTTCACCAGACACCGCAGCATCCACAGCGGGGAGACGCCCTACGGCTGCGCCGCCTGTGGCAAACGCTTCCGTCTGCCCACCTTCCTCAAGGCTCACCTGCAGACCAAAGCGCACCTGAAGAAGGTGCAGCAGATGGACGCCGCCCCCAACGCCGACGACCTCTGACCTTCAGAGGCGTGGCCCGTGTGTGATGATGATGATGATGAGAGACGGTTCATGTTTGTCTTTGGTTAGATCAACACAGGATGATTGAATTATATCTATGGAACAAACACAAAGGTGGGATTATTTGTCTTCATCCTTTAGTCGGGAAACACCGACAATAATAAACGTGTTTGTCTCCGGGTGTCGACATCAAAATATCTCTAATCTGATTCCAGCTGCTGTAAATTAATCTACTTAACAGCTTCGACATGAAGGCAGATTAAAACCAGAACCCATCGACAGCTGGCTGATGGATACGACATCAGTGAGACCGCATCTCGTTCTTTACCACGTGTTGGCGGATGGATACGACATCAGTGAGACCGGATCTCGTTCTTTACCACGTGTTGGCTGATGGATACGACATCAGTGAGACCGGATCTCGTTCTTTACCACGTGTTGGCTGATGGATACGACATCAGTGAGACCGGATCTCGTTCTTTACCACGTGTTGGCTGATGGATACGACATCAGTGAGGCCGGATCTCGTTCTTTACCACGTGTTGGCTGATGGATACGACATCAGTGAGGCCGCATCTCGTTCTTTACCACGTGTTGGCGGATGGATACGACATCAGTGAGACCGGATCTCGTTCTTTACCACGTGTTGGCGGAGGGATACGACATCAGTGAGACCGGATCTCGTTCTTTACCACGTGTTGGCTGATGGATACAACATCAGTGAGACCGCATCTCGTTCTTTACCACGTGTTGGCTGATGGATACGACATCAGTGAGGCCGCATCTCGTTCTTTACCACGTGTTGGCGGATGGATACGACATCAGTGAGTCCGGATCTCGTTCTTTACCACGTGTTGGCGGATGGATACGACATCAGTGAGGCCGCATCTCGTCCTTTACCACGTGTTGGCGGAGGGATACGACATCAGTGAGACCGGATCTCGTTCTTTACCACGTGTTGGCGGATGGATACGACATCAGTGAGACCGGATCTCGTTCTTTACCACGTGTTGGCGGATGGATACGACATCAGTGAGACCGCATCTCGTTCTTTACCACGTGTTGGCGGATGGATACGACATCAGTGAGACCGCATCTCGTTCTTTACCACGTGTTGGCGGATGGATACGACATCAGTGAGACCGCATCTCGTTCTCGCTGGTGGAGTAAAGACGTAGCTTGTGTGTTCTCCTGACTTTTCTCTGTTTTTATTCTTTATTATTGTTTACGTAACATATATAATTAATTACAGGTGAAGTCTGTGTGTCTATTGGTTGATAAAAATATGTTGTTTCATAATTTAGGGGGTTTGGGGGCTTTTTTACAGGCTGGAACGGATTAAACTCGTATCACCAGGTTCTACTGTTTGTCGAATTCGTTTCATCCGGTGTGACGTAGAAACGTTTGAACTGAATCGGGTTCAGGTTCTGGGCTGCGGGTCAGGAGGTGACCTACAGGGGGCAGCACCGATCTGCATGGATAACGTTGACACAACTTGATCTGGACCACTGGAGAACCCTCAGACCCCCCTTTGTAGTGGTTCTGGACCCGTGGTTCTGACCCTGATCTCCCAGAATCCTCTGCTTCAGGCTTGAATCCGGTCCCGAACCGGTTGGAACCGCAGAGGAAGAGGAGCTGCAATGTCAAAGCATTTTGGTCATGTGGTTCCAGGTGAATGGAACCACTCCCACTGGGGCGAGTCCGCCTCAGTTCTGCTCATTGAAAGATAAACAGGTAGGATGTGGGCGGGGAAAAAGTGGCGTGGACTCTAGCGCCATCTGTGGCAAAGATTCACACCTACAACCCGAGATGATTTTTTTATTCACCTCAAATCTTTTCAGGGTTCTTTTGCAAATATTGAGTGATTTAAATACAAATCGAGCGTTTCACAGGACGGAAGTGGAATGACGTCATCTTGGTGATGACTAATGAAGGAGGGATATTTGATCTTTACCGTGAAAGCTTCTCCTGACCTCCTGGACACAGAGTTTCTCCTTCTGTGACGAACAGAACATTAGAATAAAAGTTAAAATCACCTTTGTTCCAAGTGTTTGTTTTGCCTTCAGGAAGCCCTCGCGGGCCGACGGTCACGTGGTCTTCGGCTCTAAAGCTCCTCTCTACCTGTGAACACCTGAGACGCGCGCGCTCGCGCTGAGGTGTCGCTCCGTTCCACATCCGACATGGCTGCAGCTCAGACCACCAGGACCACCGGGTTCCTCAGGACGCTCCTGAGCCGCTGCCCGGCCCCGCGACCCCCGGGACGACACCGGGGTCTGTCCTCCCTGCCGCCGCCACCGCCGGGCGCGTGGGTCTCCGACGCGTCCCGGATCCCCCACCGGGAGCTCTACCGGCTCTCGATCCACAACCCGGATCGGTTCTGGGGATCCGCCGCCGTGGACAGACTCCGCTGGGTGGAACCGTTCCACCGGGTCCGGGACTGCGACCTGAGCACCGGGAGGATCAGCTGGTTCCTGGGAGGGAAGCTCAACGTGTCCGGTGAGGTGATCGATACATCCAGCACGAGATCAATGTGATCGGAACAAACCGGTCTGCGCTGCGTGACGTCATTTATCGATGAGTTGTCTGCAAAACAAAACAAACTTTTAAAACGTGTCGATGCAAGTGATTTCTGATCGGTAATCAATAGTTACCAGCAGTACGGTGGCGGAGAAGGTTCAAGAAATGGATGCGATGTCATTGAACATTTGTTATCAGTGCATCATTAATTATTGATAAGTTAACGACTTTCATCCTTGAAAACAGTTTATGCTTAATCAGTGCATTAATTAGTCATTGATTAACATCAATAATCAAGATATTTACTGGTAATATTTAGGAAGCGGAAACACAAGTAAAGTATGAATAGGTATTTATTTTAGATATTTAGATATTTATTTGTGTATTTAGAGTATTTACAGTATATGTGTATAAATATATACAAACTGTTTACAAACACAATCTATAAAATTAAAACGAGTTTAATTTATAAAATGTAGCAAAACTACCGTAATTCAAAGTCGTGCAGAAAAAACCCCCAAAAAACGTCAGAAACATTTAGTTCAAGTATCAGAAGTAGAATAAAATAGCTAATCAATATTATTGATTGTTTTGTGTGAGCTTTAGCTCTCCTTGCCTGTTATAATCAATAATCAGCACAGTCATCCCCTCAGGATCAGGACCACATCAATCAGCTGTCTGTCAGTATTTGATCAGTTTGATCCTTTGAATATTGATCAGTATCAGGTGAGTGTTTTTAACGGTTGATGACGTCGTTAGCGGCGCTTCTTCCTTCAGGTGCGACACGTTTAACCTGTTCAGTGTGTTTGATTTATCCAACAGAACCAACTGCTATAGAACTGTTAAAGAAACGCAGGGGGGATGTACCTGTACGTGTACCTGTACTCAGGTGTACCTGTGCTCTGGTTTACCTGTACTATCTGTATTCAGGTGTACCTGTACTCAGGTGTACCTGTACTCAGGTGTACCTAGACGTCACTCACGTTTCATTAAACCAACAGCAGAGGAGGGAGCAGCGGAAAATAACACTGAAATAACTTTATTTATCATTGTGTAAATAGAAATAAACCATTTTACTTTCAAAGTCTGTACTAACATTGTCGAGTAACACCACTACAATTACGAGTAAGACTCGTGACTTGTAATACCAGCAACACTGCTAAGATGACTAGTAATACTGCTAGGATAACGAGTAACGCTACTAGAATTACTATAATTACTAGTGACACTGCTAGTATTCACCAAACCTGTTTAAATCAATCCACTAGACTTGTAGAAAATTCAGTTGATTGAACTGGACTTTCAATCCACCCCCAGGACTGAAGAATCAAAGAGTTTCTTCAGTCCTGGGGGGTTGTCTTACCTCTGAGGTCAGGTCTTGGTTATTTAGATTCCAACAACTGCTGCTAGGACCCGTCTAACTGCCCCAACGATGGTCGGTTGGGAGTGTCAATGGGGGTCGAATTAGGAATTTCAAAGATGCCACGAAGGCCTTGTTCAGGCTGGTCGCCAAAATCCGATTTTCATCCCATCTGGATTGATATCGGATATCTTGTTTGTAGTCTGAACAGTCACACACCACATGAAATCCGATTTTTGCGGGACGGATTGAAACCACATTCGGGACGTAGTTTCGTATTGGATATGGACAGATGCGTCCTCAGTCTGTGGACCGTGATGTTATATCCACGACGCGAGAGCGAGGCGCCAGAAGGAAGAGCGTCGCATTACAGAGCAGTAAAAAGTGGAAGAAGAAGCTGACAATGTCTGGTGATATCGCCAGTACGCTAAGGAAAAAAAACTTCACGTTCGTTGTCGTTGTTGTTGTTGCCGCCGTCGCAATTGTTTGACCTCACACATCGCATGCACTGAATGATGACTCCGCCCACCAGAACCGTAGAAGACTCTTGGATGAAAGTTGAAATGGCTTCAAGGAAATTTCTACACGCCCAGTGGATCGATTGAAACAACTTAGGGTAACAGTGACCTGGATGAAGGAGAACCTTCACAGACACTACTAGTATTACTAATACCACTACTAGTATTACTAATAACACTACTAGTACTACTAAAAATCCCACTGGCGTTACTGTGGCATACTGATTTTGTGTGTTAGCTGTACGTTGTGTGTTAGGCTGATATGGATGGTCAGATTCGGCGGCCGCTTCGATGTCATCAACCGCGGAACGCCGGTGAAACAACACGTCAACCTAAAGCCTCTTTCACCGCGTCAACGCTGACGGGGAAGCTTCGTGTAGCTTCACGTCTTCATCCTGTTTGTCCGATAATAATCCAATAATATTCCAATAATGCAGCTGGATGATTGGCGCCCATCGGAGTATTTCCTCTGCTTACATAAGTGACGTTAATCCACCGCGTGAGACAAACAGGATCTTAAATCCAATTTAGAATTAATATTCAGACAGTTCCACAGGGATCAGAATTTGGACAGGAAGAGGAACTCGACTACTTCCTGTCACCCAAAACTCTGGGACACATTCTTCACAGGTGTTTCTGAACCGTTTGATCTGATCAGAATTAGTGACAAGACATACTGATTTGGTTCCACTGGTCAACATGATCATATGACTCGGGGCTAAATCAAAGATGCTGACTAAGGCTTTGATGTCTGATGCTTGTGTTTGTCAGTAAACTGTCTGGACGTCCATGTGGAGACGCATCCGGACCGAGTGGCTCTGATCTGGGAGCGGGACGAACCCGGGACCGAGGTGAAGGTGACCTACAGGTAGGAGCGTCTCGCCTCTCAGTGATGCTCTATGCAGACGATACCGCTCTCTATTTGACCGACGTCCAAATAATGTCCCATCCTGTGAGTCGTGTTTTTTAATCCTATTTATTTTTTAATCACCTGCTTTGAGTGATGTGATAAAGATCGAACCATCATCAGCCAATCAACACCAACTTCCTGTTTCCTGTGTGACAGAGAGCTGCTGGAGACCACATGCCGCCTCGCCAACACCCTCAAAAGTCATGGGATCCAGAAGGGGGACAGGGTGGCCGTCTACATGCCCGTGTCGCCGCTGGCGGTGGCGGCCATGTTGGCGTGCGCTCGCATCGGCGCTGTGCACACGGTGGTGTTTGCAGGCTTCAGCTCAGAGGCTCTGGCCGGGCGGATCCAGGACGGTGAGTCTGTGACATCATCATAGTTAGACGATGATGTCACTCAACAGGCAGAGCCAATCAGAGATGAGTCTCAGTGATGGTGAACTGAGGCTGTTATTGGTTAAAATCTGGTCTTGGTGCTCAGAACCAAGTCCGGTTCAAAGAGGTTTTGAAGGTTAGACCAGCAGGAAGCTGAGCTCTTTATTCCCCCCCACACACACACACACACACCTGATCTGACCTCACTCGCTTCCTGCAGGTCATTAAATGTCGGAGCCTCAAGGACGCCTTTGTTTTGGAAATAATCAAACCCAAACACAATGAGTGCCAGGAGCAGCAGAGCATGTTGGGACGGCGGCAGAGGGGCGGGGCTTAGTGTTTATGACTGCAGGAATATTCTCAGCTGATCCAGACAGAAGGAATCCATGTTTATGTCTGTGGGGAATTTTTCCATTATTTAATCATCTCCAGCTTGTTAAAGTTGTGTGTGAGTGTGTGTGTGTGTGTGTGTGTATGTGTGTGTGTGTGTGTGTGTGTGTGTGTGTGTGTGTGTGTGTGTGTGCGTGTGTGATCTCTGGACATCCTGTCAGAAATGTTTACAGCAGCTTTTAAAGCGTTCAAGGTGTGTTCAGGGTCGTCGGTTCAGGAGGACAAACAACAAACAAACGTTTTTATTGTAGCCAGAGGTTTGTTAGCATGAGGCAACATGATAGCATGCTAGCATGCAGCTAGCATTTACTAGCAAAAAGTTTTTCAGACAAAAATTCTCTGAGAACAAAAAGACATAAACAACCTCCTCCACACAGCCAGCATCAGCGTCAGGTGTGAATGATGATCGATCAGGTGTGAATGATGATCGATCAGGTGTGAATGATGATCGATCAGATGTGAATGGTGATCGATCAGGTGTGATTG
>CM023616.1:21281037-21458537 GCA_013358685.1 Antennarius maculatus
AGGAACCAGATGTTCCTGGTCTGTCTGTGGGCTCAGAACCCGTCCAGCGGGGCTGAAGCTAGACTCAGATGAGATCCTGGAGGCGGTTCAGCTCCAGAAGTTGGTGGGGGATCACCGACAGCAGTGACCTAATTCCTCCTGGCGACTGTAAACTCTGCCAGCTGCTGCGTCGCTTTAAACCAAAGAAAATCCACATAAATAAAGACGTTAGAGAACATTAAAGCTTCTGCCCCCTGCTGGCGGGTTGAGGCAACTGCTGCTGCTCTGACCCTGGAGGAGCTGCCTCGAATTAGACCAGGCAGAGCTTCAGATTAGACAGCTCAGTCACATGTTGACAGGAACAAGGAAGTGTGTCTGTGGAGTTGGAATCGTGTTAGTGCCTCTGGGGGGTGCCTTCACCACCGGACTGATTGGTGTCACCGGTATAACTTCCATGACGTGGGACCACAATCAGTCGGTTGCGTTAAATATTTACCTTCAGATATTTAGGGAACAAACCCAGCTGTCCTTGAACGCACCACCAGGCTGGGTGATGTAACGTTTGTTCTTCTTCTTCCCTCCTCAGAGACCGGTGGCATCTGTATCGCCCCCCGTCCTGCGGAAGAAGGAGCGCCCATCGTCCCGGCAATGGCGATGAGGCCGTTCTTCGGCATCCAGCCGGTGCTCATGGGAGAAAAGGTGACCGTAAACACGACATTCAGCCTCGTGGTCTAGCTAGTAGCTGAATGCTACGTTAGCTGCGGCGTTAATCTGGATCCAGAGTTAAATGAATCAGGAGGGGGGGTGGGGGTTCATTAGTGGTCCCAGGACGGTTTGGGTCCAGAGGATTGAAGGGAAAGTGACCCCGACCTCCTCTGAGGATGAAATGTGAGAACAAAGACGGCCTAATCTAATCTAATCTCATCTCCATCAGTAACCAGCGCTGATGAGAAACCTCGAGCGTCTGCAGATTACGGCGCCAGGAAGTCTGATCATTAAAGCTAGCAGCTGGGTTTTCAGATTGAACGGAGGAGGGGGACGTCGCTCGAAAGCTTCTTTGACCTCCTGCATCAAGAGGTCAAGTGGGGTTAACGAGACCCAGATTGACCGACGGACTCCTGGAGCTGATTGGACGAGAGTCCACTGGAAGCCGTCAAGGGATATTTAAGTAAAAGCTAAGGCTGACATGTTGAAGTCATAGAATCATGCTAACAGACTGGGGCCAATGCTAGCAAGTTTCAAACTGAGTTCTTGCTAATAGATAGCAGCTAATGCCACCAAGTCCCAGACCATGATATTGTGCTAACAGACTAAGATGGGTTCCAGTCTATAGCATCATGCTAATAGGCTAACTTTTCCGAGCATGAGCACAGAATAGTTGAATTAGCTCATGCTAAAGTAACTGTACTGTACATAAAACATTGTTCTAGTCTTTCAGGACCAGCTAGCTAAACCACAGTCGCCTGCTAACTTAAGGACAACACTTGGTTACCTTTGTTGGGAAAAAGTTAGCTTGCCACACTCGCCAAAATTCGCATTTGTGACATATTTTGTAAAACTAATCATATTTCCATCAACAAATATGATCAAATTTGACTGTGGGAGTACTTTTATGTCCTCCTCAGTCCAGAGAGTTAGCATCGATTCAGATAAATACGCTATCGCTAACGTAGCTGTGTGTTTCCAGGGTGAGCGTCTGTCCGGTAACGGTGTTAGCGGGGCCCTCTGTCTGAGTCAGCCGTGGCCCGGGATGGCGCGGACCATCTACGGCGACCACCAGAGGTTCGTGGAGGCGTACCTGAAGCCGTTTCCTGGTGAGTGGAGGTAAAACCTGCGAGCAGCTTCAGGATTCCGTGCTGTGAGCTGAAAGTCTGTTTGTCAGGTTGTTACTTCACCGGCGACGGCGCGCACCGGTCAGAGGACGGCTACTATCAGATAACGGGACGGATGGACGACGTCATCAACGTCAGCGGCCATCGCCTCGGCACGGCGGAGATAGAGGACGCTCTGGTAAGAAGAGATTATACAAGTTTACGTCGTTCTCGATTATACATGGAAAAATAATAATAAAGTTTACGTCATCTTCCACCACTTTATGTCAGTTTGCAACAAATACTGAAATTGTAAAATCACTAGTAAACCGTAAAAAGCACATAATATCATGTTCCTGTACAATAAATCATAATATGATAATATAATATCATATTATAAGCCCGTCACAACCCCAATGACCCACGATGAGGAAGAAGAGCTGAAGAAGAGATGGAGACGTTTTTTGCAAATAAACTAAATTGTTTGTCAGCTTGAATAATACCAAACATTATGAAAATGCATTTGTAAATAATATAAATAACTATGAATATATAAATATATATAAATATAAATATATAAAAATATGTAAAATATATATATACTATATTGAATTTATATATATATATATATATATATATATATATATATATATATATATATATATATATATATATATATATATATATATAATATTAATATATTATTATTATATTTTGTGTTGGCTGCTCGTTGTGGATCCTGCTGCTAACGCTACTCTGTAGCGTTAGCTTCATGCTTTAACACCGTAGAGATAACAGTTTGTTTATGTATTTAATTATTATAGTAATTGTATTTTATTTTTCTTATGTATATTTAGATTTTCTGAACAGAAACTGACAAACTGACTTTCGCTCGTCGTATTTCAGGATGAACATCCAGCTGTTCCAGAAACCGCTGTGATCGGAATTCCACACGACATCAAAGGAGAAGGTAGGTCGAAACACACACCTGAGCTGGACTCCCATGATCCTCTGCTGTAAAAGTGAATATAATATAATTTGATTGTTTAGGAAATTATTTATTGTTGTTATTCTTAAGGTTAGTTTGTTCTCTTCTGCTACATTTAATTACGTGTTCTGGTCATGTTTGATTTCTGGTACACTGCTGCCCCCTACTGGTGTGTCGGTCGACCTGCCACAGCATCAGAGATACTGGGAGAGGTACCCAAGGAGTTAATAACGTATCTATCTGTCTATCCATCCATCCATCCATCCATCCATCCATCCATCCATCCATCCATCCATCCATCCATCCATCCATCCATCCATCTATCCATCCATCTATCCATCCAGTGCCGTTTGCCTTCGTCGTTCTGAAGGAGGAGTTTGACGACGACTCCCTCGTCATCCTCCAGCAGCTCCGAGAACTCGTCGCCAGCAAGATCGCTAAATACGCCGTCCCGGATCACTTCCTGGTGAGTCTTCTGGTTTCCGTGGCAACACAGTTCACTGCGCTCTGAAATGTCACCAAAGGTGACGACCTCACCTGTCAGCCAATCAGGACTCAGCATTACCTGCCGTTTGTGTGTCAGGTGGTGAAACGACTGCCCAAGACTCGCTCTGGGAAGATTATGCGTCGCATTCTGAAGAACGTTGCCATGGAGACGGCAGATGACCTCGGAGACGTGTCGACGCTGGACGACCCGTCTGTTGTCAAGGAGATCATCGAGGCCTACGAGCAGCACAGGAAGCAGGAAGGCAAGGCGTAGGAAGGGGGAGGAGCTGTCATTGTGGTTACATCACATATGAAGGAAGTGGGCGGGGCCAAGCAGGCCCTCAGACACAACCTTCATCATCATCATCATCACCATCATCAGGTAGACCCGTTCAGAGATCAAACATTAGCAAGCAGAGAAGCTGATTTTTGTTGATTTCAACCACCTAAACTCCTGTGGTTACCCACAATCCCATGCTGCTTCTGCTGAGTCATGTTTCTGGAAGAATTTTGTTCGTTTCCACGCGTTGGATTCGAACCAACAAATCAACCCGACTGACCTCACGCTGAGACTGACGTCTCAAAACTCGTCAATCGTTTCGTCATGACTGTGGGGGCGTGGCTTTAGATGACTTCCTAGGGAAATAGGAAATAGGTGCGTCTCTGCTGGTCCAGTCTCTTCTATACCTCACAGCTAGGATGAAGTTCCGCCCTCAAGACAGCCACGTGTTTAAGTCCAGCGTTTGTTAGCTTTCTTTTTCACATTTCCATTTCTTTTTTGTCTTTATTTTAAGCTAAGCTAATTAGCTACCAGCTGTAACCTCAAACTTAAAGGACTTTTGTCCAATCAGTCGATAACAATAACTTGTGACATCACGTGAAGGATGGCAGCATCATGGATCAATTTCAAATCTAATTTTAATTAAAGTTGGACAAGAGGAAGTGAGACTTTGCTGGAAGAATTTTTTTTTTAAATCTAAAAATTTACACTCATTTATTAATCAAAGCTTGACTTTGGATGTATTTAAAATGTTTTCGATTGTAATAAGATTAACCTGAGAAATTCCTGATTTAAATTTGAAAATGTGAACGTTTTTATTTTATTTTTCTTCCACTATTTAACAGATTCTTATTTTAAAACACTTTTTATAGATTTTTTTTTTAACCTAGAATCATTTATTTATCTCTGTGCCAATAAACTTTATTGATATAAAGTCAGTCTGTTTGATTTAAATATGAATAAAGTTTTAAATAACAACCGAGTTACAAATGATATTTCATTTTTCGCTGTGCTTCTGAACTCCAGCCAGCAGAGGGCGACACTACATCAAGTCTTTGTGAACAATTGCCGTCAGTGTGTTGTCAGGTGTCGTAAACCGCTCTAACGTCGTCCCTTTGACGTCAACACAGAGAGGTGCTTCGTGTTTTGTTTTTATTTTCTTGTCAAACTTTATTGACTGTATTTGATGGAATGTCGAGGCGCGTGCAGCAGCTCGTGTCCGCCATCTTGGAGGAGTTCGCGCTGACGGTGGGTCGTGAGGTCTGCGAACGACTCGGAGAAAAACCCGAAGAAGAGACGGAGGTAAAGCCGCAGCTGTTCGCTGAGCGGTCGCTTCCGGTTTGAAACGATTTTAAAAAAACAAACATGTTTTATTTATCGACTGTTTACTTTGACCCAGTTTTGATAAATAAACAAAGACAGTGACGTCACGTGAACCACCTGTCAGACCTAGCAGCGGGAATATGTGACCCACAAGCATAAGAGAAGGGTCAAGTCAGTGTTCTGGGCGAAAACCAAAAGAAGCAGAAGAAATCTCAGTTCTTTATCTTTATGTCCAGAACTCGTTTGCTTTGACTCTCAGTTCACCAGAGAGACAGAAAGAAAAACGACTTTTCATCTGAAAGTCGATCATAAATCATTTTAAACAGATTTAAGTTGGACTTTTACTGTGAAAGGGAAAATTTGTAGTCCTATTAACTAGGACTACAAACTAGCACCTAGTTTAATGGTTCTGATAAACTGGTTCCTGTTT
The DNA here is from genome assembly GCA_013358685.1 of Antennarius maculatus. Lineage (NCBI taxonomy): Eukaryota > Metazoa > Chordata > Actinopteri > Lophiiformes > Antennariidae > Antennarius > Antennarius maculatus. The sequence goes on from CM023616.1 coordinate 21,286,335, forward strand.
GTTGGGTCCTTGTTCACATCATAAATAATAACCAGGGTGTGGTTCTGATGGGGTTCTGAGGTTTAGCACATGCGTGACAAGCCTCTAACATACGTGTGGCGTGTTCCAGCAGCTGGAGTCCGTGTTGAGGAGCCTCTGTGAGGCTCTGCTTCAGGAGCTGAGGAGGCTTCTGGAGGAGAACCAGGAGCTGAGAAGGAGGCAGCAGGAAGGTGAGAGCTAGTAGCATGTTAGCATCATGATAGCATCAAGTTGGCATCAACATAGCATCATGTTAGCGTCATGATTGCATCAAGTTTGCATCAATATAGCATCATGATAGGATCAAATTAGCATCACTATAGCATCATGTTAACATCCGTATAGCATAATGTAAGCATCAGTGTAGCATCATGTTAACATCAGTAAAGCGTCATGTTAGCATCATGTTAACATCATGATAGTGTCATGTTAACATCAGTATAGCATAATGTAAGCATCAGTATAGCATCATGTTAGCATCAGTATACTGTAGCTTCCTGTAAACATCATGTAAACATTAGCATTGTCTCCATGCTTCTCTCTCTCCAGTTGCAGTTGGCAAACCTGAGCCAGACTCCGCCCCTCCTGCATCTGAAACACCCTCTCATGCCGACCAATCAAATGCTCCAACAGAAGAAATCGGCCAATCAGAGCACCCTCTTCATCCGAACAGGAAACAGCCCTTCACCTGTCCCCCCTGTGGGAGGGCGTTTCCCTCACGCCGCAGCGTCGCCGCCCACCAGCTGACGGCGCACAGGAAGCAACGTTCGTGTCAGGCTAAGCTAACGGCGACCTGTGGGAAAAGCGACGCCGCGTTCAGGTGTGCCGATTGTGGGCGGAGCTTCACCAAGCGCGGCTACCTGTCGGCGCACCGGAGAGTCCACCTGAAGGACAAACCGTTCAAGTGTCCGACGTGTCAGAAGGGGTTCACCGCCCGCCGCAGCGTACACGTCCACCAGCTGACAGTCCACGGCGGCCTGAAGCCGTTCGCCTGTGGCGTCTGCGGGAAGACGTTCAGTCAACATGGCGGCCTCGGTGCCCACCTGAGGACGCACACGGGCGAGCGCCCACACGCCTGCGACCAGTGCCAGAAGCGCTTCTCCAGCCGCAGCGCCCTGACGGTCCACCGCCGCGTCCACACGGGCGAAAAGCGCTTCATCTGCGACGCTTGTGGGCGGAGCTTCAACGTGGCGGCCAACCTGCGGCGCCATCGGCTGATCCACACCGGCCGCCGCCCATTCTGCTGCGACGTGTGCGGCCGCGGCTTCACGCAGGCCGAGCACCTGAAGGTGCACGGCGCCGTGCACCGCGGGGAGTGGGCGTTCATCTGTGATGCCTGTGGGCGGGGCTTCCGACAGCGCGGCGCCCTGCTGCTGCACGAGCGGAGCCACGCTGGCGTCAAACCGTACGCCTGCGGTGACTGCGGGAAGAGTTTTGCTACGTCGGCGTCACTCAAACGCCATCGCCTCGCCCACGCCGGGAGGGAAGTTCCCACCTGTGGCGAGTGTGGGAAGAACGTCGGCAGCGCCGAGGCGTTGAGGACCCACCGGAAGCTCCACGCCGCTGGAGAGGCATTCACCTGTGACGTGTGTGGGCGGAGCTACAGGTCGCTAAGCTACCTGAAGGCGCACCGCCGCGGCCACTCGGAGGGGAAGCCGTTCGGCTGCCATCAGTGCGATAAGACATTCTCCACGCCGGCCAGCAGGAGGCTCCACCTGCGGACGCACAGCGGCGAGAAGCCGTACGTGTGCGAGGTGTGTGGGAGGAGCTTCAGCGTGTCGCAGAACCTGACGCGGCACAAACGCGTCCACAGCGGCGAGCGGCCGTTCGGCTGCGGCGTCTGCGGGAAGGCGTTCAGCCAGAAGAACAACCTGAAGACGCACCAGCTGGTCCACACGGGGCACAAGCCCCACCCATGCCCCGCCTGTGGGCGGAGCTTCAGCGCCGCCAGGAGCCTCCGTCAGCACCGCTGTGGCTCCGCCCCATCGGAGGAGGGGCATGTGTGTGTCACGTGATGGTCGGCGGCGAGGAGACAGATTGGATAAAAGTTTGTTCTACTGATAGTTTTGTGTTTTTATAGTTTGCTTTGTTTCAGACGAGGTGTTCAGGGACCTCCTGCTTCTCTGGGTTAAAGTTGCGTTCACTGACATAAAGAAATAAAAATTCAGATAATTGAGTTGCTTCTGGTGTTTATTTTTATGACTTTTGTGAATAATATTTTTTAATATAATTTAATATATAATAATATATTTCTTTAATTAATATATCTATTCATTTAACATATAACAAATTAATATACACATAACTTAAACTTAATTTTTTAAATTTTTTAATTTAAAAAATTAAAAATTGAAATTAATACAATATACACGTAACTTAAATCTGATTCCTGTAGCTCTTTCAGTTTGTTTATGCTCAAATTATAAAATATTTATTCGACAAAATTTGTTTGTTTGTACACACACACACACACACACACACACAGTATATATGTGAAAGGTTTGATGTAGTCTTTTATTTTGAAATGAGAGACCGGAAGCTGTCCACCCGTCTCGGTGACATGAGTCTCTTCTGGACTCGCGCGGTTCTCTCGGGTTAAACCGCCAAACCGTCGTCCGCTTCGGTCCAGATCAGCAACGAATCCAGTGGATCCGGTTCTCGATCCGGTTCGGGATGAATGAGACGGAGGGACTCCGGTTCCGGCGGCTGCGGAGGCCGCAGGTCATCACCGACGAGCTGCCGCAGAACCGCCATAAAGGATCCAGGTGGGACCGACCGAGACCACCGTCAGACACCGAGCAGCTGCTTCAGGCTGATTGATTATTGATTAGCGAACAGGAGGTGTTCTTTTCATCCGAATTTCACACGGAGGAACTTCACAGAAAACCCACTTCCTGGTGTCACGTTTATATTTATATATAAATGTAAAAGTGGACATTGACAAGTTGTATTAAAATACGTTAACAATTTAAAGTTAATTTGTTGCCAAAGGATGTGTATGGAATGTTAGTTCACCTGGTAGGATGTGTATATGTGTGTGTGTGTGTGTGTATAATAGGATATATATATATATATATATATATATATATATATATATATATATATATTCCTATCAGGTGTTTCAGGCTGATTGGATTAGGATTCAGTTAAGATTCAGGTTTAGTTTAAGATTAGATTAAGATTCAGGATTAGTTGAAGATTTAATCTGGATTCAGGTTTAGTTAACAATTAAATTTGATCCACGTTTAAAATTCGCTTTTCTTTGCTTGGTATAAAAACAGAAACTAGTAGTAACAGAGGAAACAGTTTCATCATCAAGGGCCAGTTTTTATTTCCTATATATATATAGCTAATGCTAGCTAATTCGCTAGGATGTATTTTGGTTGCTAGCTAACCCGTTAGGATGCATGTTACCCTGAGACCAAGGGAAGGGGACCGAGGATGAAACCAAGAGGAACTCCATTACTGTTCGTGTTCAGGGGAAGCTAACGGTCGTCTGTCAGCTAATGTTCGTCTGTTAGCTAGCAGTCATCTGTTAGCTAACGGTGTGTCCTGGTTCTCTGCAGCACCTACAGCGGGAAGGTGTTCAAGGTGACTCTGGTGTCGTTGGGCTGCTTCCTGCTTCTCCCCCTGCTGGTGGTGGTCGTCATCCTGGAGTCGCCCATCCACCCTGAGGCGTTCAGGTGAAGACCGTCTCACCTCTAAACACCTCTGCTGGTTTCAATTCTGAACATTTGCTGACTCAGCAGCTTCACTTGGTTAATAAATGACAAAAAACAAACATCTGATCCAGATTCTCAGATCATCCTGACCCACAATCCACCGTTTTTTGAACACAAACGAAATTGTTCTGTCAGAGACTTTGTATCTAAATATTTGTGACGTTTGTTTTTGCGTTCATCTTTTCACGCTGATGGTTTTTTTGACCCCAGCCTGAAGGAACCGCCGCCGATGAGGGGCTGCTGGGAACCCAACCTGAAGCTCCGGGAGGCCGAGCGACTGTTTGAGAACCAGATCAGTGGACCGGAGTCCATCGCCAACATTGGAGGTCAGACCCCTGAGGCTTAGTCTAAGTTTTAAGTTTAATTTGATTTAGTTTAAGCATGTTTTGGTTGAATATTGTGAAAAGTTAAAAGGGCAAACACTCTGATTGGACGTCTGCTTTGTTTAACATGTGGGATTATCAGGTTTCAGACAGACAAAGGTCAAAGGTTAGATCTGGTTTAACCTTTAAGACTGATTCAAAGTCTGATGTTATTGGAAGCTGGACGATCGTGATGATGAAGAGGTGACAGTTCTTGATCACTGTCTGCAGATGTTTTCTTCTCTGGAACAGCTGATGGTATGATCGTGAAGCTGATTGGTCGGAGAATTCACACCGTGGCCAGACTCGGAAAACCTCCGTGTGGTGAGAAAAAAAATACTCGTTTGGTTTCAAATCCAGTTCAGAGTCAAGCTGAGTTTAGGATTCAGTTAAGATTCAGGTTTAGTTTAAGATTAAGTTTGGATTCCGGTTTAAAACTCGCTCTTCTTTCCTTGGGATGAAAAAAGAAACTTGTAGTAATAGAGGAAACCGTTTCATCATCAGGGGCCAGTTTTTATTTTGAAACAGGAAATGAGTGGGAGGGTGTGATGACACAGGGTAGAACTGTTTTAAAACCTAGAATACTATTTTATTAAACTGAACTGTTTCCTCTTCCTGACTTCTTTTCATTCATGTCAGCATACATGTAGAAGTACATGAAGCTAAGCTAACAGTTTAGCATTTATGGTCATTGTTAGCATCGTGTTTGCAGGTTGTGGTGTTTTCTTTATGTGAGACCATGTTGAGGTCGGTACTCCCTGGTTTGAAGACGTTAGCATGCTAACAGTAGTACAGAACAGAACCCTGATCACCTGGTGTTTGTTTGTTATGTCAATAAAGTTGTGTTGAATCCTCCTGTGGGGGCATGACTCATCTGGTTTCTGCAGGTTCCAGAGAGGACGAGTCCAGCTGCGGGAGGCCCCTGGGGATCAAGATCGGACCCAACGGGACTCTGTTTGTAGCCGACGCCTACCTGGGCGTGTTCGAGGTCAACCCCACCACAGGTGGGTTCCTGTCCCGCCGTCAGGGGACGCTTGATTTATCCTGAAGTTCAAATCACAGGAAAATAAAATAGCAGAATATTAAAACACATATTTGAGCACCAGAGGAATCTGTCAGTTTGGTCTTTGTCGTCTAGGCGACGCCACCCAGTTGGTGTCGGGAGGTCAGGTGGTCGCTGGCAGGAAGTTGTCCTTCATCAACGACCTGGCGGTGACTCAGGACGGAAAGAAGGTGTACTTCACCGACTCCAGCAGCAGGTGGCAGCGCAGAGACTACCTTCAGCTGGTCATGGAGGCGACGGCCGATGGACGGTACGAAAAAAACTGACTGAGCATGATAATAATAATTAATAATAATTAATAATAATAATAATAATTTTCAACACTTCCTGCAGATGTTTCACAATAAAAGCCTCCTGGTGCCACATTCCTTGTTTTGTGCTCTTCTTCCTGTTTCCTGTTTCCTCCTACTTCCTGTCGTCAGAGTGTTGGAGTACGACACTGAGACCAAGGAGCTGACGGTGGTGATGGAGAACCTTCGTTTCCCCAACGGGATCCACCTGCTGCCAGACGAGGAGTCGGTGCTGGTGGCAGAAACCACCATGGCCCGCATCCGCAGGTAGCACCACTTCCTGTCAGGTGACAGGAAGTAGAAACTGTCAAAACAGTTCCAGGGTCATGATGGGGGTCGATGGGACTCCGAAGGAGAACCGGAGGTTAATCATGAAATAAACCAACGTTAGCATAAATTAAAATGAAATACGTTAAATGAAGCAAAAATTGATTTTAAATTTTAAAAAATAAAATAAAATAAAAACAAAGGAATCAAAATAAAATAGTTCAATGAATGAAATCAGTTTGAATCTAAAATTCTCAAATATTCATCAGGTATTTTCCATAATGATGAATAAAAATGAGATCAGTGATAATGTAAAGCTGTTTTAAGATTATAAAACCGATCATCAATCATCAATAGATTGGTCCTGATTGGTATTGATCGTCAGTATCTGATCATTTGTATTGATCACTGAACAGCTGAGTTGATCTGTGGACCATAACATAACGAAGGTTATATAATCAAGCAGCTCCTTGGCAGAGGATTGTTGGCTCACTTTGTTGCCATGGAAACAAGCTGCTGGCTTCATTCCAACTGCAGAAGAAAGTAAGAGGGTGTGTGTGTGGGGGGGTGGGGGGGGCGGTCAGGTTATTTCTATCCTCGTTGTGATGAAAATGAAATGACTGCAACTGATAACTGTAAAAGTAGTAGCAGTTAGCATCAGTTAGCATCAGTTAGCAGCAGCTAGTTGTGGTTAGTGGAGAGAGAGAGCGGAACTTTATTGATCCCTTAAGGAGGTTCTGTCAGGGATATTGATGAAGAATAAAAAATAATAAAATGAAGTAAAAAATCAAATAATAAAAATAATATAAAAATAAAAAATAATAGTAACATTTCGCAGCAGTTAGCAGCTAAGGCAAAGATGGCATATTCAATCTGGGGTGACACTGACACTAATCATCATTACTAGTCACTACTAAAAACCGATGTGATTGATGTTGTCACGGCGATGCCTCCGTCTCCCCACCAGAGTCCACGTGGCCGGTCTCAACAAAGGGGGGATGGACACCTTCATGGACAACCTTCCCGGGTTTCCCGACAACATCCGTCCCAGTGCGAGCGGAGGATACTGGGTGGCCATGTCCGCCGTCCGGCCCAACCCCGGCTTCTCCATGCTGGACTTCCTGTCCCAGAGACCCTGGATCAAGAAGCTCATCTTCAAGGTAAACCAGGTCCAGCTGGTCCTGGAGGTGGTTTCAGACGCCCGGGGTCCACTGGACAAAGATGGTAAAGCAGGAAGCCCTTACAGATGCTCTTGTCATCTGATTGGCTACTCTTTCTAGAGGTTACAGACAGTTTTCTGTCCTTTCCTCACCCCTCCCCCTCCCTCCGCCCCCCCAGCTCTTCAGTCAGGATGTCCTGATGAAGTTCATCCCCCGCTACAGCCTGGTGGCGGAGCTCCACGACGGTGGCGTCTGCACACGGAGCTTCCATGACCCCAATGGCCTGGTGGTGACGTACGTCAGCGAGGCCCACGAGCATGATGGGAACTTGTACTTGGGCTCCTTCCGTTCGCCGTACATCGCCAAACTCGACCTGAGCAAGGTGTAAAAAAAAAAAAAAAAAAAATCCTACAAAAGGACGAATGGACGTTTTGGCGTCGATCGAACGCAGACGGCGACCCCAGAGGATGAACCCCATGACCTCAGCAACATGGCCGCTGTGTTGATGTTTGTTTGTCGAGTGTGAGAAAACACACCTGGGTCAGGTACCGGACTCCAGAACCCGGTTGGTCCCGATTGAAATGTCCGTTGGGTCGGATTAATTGATTGAGGAAAACTAACGCTATCTTCGTCATTGATAGATTGATTTGTCTCCAAACCGTCAAACAGAAAGTTTGACATTTTATTATTATAGGTGCAAATTCTTTCTCATTTAATCCCAGATGCACTTTAACCGTTTCACTCTGTGACATTTTGATCCTTTCGTTGACTCCTGTGATCGGGTATTAAGTCATTAAGTCAAAAAAGTCTTTATTGTCTAAAAAAAACACAAAACCATTTCAGCTGTTTAAATGTTAACGTTCTTCTTGGGTTCTGACGTTTAACTCAAAAATATGTTCAAATCCGTTGTGCTCAAATCTGTTTTGTGTTCAAACCCGTTTCTACCTGTATTAGAAAAGAAAAAACCTTTAATTCTGAAGCAGAAGTGATGACTGAGTTAGCATGCTAGCTTGCTCATTGGATCAACTGCACTGCAGACGGACTTGTGCCTCTGCAGACTGTCAATAATGAAGCAGTGGAGAGCGTCGCTGACGTTTACTGGGCGGCACCTGATGTGGAGTGTCCTAGTTACACTGCCTGTTCTCAAACCGTCGTCTAAAGAGTCGTCCGTCTGCCCTCAGTATCAAACCAACGCGCTGAGGAACCAGTCGAAAGAAATCTGCTTCAGTGACTGACAAGCTTGTGTAGGAAGTCCTTCCTACACACCATCATGTGATTTTTTTGGTATATTCATTTAAATGTAATGTTATTATACTAGCATTGCTAATGCTACGTGCCATGTTTGACTTTCAGATGCTGCCGATTCTGAGCCCACAAATCAAAGTGTGATTTTAGGTTGTAATCAGTGTTGAGTCGGTTGAAGTTCCATTTCCTGTGTCGATTAGCATAGAAACTTGGTAGATTAGAAAGAATGAGAACATCAGTTGAATTAAATGTTTTTACAAAGAATAAATAAACCTTTTCAAGGAAATGTCAGCGTCGAAGCGTCGAACCTTACGTCATCTCTGGGACTGATTGACAGACTAAATTGACCAATCCTGAGTCTTATTTGTCTTGTTTGTCTCACCAACTGGTCTCATCGTGTTTACACAATAAGCCATGAGTTATGTTCAGCAGACTTGAGAAAGCAGCCCCAGGCTTGGCACCGAAAAAACTTTTTCATGAAAAACGAGTGCAAAACAAGAGAAGAATAAGAGCAAAATACGTAGCAGCAAAGTTACTGAAAGTTAAAAAAGTTCCATACTATGCTGATCAGTTGATCTCTAATGCGGGCGAGTGCAAACAAAACGCATGTGAACACTAGGGGGAGGGAGGTGTTGATAGAGCTCTCGGAGGCACGCCCATTAACACCGATCGTTTCAGAACAAAAGTGATTTTAACCATTTTTAATCAAAGATATTGAGGACCACAGATCACTTTGGGGTAAGACATTTCAAATACAGTGTAGTTGGACATCTGGCGAATGACATGAATTTAAAAAAGCATAATATAGGACCATTAAGTGAAGCATTCTCTATCACTTCAGGGTTATCATAACACTCTTTGGGTCTTGTCCAGGACAAATGGAGTGCAGCTTGAGAGTTGGCAGCTTGGAGGGACTCCCAAGCTCTGAAGTTCTCAGGCTGATCATTAAATTTAGCGAGCCCTGTGGCTAACTAACTCCCTGCCAGCGAGGTATTTAGCAAAGTCCATTACTTTAGTAGCTGGAGCAGTGGGAGAATTCTTTCCATTGATTCTTGGAGGATAATTTGGATAGCTGGCACATCTGAATGAAGAGGGGGCCTGGTCCTGATGGGTTCTAGAGGCAGACTGGAGTTTCTGTGAGTGTGGACTAAGAGGCTGAAAGTTGGAGTCTAGATGGTGGGGCAGATGTATCTGGTGTTGAGGTACTATTACGTACTCTCTCTGCAGGGTATCTCTGGCTGGGTTGACATTATAGTGGTATGCAAGGTTGTTTCAAAAGCTTCTTTGAGGAGAGGCTCTATCTAGAGGGGTTGAGACTGGTTTAAAGGTGACTTCAGCCTGATGTTTCAGAAATGCCTCTGTTAACTTTGTCCGTGGTGAGACATCGCTTACATCCCGTCCAGACTGCAGCTTCCAAAGCTTCAGCGGCTGCCTTTTTTTCTTCCAGATCCACGATAAAGACTCAGCTGAAGAGGAGCTGGTAATGTTTTTTCTGTTCCATACCAAAGAAAATATATATTTTTAAGCTTCAAATAAATTTGTATTAACCAGATATTATTGAAAATTTATTCGTAAATCAAGTTCAGTACAGAAATGGGGATGGTTTGGGTTAGGTTTAGTTCAGGGATTAGTTTAGCCTTGACTACTTTCCTGGAATCCATTAATGACGTAAACCAAGCTTTTATTAATCAGTACACCGATTAAAGTAAAAATAAAGTGACTTTAGTTCCACACGGCTTTCGCTACATAAGTAAAGAATTTGATATTTTTATTGGACTCAACCAGAAGTCGCCTTTGTTTCCATCTGGAGGTGAATCTACAACAACATCCACAAGTCGGTTTTATTTCATTTTTTATCTCGAGAAGCGGCAGCTGCTAGGCGCGGCTACATCAGAGGAGGACTCTGTGTCGTCAGGGTTGTCTTCGTCTTGACAGCGGAAGTCCTGAATTCTCGTGTCCTGAAGCCAGGAACGCTCCCAGACCTTCATGTGACACTTAACCGTCTGAAAACAACAGAAACAGATTCATTAAAACCGCTTCATTCCACACGGACAGTCCAGTTTCATCGATGTGTCTTTCAGGGTTCACGACAACCAACAACACCCGACCAGGCGGTGATGGACTCACTTTGTGCAGTGGGCCTACAGGCTGGAGTTCACAGTCTCTCAGGTTTTCCACATGATCTTGTTTTCTGCAAACGGTTCTGGACATCTCAAAATCACAGTGGAACAGAAACCCCTCGATGACCTGACAGAGTATCAGAGTACAAATACTGAAGTACTGCACAGAACAGGACCACTGGAGTAACATACTGCAGTATAAATTGTCATATTTTATGTGATACTTTAGGTTTGGACAGAGCTAAAGTAAAGACTACGCTAAATAGCTGCACACAAATAGCGGCTAAAATTAGCACATAATGCGGTTTTCAGTACAACCATCTATTACTACGGTTACTGTTGCCAACTTGGGTGTCAGTGGAGATGATTACCTGTTTTGTTGCATCAGCATTGCTTAATATTTTTGAGTAAAATAGATCATTGCTTATTCTGTTGTAGACACACTCAACAAACGACACGAGCTTCACAAAGTCATCATCATTTATGTCCAAGTCTGTCTCAGATCCAACGAGATGTTTCGCCAACGACGTCGCTTCTAGAAGGGAAGAGAGTCAACCGGTGGACACTTTTGTTACCAAACCTTGTTGGATGAAGCTAACAGCTCCTTAGTCATAATGCAACGCCATCAGGCCGAAGCTGAAGCTAAAATTTAGCATTATATCATGCTAAAGGCTACCAGGTCTCAAGTAATGACACCAAGCTAACAGTTCCAAGTCTTGATGTCAGGCTAACAGGTGAAGTTAAGAGATTCCAGATTGTAACATCATGTAAAGAGACTGAGGCTAGTCGCGTCATGTGTCTGGTGTTGTTATATAATGCTGGCAGACTGAGGCTAAAGTTAGCATGTTGTGGTTTATTAATGAGCTCTTTTGTAATGAGAGCTAACAGCCGTCAGCTAACATCTTAACAAAACTGCTCCGGGAGTGAAAGACAAATATTTGACATCCTGTTACTTCCTGGTTTCACTCGACACATTTCAAGAACAATAATGAATTTGTTTTTGTCATTAAAAATTGAATTATGGACTCGTTGGAGAGGCCCTGAACGCACCGACAGGAAGCTGGATGAGGCATTAAAAATGTCAGGAAGTAAATATATATATCTGTTTAAAAAAAACAAATGAACAACATTTTAAACTATAATGATAAGCATTCTAACACAAATCTGGATTAAAGCAAAAGTGGTGTGACTCCAGATTAAACATTAAAACCTGTTAGTGAAGGAAATAAAGTTTATTATTTCTTACCCAGAGCAATCAACAAGCAGACGAGCAGCAGCATTCTATTTCCCATCATGCACTCTGCCCTGAAAACTGATCTGTCGGCGAGGACTGACTGAGATCAGTTCACCATGTGAACACTTCCTGTTACCTGTTCAGTCCACCAATCAGGTTTCTAACCACATCGCAGCAGGAAGAAGCTGCACGATTTGATCATTTCACAATAAATCTATTGTATTTAAATCTAAAGTTATCAATACAAATAAATAAAAATGTATTTTGTTGTTCTAAACTACACATTTATAAAATCTCATTAACCCGCCAGCAATAACGTAACTGAGTAATGCTAATAGTCATGCTAACATTTCACATTTCAAACCTGAATTAATGAATGATCTAAGAAAAATAAATACAAATATTTCAGTAGAAATACAACATTTAATATCAGTGAGTTCAAAAAATGAAAAACAAGCAATCACAGAGCTGATTTTTGTTTACTATCTGGGCAGGAAGTGTGTGTTTGTATTGAAAGAATTTATGGTTCTATATTTCGGATGACCTGGTAAATCTCAATATGTAATTACTGGAACACATCGATGAGCCAATCAGAACACAGTTAAAGGTGGAGTTTTAACATTTCAAATATCAGCAGCACCAACATCCTGAAAAGTACAAAACACGATATAAAAGAGGATAAAGCTAAAATGTCCCAAGTAATGTAACTTATTATATTAACAGACTCAAACTAAATGTAAAAGGTTCCAGACTATGATCTGATGCTAAAATAAAACTGAAGCTAAAGCTAATAGGTCCAGACCGAACAATCACCATCAACAGCAACTCAGACCTGAAGCCAAAAATTTAATCTTGTTTGGTTAATTAATATTTCTGAACATGTGTGATTGTGTGTGGATGATTCTCGCTCCATTAACACAAATAGACTCACAACCGTTTCAATTATGATTTAAATTTTATTTATATTCAATTTTTCATCTTTCCGCAACAAGCTGTGATGCCCCCCAGTGGTGAGTCCCTTCCATCTTGAGGCATTATTTTAAAATGAATAGATTATTATAAAAACTAACTTAAAAATTTATGTTCTATTCAAATAAAATCCAGATATTAAATTATTTTTCGTGATACTTAAAGAAATACTAATAAAATTCTAAAAATCAAAATCAACACTGTACAACACAAAATAATTTGATGTTTAAATGAATTGACTAAAATAATAAAAGTGAAACTGTCCCAATCTGTGGGTTATTTTTCATACTGATTTAATTGATGATACTAAAAAACAACAACTGTTTGAATCTGTTCATCAGATGTTTAGTCTCATTTATATTCATGTTTTCATTATACATAATTTAAGCAAATATAGAATTTACAGCTGTCACAATATTTGCTAACATTAGCTCAAAATTTGCTCCTTTCATGTTTCACAACAAAACTTTTGAATTAACTATGAGATTTCTCTTTTTGTGCAAATGGAAGCCGTCCTGCCGTCGCAGCAACTTGTTGTTGCTAATTGTTGATAAAAGCTAATGTCAACACATGAGCATGTTTGTGAGCCAATAGGATGTCAGCTACAGATGACTGGTGATATTTTATTTAAATACCTGATTGTTAGTTCCGGCTTTTTTGAATCGAATCGTCTCCATTCAAAGTGTGCTACGCTTTAGCAGCTCCTGTTAGCGCTTTAGCCTCTGCTGCTACAGATTCACGTCTCCTGCTTTTACTTTTAGACGAGTGCCGGCCAGTAAATATTAAAGCCCGAGGAAGAACAATAATCAATAGAAACTGATTGAGATTATTATTGAAGCACAGGGTCCCCAGAGAATTAACAATAATCCTGAGCTACAGCTAGCAGCGGCTACCAAGTAGCAACAATGCTATCCATCAGAAGCACCGAGGAAGTGCAGCCAGAAGGAAATCCAGACAATATTTTCTCTGTAAAATCTGACCTAGTTTCGTCAAAATTATTCAAGGTACAAACATTTGTGTTTGTATGTTAAACAGGCTCCACCCCCAAGAAAGACAATGCTAATAGAATCTAACGGTAGCTGTGATGCTAACATGATGTTGTCGGCGGGTTAAAGCATACACAAACATTGTGGGAAAAAAACATAATTAGATTTTAACCAAAAAAAAATGCAAATGAATAGATTCTTGATTTTTTTTGCCGTATATTTTTAAATAACGTTAGCATGTAGCGTCAGGTCACCTGATTAGCATTAAAACCAGACTGGAAACAAACTGGTTCCCATCAGAGAGAGATGAACAACAGGTCAATTCCATCGTGGAGATCCTGCGATCCAATTGGTTCAAAAAAGTCCCACGGTACTCCAGAATCACGTGACCACCTTCTCGCCCTTTAAGGACAATGCCGACAAGCCACGCCTCCATCCAGAAACAGGAAGTGTTCGTCTGGCTCTTTGGCTCGGGGCGTCCCTAGGCGTCCCCAACATTCCCGGTGATTGATGGGTAATTTCCCAGCTACCAGTGGTGGTTCTTGGAGAGATAAGCGATGAGCGCCACAGCCACGCCCACATAGATACCTGTCCCGATGGTGATTGACAGAACCGCCAAGAAGAGAGCCCGCCTCGAACTGGAGCTGGCCAGGTGGAAGTCTCCTTTAGACACCGCCTTATTGGTCTGAGAGGGGGCGGGGACAAAGACAAGGGGAGGTAGTTAGCTTCTAGAAGCTCAAGCTCTAATCCAGAGATGCTAACAGCTCTGTTGTCATGACAACAGCGATGGCGTCTGGTTGTCTGGTTCGGATGAAGATGCTTAAACCATTAAGGAACCACAGTTACTTCTCTAGATTTAATTCGACGGTTCTTTCAAGCTGATTGGTCATTCAGACTGACGTATCTATTGATATTGATCCTGACAGGATATTGATCGGTTTCTCTATAAAGGTTAGCATGAACGCTACACTCAGTAAACCAGACAAACAGGGACAGAAACCCTCTGAGACTGTTTGTGTGACGCTGACATTTTCAAAGAGGTTATTAAAGAAGAAACTAAATTATAGTGCAGAGGAGGAGGAATACATCAGTCGATCCATGATTGAATCAGTTTGTAATAAAGATCATGTGATCAGGAAGTGAAGCTGAACACGATCCAGTAATGAGGTCATTCCTCACCAACAATCTGACCTAATCCTGAGGCGGTGAACCCAGAGCACAACGTGACGCCGGACAAGAAGATTAAATCAACTTTATTAATACATGTATAAAAAAAAATGTCGGGAGCCATTAGATGGGATGTAAACGTACAGCGTGTGTTTATAAGAGCTAATATCATTAAAGGTAAACCAGCCTGAACAGCTAGCTGTTAGCAGCTAGTTAGTGTCAATGTCCATTGGCTGGACTCTCCATCTGAGTCGGTGACCTTTGACCTCCCAATGGACAGGAAGGAGAACTTTTCACCTCCTCTTTCATTCTAACAAACTCTTCTTCCTCCTCCTCCTGACACGACAGCGTTCTGTCGCTCGCTGACAGACTTCCGCGTGGGAATCGTCGCCATTGGTAACCAGCTGTAGGTGTGGAGTTACCGTGGAAACCGCATCCACAACACACTCGTCCCCACGCTTCAGCCGAAACATGAAGCTTCTCCTTCATCTCAGCAACAAAAGAACGAGTCACGAGAGGAAGATGAAGGTTCACATCACGTCTCCATGGTAACGTATGATTTAATCCATGATGAAATATTTACTCTGTAAAGTTTCATCTATGAGAAACACTTAAAAATACCTCCACAATAAAAACGTATCTGTAGAAAATGTGCCCTTGGTGAAGTATTTCTACATGAGTATTTCCTCATTAATTGTGTGTCCCTCTTCAGGTGTGTCAGGGGGGGCGTGGCCTCACCTCGTTGGACAGGTAGAACGCAGCGATGCCCAGCGGCCAGAAGCAGCAGAGCATGGAGAAGACGCTGAGGCCCAGGTGATCTCTGGGAGGCATCAGCAGGAAGGCGTCCTCGCTCTCTGATTCGCTGGAGTAATCGCTCTGAGGACACGCCCACACACAGAAACAAGGTGAGCAGGGAGATTTATGGGAAAAAACAACCAGTTTCAATGCTCTTATTGTGAAAGTGTCCAGCTCCAGAGGTAATGATCTGCTCGTGTACACGTGTTCTCGTAATCCGTCTCTCTGGGATTAGAGATGATTAAAACTGGACACCAAATCACAGATTTCCAGCTAATCGTCTAAAGCGATTAGCCGTTAGCTCGCCAAATGTGTCGCGCAGAAAGCGCCGGCTTTGCTAATCTCATTCAGACCAAATACACCGTGAGAAATCTGGGATCAAAGGTCACAGCACAGACTAGTGGACATGTGAGGAACTACAGCTTGCATGTGTGTGTTTCCACCAGCAGGGGGCGACAACCATCACCATCATAAAATAATCATCACCTCCAGCTCCTGGAAGTCGTCGTCGTCAATGTCGTACGACAGCGTGTGGATCTTCGCCTCCTCACCGGAAAAGTCCAGAAACTTCCCGTCGGCAAACAGCAACGCCTCCTTAGGGGCGGAGCTAGCGGGGGTTGAGGAGCAGGAGGCGTGGTCACCCAGCCCCTCGATGAAGGTGGTTTCGCAGCAGTCCCCACCTCCTGCCTCCCCCCACGCACGCAGGATGCTCTCCGGGCACAGGAGGAGGCCAGGTGGCGGTCGGAGGTGGGGGTGGGACGCCGCCTGGTGGGGGAGGAGAGCGCCGGGGTTCAGGAGCTGAGGAGGACCTCCTCCGGCGCCACTGCCGCCACTCCTTTCCTGCTGGGTGGAGGCGTTCACCATCACATGACCCTGATACTGAGGGGCCGAGTACACCAGAAGCACCGCCTCCCGAGGCTCCGCCCCCAACCTGTGGGAGGTCATGAGGCCGTTTTGTCTGCAGGCGTCTCCTCCTCCTCCTCTGCTGGGTGAGGCCTCAGCCTCACCCCGCCCCTCCTCTCCCCCCTCCATCCCTCCTGAAGGTGACTCCTCCCCTCTCAGAGGTCAGAGGTCAGCGGTCAGACATCGCTGCTGAATTCACCTGAAACAAAAACTCCGTCAGCAGCAGCCAATCACATGCCTCTGTGAACACTCAGCCACGCCCCTGCTGTGTGTCCCCGCCCACCTGTAGCCTCAGAGTGAACGCAGGCTGCAGCTTTCATCAGAGCGGAGACCTTGGGGGGGGGCGAGAGGGAGGCGGCTCCGATCACGTATGAGTCATGTGACCTGAGTGGAGGCCGGTCAGTGGAAACACGTGAGTCTGATGTGGGAGGAAATCACAGAGAGAACCGGTGAGGATGAGTCACTGTCCCAGGAGGAGGATGAGGATGAGGATGATGATGGGGGCGGTGATAATGATGATAATGATGATAATGATGATCATGATGATGATGAAGGTGATGATGATGATAAAGATTGTGATACTGATGATGATGATAATGACAATGGGGGCGGTGATAATGATGATGATGAAGGTGATGGTGATGATGAAGGTAATGATAATAATGATGATAATGATGATGATGAAGGTGATGATAATGATGGTGATAATGATGATGATGAAGGTGATATGATGATGATGAAAGTGATGATGATGATGATGATGATGGTGGTGGTGATGATGATGTTTCAAACATTTAAATGTTTGAAGGGGGCGGAGTCAGAGGAAACCCTGGGTTTATGGAGTTAAACCTGCTCCCGATCAGGTTAGCTCCAGAGGGTCTGTAACTATGGTAACAAATTCGGGGGTTACATTTCCTCCCTTTGTGAAACCAGAAACTCTGGGAAAACCTCAGGTCACCTGGTTTAATGTTTGTATTTACCGGTAACTGACCAATGAGCTCACAGCTTTTATGTAAATACAATTGGTTCTATTGATAAATAAATAAATAAATAAAACTTTTGCACGTAAAAAATATTAAATATTAAAATATTAACGATATAGATGAGCAAGCACACACACACGTCTGAATACCAACGGTGTCACCTACTATGACGTCACCCGGGTGATGCTATCATTTCGCGTGACGACCAAAGGACATATCACACACACGCACGCGCGCACATATCCACCTCCCAAGGTGAGGCGCGAGACCCCGCGTCCCTCCAGATCCGGTCAGTCAGAACCTCCAGGCTCCACACCGACCCCTCCTCCGTACCCCCACCGCCTTCAGCGCGCCCCGAGCGGCTACAGAGCAGAGGGAGTCCCGGTGTGACAGCCCCGGAGTCTGGTGGTGACGAGACGCGGCAGGAGAGAGTGAGGCGGGCGGGCAGGTGTCCGTGTGTCCGGGGAATGGTTCCCCTGCAGGGAAGAGATGAAGAGTCGGAGGAGGAGGGTTGTACACTGAATGCATACGAGGTGTGTGTGTGTGTGTGTGTGTGTGTGTGTGTGTGTGTGTGTGTGTGTGTGTGTGTGTGTGTGTGTGTGTGTGTGTGTGTGTGTGTGTGTGTGAATAGCAGAGATTTCTGCCTCATGGTCCTAAAGCCCCTCAGAGATCATAAATCACACAAAGTGATTAATCAATGACCTTTTCCTTGATCGGTAGTGATCAGCACATCGTGTGACATCACAGATAGTTCAATAACAGCCGACTATGGTGCAGTACGTTTTCACTAACTATTTAATAATTGTTAAGTAGTATGAGTATGAGGTATGTCGGTCATAACAGTAGTTGTACTACATATATTGTAGGTGAACATCAGTGGACCAATCAGAGCAGAGGACTAACCTGATTGGTACTTAGAGCGAATCAGCATCAGCTGTGTAAACTTGGAAACGCTGACTCACTGATACAACAGAGGGGAAAACCCTAAAACAGCACCAGAACCAGAGCCTGGTCCAGAAATTGTAGGAGTCTGGAGTTTGTGGACAGCGCCCCCTGCTGTTTGGGAGAGATTAATCTATCTGTCTGTTGTATCTCCATTCCACCACTAGATGACAGCAACATAACAACTCTGCGTGTTCAGTAATAATTTATGTGCAGCTATTAGAATTTTTTTCCCCCATATCTTTTTATTATTTTGTGGAAATTTACATTTTTGTAAGAGTTATGATGAAAATAAAACAGAAACAATACTCTTCATTTAATTACATTTTCATTCGAACCGAGAGGAAGAATGAAGATGTAGTCTTCTTCTTCAGGTGTTTAAAACTAGTCTCTTCTTATTCATGTATTTTAAACTAATATAAATCTTGGTCATATAATTAAATTTATTAGTTCATGTAATAACAAAAGTTATTCCTGTGTTCAAAACTTGCTGCGTTTACCCTCCCTCACCAGCAGGTGGCGGTATGTCTGTCTAAAAACGGACGTTAGAAGAAGAAGACGCTTTGATGCTTTGACTGTCACAGTGCGCAAACACACATCCAAGCATTCCGCACCGCTGGTGGACACCGGAAAGGTCTGACGAGCAGGCTGGGAAACGAAACTCCAGGACGGGACAAGGAAGCAGGAGCTCACGCGTAGACAGAACCGGAGGGGAACGTCTGTGTCCCGGCAGGTGAGCCCGAACGGAGCGGAGCCTCTGGGGCCGGAGAACTCGAATAGCTGCAGCCGCTGTCAGGTTTGACCCGGGCGGACATCTGGACGGGCCTAGCGCGGCTCCTGTCATCCATAGTGAACCTCCGAACCGAACCGAACGCGTTTAATTACATAAAAATCAACATGTGTTAAACTTGAGCTTATGTTTAGAGACGGACTTTACATTTCAGACACACTCAAGCCAGCAAACTACAATTTGATGCAACAGATAATTGACTTTAAAGCTGTTTGGTTTCATTTTAAACCCGAACCCGGATCCAGATAGCCGAGTCCGGACCATTAAACATAACGGTGAAGTTTTTATTTTCCATAACTGACGTTGAGTCAACACAGTTTACTAAATTATAAACGTGCCGAATTTGAGCAAAAATGTCTTATTAAATAGTTTAGGGCTCTTAAATGATGGGCAGACTTTAGTTTAATCTCTTTGCGGTCAGTCTTTTCTTAAATCCGGAGGTTTTTTAAACGGACTTCTTTGTGATGTTTTCCGCTACGACACGAGCAGCTAGCTGCTCAACTAGCCGTTAGGTGGTTAACGTGAACTTGTTAACCAGCTAGTTAACGAGTTAGTTAACAGGTGTTGTCCTAAAGCTAACCTGATGTAGCGCAAAGCGAAAAAAAAAGGGGGGGGGGCTAGTTAGCTAGCCCCCCTCTCTCACCCCCCCGCTGGTTAGCTAACGGTCTGTGGCTGACACCGGTCCAGACTATTCACTGGAACACAAGCACTTCATTTATTAGACGGAATCCTTCCGGAGTGTCACAAGTAGCTAGTTTAGCATGACTCTGCTAAATTAAGCTAACGTCACCGCTGCCGTCACGTCTCTTGTTTGCGGCCAAAATTCAACATTGCATCAGCGGTGAGCCTGACCCCAGGACGAGCTAACCACCGCTAGCCCGCCCGAAGCGAGGAGTCCCTGTCGGGCGGGGGACGCTTCTTCGCTCCGGGCCGAGGAAGGGGCGGCTAAATGGGGAAGTTCCGGGTTTATGCCGGGAGGAAACGCCAGCGGAGATTTCACCTGTAGCTCAGTTTTAATGAAGTAAAAATCTTGACTTTTAATACTTGTTAACATTTTATAATTAAAACAAAACAAAACAATTACGGGCTTGAAAATGTGGTCTGAAATCTTATAAATCAAACTTAACAATTGGAAAAGTTGAAAAGTTATTATTTCAGAACGTGTGAAGATTTGAGCAATTATGTAATTGTACAAGTACATGGACTATGATGTTTGCAGATGACATTGTGATCTGCAGTGAGAGTAGGGAACAGGTGGAGGAGAAGCTAGAGAGGTGGAGGTTTGTCCTGGAAAGGAGAGGGATGAAGGTTAGCCGCAGTAAGACAGAGTACATGTGTGTGAATGAGAGGGACCCAAGAGGAAGAGTGAGGTTACAGGGAGAAGAGATCAAGAAGGTGGAGGATTTGAAGTACTTGGGGTCAACAGTCCAGAGCAATGGAGAGTGGGGAAAAGAGGTGAAGAAACGTGTACAGGCAGGATGGAACGGGTGGAGGAAAGTGTCAGGTGTGATGTGTGATAGAAGAGTTTCAGCTAAAATGAAAGGAAAGGTGTACAAAACTGTGGTGAGACCAGCGATGTTGTTTGGTCTAGAGACAGTGTCACTGAGGAAAAGACAGGAGACAGAGCTGGAGGTAGCAGAGATGAAGATGCTGAGGTTCTCTCTGGGAGTGACCAGGAAGGATAGGATCAGGAATGAGTACATCAGAGGGACAGCACATGTTAGAGGTTTTGGAGATAAAGTCAGAGAGGCCAGACTGAGATGGTTTGGACATGTCCAGAGGAGAGATAGTGAATATATTGGCAGAAGGATGCTGAGTTTTGAACTGCCAGGCAGGAGGCCTAGAGGAAGACCAAAGAGGAGGTTTATGGATGTAGTGAAAGAGGACATGAAGGTAGTTGGTGTGAGAGAAGAGGATGCAGAAGACAGGGTTAGATGGAGGACACTGATTTGCTGTGGCGACCCCTGAAGGGAAAAGCCGAAAGGAAAAGAAGAAGATGTACTTGTAAAAGTTATACTAATTGTGTTATTAAAAGAATGACTGCTGATATGAAAACAGTTGTGGATCTATATAATTACTGTTGACCTGTTGAATTAATGAACCAATCAGCAGAGCAGGGAACAGATCGGAGGTTTAATCATCCAATCAGAAGCCACAGTGTGTGACTGTGTCCGGGCCTAAAAATGCTGACTCATTGGGGAGACGGAGAGGAACACCCTAAAGCAGCGCCAGAACCAGACAGCCTCGTCCAGAACCGTCAGCATCCTCACAAGCTGCTGGTGGAGATCTGGAATTTCCTGTTTTCCGTGAGAAGTCATGTTTGAAACAAATTTGTGATGTCATGTTTCCACAGCAACCATGGTGGGCGAACGCCGCAATGGGAACTTGCTGGTCCAGATTGGCCCGAGGCTACAAGCATATCCAGAGGAGCTGATCCGTCAGCGCCGCAACCACGAGGGACAGACAGAGTACCTGATTCGCTGGTGCCTCGTCACCGTGGACGATGGCTCCAGGTCAGGGGGCGGGGCCGGCGAGGCTGGCGCGACGAGCGGCGGCGGCGGCTCGGATGCGGGGGGCTCCAGCAGCTCGTCGCCGGGGGAGACAAAGCCGGAGAACATCCTGATGTGGATGTCAACGGAAGACGTGTACGCCAGCTGCCCCGCCCTGCTGGGGAAGAGGAAGCTGGAGCAGCAGGAGAAGCAGAAGCGCGGCGACGCCACGGACGGCGGCCAGGCGGCAGGCGTCACGTTCGACGAGGTGGAGCTGTCGGACCTGACGGGCGACGTGAAGATGCTGGTGCAGCGGGCCAGAATGCAGATGAGCCAGAAGAGCGACTTCTCCAGGAGCATCACGGACACCATCCACATCCTGAGCGCCTACGCCAGCATCGGCTCGCTGGTCGGCGTCTTCAAGGAGACCGGCGCCCTCAACCTGCTGATGGAGCTGCTGTGCAACAAGGAGACGCAGACGCGGCGCAGCGCCGGCAAAATGCTGCGGGCGCTGGCCTCGCACGACGCAGGTAAGACGGCCGGCAGGGTTGGCTCTGTTCGTAACCATAGCAACAAGTCCAGCCACACCCCTAAAGTAGTCTACGTAGACAGAATCCAGAACTTCCAATGTTTGTTTTTTTTCTGATCTGATTCTCAACGATGTTTTAAACGAGCAGATCCTCTCATCCACATCTGTCTATGAGCCACTTCTGAGCTGCTTGCCTCGGTCACATGACCACCTTCTTGAAAGGGCCACTCCAGCCGCTAACACAGAATACATTACTGCTAAACTGAAACTGAAACCAAGCTAGCAGGACCAACAAGAAACAAACTGTGATGTTACAAGGACACTGCCAATAAAGTTGTTACACATTGAATTCAGGTTTATTATTATATTTAGAAATAAGTTTTTATGCTCATCGTTTTGTTTTGTTTTGTTGGATTTATTTTCCACACCTTAACGTCGGTCTGTGAAAATATTCTGACATTAAACCGGTTGTTGACCGCTGGATGAATGAAAACAGCTGAAGGTGAATATTTAAAAAAGGAAGTCTAAATATATTTTAGTCACAATTGGGCGTTAAACTGCTAAACATGTTTTATATTAATGTTCAGCGTCAGATTGTTACCATAGTAACATCCTGAAGACTCAGCTGGTTGCCTGGCAACTTCATGGTGACGACGAGTCCAGCGACTGATTTTGTCTACATGAAACCTGTTTTTACAAACACATTAATTAGTTTTTAAGTTTTTAAACTAAGTTCTAGTTGTTTTTTTGACTTGAACTGGAGTTCTTCTTGTGATTGGTTAGACACCAGACGTTAGACCAAACCAGTCAAATTGTTTCACTTCTCAGTTCGGATGTTTTGGAGAAAATCCTGGTGAGGAGATGCTCTCCTCCTGAGTCATCACGCCACAGCTCGTTACCAGGAAATGACATCATCACCCTCATGGCAGGACCTGTGTTTTTCCTTCCTGTTGCCCAGCAACCGAGAGAACTGACCGCCTCTTGTTCGTGAATCATCGGTTCCAGAGTTTTCAGAATAGTTTCTCCGCAACTATGTCAGAAGGCGTGTCCTTCCTGCCTCTGGAGGCGTGTCTTCCCTCCTCTAAGGGCGTGGCCTCCCCCCTCTGAGGGTGTGTCTGTCCCTGCAGGAAGCCGGGCCTATGTGTTGCTGTCGCTCAGCCAGCAGGACGGCATCGAGCAGCACATGGACTTCGACAACCGCTACACGCTGCTGGAGCTGTTTGCTGAGACCACCTCGTCCGAGGAGCACGGGATCTCCTTCGAGGGGATCCACCTGCCTCAGGTACGCCCCGACCTGGGGGGTGTGGGGGTGTTGTCCTCCAGGTGGACTACAGTCTGACGTTTGTCTTCCTGTCTGTTTCAGATTCCTGGGAAGTTGCTCTTTTCTCTGGTCAAGCGTTACCTGTGCGTCACGTCTCTGATGGATAAACTCAACACGGTGGGGGCGGAGTCTGTCTCCGACAGCCCCTCCTCCTCCTCTTCCTCCAGCACCGCCCACCAGACAGAGCAGCTCCGCCTCCAGCGAGAGTTCGACTTCACCATGGCGATGGCCAACCTGATCTCGGAGCTGGTGCGGGTGATGGGATGGGACCGCAATCGCCCGCCGCCAGATGTCTCCACCCAGTGCCCGTTAGGGGGCGGGGCCAATGGGGAGGAGCAGGGGAAGGAGGCTTCCCACCCGGTCCTGAGGTCCATCTTCCAGCCTCGTTTCTGTGCCTCCCCCGTTTTCCCCGCCCCCATCGTCGCTGCGGTGGCCCCCGCCGCCACGGCGTTGAAGCCCAAGAAGACTGGAAACGGGTTCAAGACGCGTTCGGACTTCGCCAGTCGCTCGGCGTACGTGGAATACGTCCAGGACAACCTGAAGAGCAGCATGCTGGTCCGCATGCTGGAGGACTACGAGGAGGTGAGCGCCGGAGACGAGGGCGAGTTCCGCTACAGCAACGACGGATCGCCACCGGTTCAGGTGAGGAGACACCGATGCGTCGTGTACACAGGTGTTAGTCTCCACAGGTGTTACCCTGTGTACACAGGTGTTGCATCATGTACACAGGTGTTCTCCCAGAAAACAGGTTTTCTGCCAGGACACAGGTTTTCTGTCGGGACACAGGTGTTCTGCCGGGACACAGGTGTTCTGTCGGGACACCGGTGTTTTCTCGGGACACAGGTGTTCTGTCGAGACACAGGTGCTAAGCATCCCCGTGTTACGTTCAGGTGTACTGGAACTCCCTGTCCAGGACCTACTGGGTCCACTGGCACATGGTGGAGATCCTGGGCAGCGGCGCCGGCAGCCAGGCGGAGAAGGAGACACAGGTGAAGGCGTCGGCGCTGTCGGAGACGGTGAAGCTCGCCACCGGTAGGAGCCGAGGGCCGCTGGGACGCCTGACGCCTCCCACCGATCGTACCTGACTCCTCTTCTTCCTGTCACCCCCCCCCATCCCAGCGGGTCAGACGTTCGTCTCGAAGCCCCCTGGGGGGCTCTACTCCCTGCCCTACCTGAGCGAGGGGGCGCCGACGGAGCCCCCGACCCTGAGCCGGGCCGAGTGGTGGGAGGTGCTCTTCTTCATCAAGAAGCTGGAGCTCAAGCAGCAGCAGGAAGTCCACGGCGTCCTGCGGCGGAGCCTCGACGACCAGGTGAGGCAACGGCAGAGAGCATGATGGGAATTGGTTTGAACGCACGGAAGGAACGCTGTGTCACCTGTGTCCCCCCCCCCCCCTTCAGGAGGTGGGGCCGGACGACTCGTCTCTGATTGGTCTGTCGGTCCCTGGCGACGTGGCGAGGAAGCTCCTCCACTTCCTGAAGCTGAAGCTGCCGTCGTCGTGCCTCGGCGACCTGCTGTGTTCACACGCCTTCAGCAAACACTACCTGAGGAGGGGGGGGGCGAGTCTGGAGGATGAAGAACTGCTGGGTGAGACCCCCACCGGGGGGGAGGCGTGGGGGGGTACGGGGCCCCAGTGAAGCCGTCTGACTCTGGTTTGTCTCACAGCTGAAAGCTCTCTGTGCTCGTCCAGCCTGGGGGGAGGAGGAGGGGGAGGAGCCAGCCACGCCTCTTCAACATCAGGCTCCGCCTCCTCCTCTTCTTACATGGCCTCCGTCTCCAAGAAGCCAAAGAAGGAGCCGCTGTTGGATTCCAGCCCCGACACGGAGAACGAGCTGCCCTCAGAGGACATCAGCAAGTACCCGAAAGACCTGGAGGAGAAGATCAAAGGTGGGGGGGGGCGGAGTAAGGGTGGGTGGGTGTAAGGAGGAAGATGAGGAGGAGGATGATGGTGGCGTTCTGTCCTCCCCGCAGTGTTCAACAACCCGCGGGTCCAGGGGAAGAAGACGGTGCTGGACAAACTGGGGGAGGTGGTGGACATGCTGAAGAAAGGGGAGGCGGCCTCGGAGCCCACCAATCAGCTTGCGGCCGTCCTCTTCATCAGCCGCTTGCTGGAGGACAAGACGCAGGACAAGAACGCCAGCAGGAGCGACTCCGCCCAGACCGTCAGGTGAGGCGGCGCCGCCAGGGTCAGCAGGGGGGAGACGGCAGGAGGGCGGGGCCAGTCTGAGAAAGAGTGTGTGTGTATGTGTGTGTGTGTGTGTGTGTCCCACAGAGACAAGCTGCTGAAGTTGCTGGTGGAGCTGCTCTCCTCGCCCTCCAGAGACGTGGCGGCGGCGACGTTGCGCCTCACACACCTCCTGATGCTCCGCTTCGAGTGGAGGGTGTCCTTCGCCACCGAGGGCGGAGTCAGAGCCGTCCTGGCCTGCATGCAGGAGTTCAGCAGTGTCCCTCAAGTCCAGCAGCTGGCACTCGCTGTGAGAACACACACACACACACACACACACAGATACTCTTATATGATATTAATAATCAGCTATAATTATATGAAACTTAGCGACTCATGTCATCACAAAGCATCAGTGAGCATTTAATGCAATAAACATAAGTATTAATTTTTATATCATTAATATTAATATCAAATCATAATAATGAATATCAGTTATGATTTATGTAATATCTCCTGTACAAATCCAAAAATAAATAGAAATTAAACTGTAAGTCGATGCAAGGTATGTATTCAGTCTTTTAACCATAGAAACTGCAGCTCCCATAATGCCTGTCGGCAAATAAAGGAGACTTCACACTTAAAACACAAATGACTTGGCAAAGACACAAATACAAGCATTAGCTTCATGTTAGCTTCACATCTTAGCATGTTGCTAATCTACTAACCCCCCCCCAGACTCTGAAGGTCATCACCGGCGCCAACAAACACGACCTGCGCAGCGTCGGTGGCAGCGCGCCGCTCTCAGAGTCAGGCACACAGATGATGCTGGAGATCTTCGCCAGCATCGGCTCGGCCACGCCCGAGGGCTCCAGGGGGCTCCTGGGAGCCATCCCTGCCGCCATCGAGCTGATGCTCCAGACCAAAGGGTGAGCGAACGCTGAACACCGCTGCAGTTTCCGCTCTCCCGGCTGACCTCTTGACGTTGACATGTGTGTGTGTGTGTGTGTGCGCGTGTGCGCGTGCGTGCGCGTAGCTGTGCGCTGTCGGTGCGTAACGGCCTGCTGGTCATCGTCATGCTGATCTCCAGCCACAAGAGTCTGGCGGAGCAGCTGGTCGCCGCCGGCGTCACCACCGTCCTGAAGAAGTGTCTCACGTTGTCCAAGACGGAGAGCATGCTGGCCATCGTCGCCCTCAACCACATCTCCATGGTGCACAAGCTGGAGAGCAAAGGTAGGTCACTTGATCCTCGGGCGGTGGGCGTGAATCGGTCGTCCTGGTCGGGGGCGTGACTGACTCCCACCCGTCTCCTCAGACTGTCAGGAGCAGATGGACACGGAGCTCCAGATGCTGGTGGTCGGCCTGAAGGAGATGATGGTGACCAAGGAGGTGATCCAGACGCTGGAGCAGCTGCTGTATGACGACACGCCGCAACTGGAGCAGGAGCGCAGCCAGGTAAGCCCCGCCCTACTGGCCTGCTCCCCCCAGCAGGTGGGGGTCAAAACAAAGCGCCGACACCCAACAAACACGAGCACAGAAGCTCAAGAAAAACCCCAACTCGAAGTCCTTCAAGAATTACGATACCACTTCCTGTTCCGCCTCCCAACATTCTTTTTACTTCCTGGTTGGTCAGGTGACCCACAGTCGGGACACCTATCAGGATCTGGTCCGTCTGATGGAGCAGCACCGGTTGGACCGCGCCATCCAGGTCTCCATCGTCAAGTAAGGATCGCTCGCCTTTTGAACCACGATGATGATGTCACGGGTAGGGCTCATCTGATTGGCTGTTGGCGCGCAGGATCCTCGACAAGTTCCTGGACGGCTACGAGGAGGACGTCCTGCCGTGGCACGAGAGCATCGAGCCCTGCCTGTCCTCCATGACGACGTTTATCATCGACAGAGAGGTCAGTACCGCCCCCTGCAGGCTGGGAGGAGGAACCACACGCGAGCTACGCTCACCTCTCATTGGTCATCCAGGTGGTGCAGCTGTTCATCCGCTTCCTGTACCGGCTGGCGTCACTGAACAAGGACTACGCGGTGGTGATGTGTCGCCTGGGGACGAAGGAGGCGCTGGCAAAGGCGTTGGACAAACACGGCACCAACATGCTGCTGGTCACCGAGCTGCGCGACCTGCTGGGCGACTGCGAGAAGTACGCCAGCCTCTACAAGAAGATGACCACCAGCGTGCTGGCTGGGTGCATCCAGGTACCGCCGCGTGGACCCGCAGCTCCAGATGCGCTCGCTTTAAGAATGCACGCGTTCACTTCCTATTTCCTGTCAGATGGTGCTGGGTCAGATCGAGGAGCATCGGCGCAGCCATCAGCCAATCAACATCCCGTTCTTCGACGTCTTCCTCAAGAATTTGTGCCAAGGTTTGTTCGTGTCCGACACGGTTCTATCCGTGTGTGTGTGTGTGTGTGTGTTTGGCGAAGGTTTGAAGGTGGTTCTGGTTCAGGGTCCAGTGTGGAGCTGAGGGAGGACAAATGCTGGGAAAAGGTGGAGGTTTCGTCCAATCACCATCGAGCGAACAAGCTGACGGACAAGAACCCCAAAACCTACTGGGAGTCCAACGGCTGCACCGGCTCGCACTTCATCAACATATACATGCACAAAGGGGTCGTGATCAGGTACCGGTGGGGGGAGGGGTAGGGGCCCCGGAAGGAGCCCACCAGACCCGAGGCCTCACGAGGCTGCTTCTAACAGAATGTGTGTGTGTGTGTGTGTGTGTGTGTGTGTGTGTGTGTGTGCGCGTGTGTGTGTGCAGACAACTGGCCGTCCTGGTGGCCAGCGAGGACTCCAGCTACATGCCGGCCAGGATCCTGGTTCTGGGGGGGGACGAACCCACAAATATCAACACCGAACTGAACACGGTGAGTCTGGTCGGGCTGCAGGTGGACGTTGGTTCAAGTCCCACCTCCATCATGTGAATGATCTGTGTGTGTGTGTGTGTGTGTGTGTTTGTGCAGGTGAACGTGACTCCTTCGGCTAGTCGTGTGGTTCTTCTGGAGAACCTGACCAGATTCTGGCCCATCATCCAGATCAGGGTCAAACGATGTCAACAGGTGAGACTCCGCCCCTCCATTGACAAACTCCGCCCACTGACACCCCCTTTTGCACACTAACTCCGCCCATCTACCTCCTTATTCCGTCTATCTCAATGCTACCCCGTCCAACGTCCCCCTTTTTCTTCTTAATGGTCACACCCATCTATCCATTGTGACCCCACCCACTTCTGACTCCTGTCCCCCTTGACAGGGGGGCATCGACACCCGGGTCCACGGGTTCGAGGTTCTGGGTCCGAAGCCGACGTTTTGGCCGGTGTTCAAGGAGCAGCTGTGCTGCCGGACCTTCCTGTTCTACAGCACCAAAGCTCACACCTGGTGCCAGGAGCTGGTGCAGAACCGGAGCGCGCTGCTGCAGCTGTTCAACAAGTAGGCCCCCGCCCCCACCCACAGCGCAGGGACGAGTCCCACTGTTAACGTGTGTGTGTGTGTGTCCAGGCTGAACAGCGCTTTGAGACACGAACAGATGTTCGCCGACCGCTTCCTGCCGGACGCCGAGGCAGCCGAAGCTCTGGGGCGAACCTGCTGGGAGGCGCTGATGACACCCATCGTCCACAGCATCACACACGCAGGTACACACACACACACACACACGCGTTCTCTCTCTCTCTCGCTCTCTGACACGCTTCTGTGTCTACCCAGAATCCTCGGCGTGCAGCCCTCTGTCCTGGCTGCTCATTGAGTATCTGGACAACACCAAGACGTCACGCGGCGGGAAGAGCAAGGAGGCGGTGTTTAACTCCAGGGTGCGGCGCCTCACACACCTCCTGGTCCACGTGGACACCAGCTGTCCCGACGTGGAGGAGCTCAAACCGCCGGTCAAGTCCAGTGAGTCTCAGACCACTTCCTGTCCCGCCTCCCAACCCCGTCAGCAGCAGAGCTCCACCAATGAGACGTCGTCTTTGTTTCACTCACTTCCTGTTTACAACACAAAGAATAATTGAACTTATTTATTGATCAGGCTGTTTTCTGTTCTGATTTGTCCAATCATGTTTAGAAGTTTTTGACCACTGAGGTGTTTACAAATAAATGCTACAAATATACTGAGTCAGCATTTAGAGTAAACACGTAAACAACTTCCTCTTTCAACATGTTCATCATCAGACTAGTATTAGTACTACTGCTAGTAATACTAGTATTGTACTAGTATTACTAGTATTAGTAGTACCACTGCTAGTAATACTAGTATTGTACTAGTATTACTAGTGTTAGTACAAGTAGTACTACTACCCCTCATAATAGTCTTGAAGTGCTATTACTGCTTGTAATATATTAGTAGTACTAGTATTAATAGTAGTACTAGCAATGCTACTGCTAGTAATAATACTGGTATTATTAGTAATATTACTTGCACTAATACTGCCGGTGGTAATAATGGTATTACTAGTAATACTCCCTGTATTTTTTGCTACTGCCAGCAACAATATAAATTCTAGTATTAGTTGTATTAATACTAGTACTAATACTCCCACCACTGCTGCTACAGTCAGCAGTAACACTTTTAGTCCCAGTATTACCAGTGTTGGTATGATTAGTGCTCGTAATACTAGTATTGGTACTAGTAATAAACTACTGCTAGTAATAATACAAGTGACACCAATATTTGTAGTTAAATTATTAGTGGTACCATTCTTGCCAGTAACAATAATAGTATTTTGAGTAATACTCCCACTACTTCTGCTACTGCCGCCATCAATACTATTAATACTAGTATTACTGGTGTAAGGGTTTGGTGTGCTGAACTTTGACCCTGAATGTTTGTGTGACGTCTGTCCCTCTGATCCTCGTGTTTAAAGAGTCTTTCTTCTTTCCAGAAGGTCTCAACCGAAGCAAAGAGATGAAGAGTAAGTAACAGCTGAGTCCGGAGGCCTCTTGTTTGTTTGTTTACACTCTGTTCTGTGACATGACGTCCGTTAGATGAGGACAGGAAGTCATCACAGCGCCCCCTGCTGTTGGATGCGTCACCTCAGATAACGTTCAGATGTTAAGATGTCCTGCCTCAGTCCCATTGGTTCCTACCAAATCCTTTACGAACACAGATTTGTAGTTTATGTAGTTCGGACCAAACAGGCAGGAAGTCCCTTTCGGATGCGGATCAGTCCGTCGTCCAGTAGGGGGCGCCAGGTGACACTTCCTGCGTTTACGCTCCATCTTTTCCTTTCAGTTTTGGACTGCGTTTCTTTTGGCGGCGGACTCTTTATCCAGGGCGCCGTTTCAGTTTTTCTCTCCAGATGGACGAGGCTCCGCCTCTCTGGCTGCCGTCATCTCATTTCTCTAAACTGCTTTTTTTCCACCTGTCAGAAAAAATTGATGGCACTCGTTTTGAACGTGTCTTCCAGACGGTAAAGAAAGTAAAAACAAAGACGCGTCCGCCGCCTCTTCCTCCTTGTCCTCGTCTTCAGCCAAACCTAAGGCAAGGAGTAGCAGCAGCATCGCGGGCATCGCCTTCTGCTGGCAGGGAGTGGTACAACAACAGGTGAGGTTCTGCTCGCGCCTCACCTTCACGCTGTCGGGTTTGAGGCGTTAACGGACCCCCGACTGAACCCGCCTCAGGTGAAGACGTTCCTGGAGAACAGCTGCAGCCTTCCGGGCTTTGTGGAGTCCTACCTGGGTCTGTACCTGCGGCTGAAGAAGGCCATGGAGGAGCTGTTCGGACAGCAGACCGCCTTCGCCCTCGCCTTGAGAGACGGGTTCTCCGCCGCGCTGCTGGAGCTGTCATTCCTTAAAGCCATGCGCGTACGTCTGCACGTACCTGCACCCACTTCCAGGTGTGAGTCCGCTCCTTTAAACCTCACCTGTCGGTGTTTACCCTCAGGTGAGCGAGCGTTTCGCCCAGTACATCGATCACATGATCCAGACCAGCGGCGTGGCGAGCAGCAGCGTGGAGATTCTGGCGCGGCTGGAGCAATTCCTGGAGCCGATGCGCTTCCTGTCGGGCCTGGAGCTCGCCAACACCTTCGAACACTTCTACAAGTGAGAACGTCACGTTGTCCACCCACGAGGCCCCGGGTGGGGGTTCACCATCCGACTGTCGTCCTGCAGGTACTACCTGGGCGACCGGCTGCTGGCTCAGGGCAGCGTCTTGTTGGAAACCACCATCATCGACCAGATCGGCAGCTGCTTCCCGAGTCGCTTCCCCCAACAGATGCTGAAGGACCTGAGTGAGTCGAGCGAGCTGCAGAGGGAGTTCCACCTGTACCGCCTCCAGCAGCTCGACCGGCGCCTGCAAGACGACGACCTGGTCAGAAAAAACACAGCTTCATTGTTTGTAGAAGAAAAAGAAGTCGACTTTTTCTGGTTGAGGAAGAGGTTTATATTTTTTTACACAGATTGTCCCTTGGTTCTCCCCGTAGATGGAGGAGGAGGAGTTGGCAGCGTCAGAAGAGGAGGCGAAAGTCCAGGTTCTGGTTCTGTCTCCTCGCTGTTGGGCCGTCTCGTCGCTCTGCTTTCTGGACGAACCCGACAGACATTTTCCAGCGAAGCTTTGCTGCTACCTGAACCAGTTCACCCAGTTCTACAGCCGCAGTGAGTCCCAGTTCAGATGAGAGAAGCTAGCCGGGCTAGCTTCTGATCTCGAAGGCAGAAACCAGTTCTCCCAGTTCACCCGGTGGCCGTGTGTCCGTCAGGTCAGCTCATCTACGGCGAGAGCCACTCGACTCCTCGCCGTCTCCAGTGGACGTGGCTCGGTCACGCCGAGCTGCAGTTCGGCCGCTGGACGCTCCACGTCTCCACGCTGCAGATGTTCATCCTGCTGAAGTTCAACAGTCAGGAGGTAAAATCCACCGGCTCCCCTCCCCCGGGCAGAACCGGGGAGACACTGTCCTGTCGGTCACAACAAGTCCGACCTCAGGTAGAAGGCTAACTGTAGCTAACTGTTAGCTTTGAGGAAAGTTTCTTGGCTTGATTGTAGCTTGTTTTCAGAAATGCAGAAATGTTCTGATAGTCGTAACAACGGGCAGAACGGTGGTGTAGTGGTTAGCACTGTCGCCTCACAGCAAGAAGGTCATGGGTTCAAATCCACCTGGGGATCTTTCTGTGCGGAGTTTGCATGCTCTCCCCATGTCTGCGTGGGTTCTCTCCGGGTTCTCCGGCTTCCTCCCACCTCCAAAAAAAACATGCACCAGTGAATTGGTCAGCCTAAATTGCCCGTAGGTGAATGTGAATGTGAGCATGAATGTGTCAGGGCTCCCTTGCAAAAGAGATCTGTAATCTCAATGGGACTCACCTGGATAAATAAAGGTTAATAAATAAATAATAGTAATAATAATGATAGTAATAGTAATAATAATAATAGTAGAAGTAATAATAGTAGTAATCATAATAGTAGTAGTAGTAATCATAAGTGATGGCAGTGTGAGGGTAGAGTTCAAGGCTATGGCAGGGGGCAGAGCAGGGAGGGAGTTGAGCCTCCTGACCACCTGGTGAAAAAAACTGTCCTTGAGCCTGCTGGTAACCCTAACCCTGCTAATAGTAGTAATCGTAGTAGTAATAGTAATAGTAGTAACAATAATAGTAGTAATAATAATAGTAGTAACAATAGTAGTAGTACTAATAATAGTAGTAACAATAATAGTAGTAACAATAATAGTAGTAATAATAATAGTAGTAACAATAGTAGTAGTAATAATAGTAACAATAATAGTAGTAATAATAGTAACAATAATAGTAGTAATAATAATAGTAGTAACAATAATAGTAGTAATAATAATCTTCTTCTTTTCCTTTCGGCTTTTCCCTTCAGGGGTCGCCACAGCGAATCAACCGCCTCCATCTAACCCTGTCCTTTGCATCCTCTTCTCTCACACCAACTACCTTCATGTCCTCTTTCACTACATCCATAAACCTCCTCTTTGGTCTTCCTCTAGGCCTCCTGCCTGGCAGTTCAAAACTCAGCATCCTTCTACCAATATATTCACTATCTCTCCTCTGGACATGTCCAAACCATCTCAGTCTGGCCTCTCTGACTTTATCTCCAAAACCTCTAACATGTGCTGTCCCTCTGATGTACTCATTCCTGATCCTATCCTTCCTGGTCACTCCCAGAGAGAACCTCAGCATCTTCATCTCTGCTACCTCCAGCTCTGTCTCCTGTCTTTTCCTCAGTGACACTGTCTCTAGACCAAACAACATCGCTGGTCTCACCACAGTTTTGTACACCTTTCCTTTCATTTTAGCTGAAACTCTTCTATCACACATCACACCTGACACTTTTCTCCACCCATTCCATCCTGCCTGGACACGCTTCTTCACCTCTTTTCCACACTCTCCATTGCTCTGGACTGTTGACCCTAAGTACTTCAAATCCTCCACCTTCTTGATCTCTTCTCCCTGTAACCTCACTCTTCCACTTGGGTCCCTCTCATTCACACACATGTACTCTGTCTTACTGCGGCTAACCTTCATCCCTCTCCTTTCCAGGACAAACCTCCACCTCTCTAGCTTCTCCTCCACCTCTTCCCTACTCTCACTGCAGATCACAATGTCATCTGCAAACATCATAGTCCATGGAGATTCCTGTCTAACCTCGTCTGTCAGCCTGTCCATCACCATAGCGAACAAGAAGGGGCTCAGAGCTGATCCCTGATGCAGTCCCACCTCCACCTTGAACTCCTCTGTCACACCTACAGCACACCTCACCACTGTCTTACAGTCCTCATACATGTCCTGCACCGCTCTAACATACTTCTCTGACACTCCAGACTTCCTCATACAATACCACAGTTCCTCTCTGGGCACCCTGTCATAAGCTTTCTCCAGATCTACAAAAACACAATGCAGCTCCCTCTGGCCTTCTCTGTACTTCTCTATCAACATCCTCAAAGCAAATACTGCATCTGTAGTACTCTTTTTTGGCATGAAACCATACTGCTGCTCACAAATGCTCACTTCTGCCCTTAGTCTAGCTTCCACTACTCTTTCCCATAACTTCATTGTATGGCTCATCAGCTTTATTCCTCTGTACATCAGCTAATAGTAGTAACAATAATAGTAGTAACAATAATAGTAGTAACAATAATAGTAGTAACAATAATAGTAGTAACAATAGTAACAATAATAGTAGTAATAATAGTAACAATAATAGTAGTAATAATAATAGTAGTAACAATAATAGTAGTAATAAATAAGAATAAATTATCTGAATGTTCGTGATGTGTTCGCTGACCGTCGGTTCTCCCTGCGTCCCTGCAGGAGGTCAGCGTCGATGATCTGCTGAAGGCGACCGGCCTGTCGGCCGCCGTCCTGCTGCACGCTCTGACGCCTCTGATTGGTCAGGGAGGACCGCTGACCTGCAGTGACCCCAAAGGTCCGACACACACTCCAACACACACACACACACACACACACGCGTCTTCGTCACTCTCCTGACCTGTCTGTCTGCTCTCAGGTGTGCTCCGTCTGAACCAGCAGGCCGTGTCCCGCAGTCAGGCAGGAAGTCCCGCCTCCTTGCGGCTGCTGCCCCAGCAGACGTACATGGACGTGGACGAGGACGCCGCCGGCGCGCTGGAGAGGAAGAAGAACTACATCCACTGTCTGATCATCAACATCCTGAAGCAGGAGAAGGAAATCCATATCGACAGCCTGGTGTTCAAGGTGTGAACAATCACCATCGTGTCGTGAGGGGAGGGGCGTCCACAACCCCGATGTTAACGCCAGTCCCCCCTCCCCCCCCTTCTCCAGGTTCTGGACTCGTGTCACAAACAGGAAGCGTCCGGCTCGCCGGGGGCGGGACGCTTCGGCTGCAGCGCCAGCGACGTCCTGTCGGGCATCCTGCACCTCATCAGCAGAGGCTACACGCGCCGCAACGAGGACAACCCCCACATCGTGGAGTTCCTGTCCGAGGACCCGCCCACGCCGCAGAAGGGCCACGCCCAGTTGTCCTTCAGCCGCCCGGAGAGCAGGAAGGACGCCGCCCCTAACAGCAAGGCCGACATCAGGTGTGAGCGTGACTTCTGACCTTTACATGTAGAGTTCGTTCGTGTCGTCGTTCAGACGGGAGAAGAGCAGCGGGCGTCGGCGTCGAAACCCCAACCACCCACCCCCCCGGAGAGATTTATTTCAAAGGAAAATCATTTAGATAAAAGCTTTTAAATTATTGGCTCGTTTCCCATGACGACGTTCCCATGACGACGCATTTAAGGTGGACTCTTTAGTTGTTTTCTTTGGGAGACGCAGACGTCTGCTTGTTGTTCTGTTGCTTCTGTTCACAAAACGAACTGACAGTTAATGAATCCAGTTAAACACCAAATGAAATGTAAACGTTTAATTTTCTACTCAAAGAAAATAAAAAGATTTAAACTTTCAATCCGACTCGTTGCCTTTTTTTTATTTCGTGATAATTAGTGAAACACCAGAAGTTAAACCGACACACTAACGACCAGCGATCCACTGATCCAGACCTAAAAACAAACGTAATTCATGTTGTTTGTTTTTAAGTGTGAATACCAGCACAAACACAACCTCCTTAAATGTAAAAATAAAAACAACCGCCTTAAACACGAAACAAACATGATCATCTTAAACACCGTCATCAAACAAAACCGCCTTAAAAACCGTAAACAAACACGTTAAACGCAATAACACCATATTTGGGCGTGTCCTTCGTTTCCCGTGACGCTCTCTGTCGCCCCCTATAGTCTGATGGCACGGCCGCTAGATGATGGCGTTCTGTTCTCCATGAACCGGACGATGACGCAGGAGGAGGTGCGTCAGCTGATGAAGAGGACGGTCCAGCAGGTGGGTGAGGGGTGTGGCCAGCAGGCCCAGTTGGATTGTGGGTTGGCTGACTGGTCTCGGGGTGTCACACGGGTGTTCTTCTGTCCCATCAAGGTTTCGGAGACCCTGAGCCTCAACCTGGACCACGCCGAGCACCTCCTGATCCACTGCAAGTGGAACGTGGATCTGCTGGTGCAGCGGTTCATCGACGACCCAGAGACCCTGATCACCGCCGCCGGGCTCAAGCTGCACAACCCCCAAGCGCCGCCGAGCCCCGCCTCCAGCTGCCCCGTGTGCCTGAACTCCCGCAGCGCCGACACAAAGCCGGTCCCACTGCTGAGCTGCCAGCACTACTGCTGCAGGGTCAGCGTCTCGCTCGGGGGGTCGGGTTGAGGGCCGATTCTGGTTCTAATATTTCTGTCCCCCCCCCACAGTCGTGCTGGCAGGAGTACCTGACGGCGAGGATCGAGCAGAACCTGGTCATGAACTGTAACTGCCCCATCACCGACTGCCCGGCGCAGCCCACCTCGCTCTTCTTCCTCAACGTCCTGAAGGACAAGGACACCGTCACCAAGGTAACGCCGCCTCCCCTCCACCCCTCCCCTGTGTGTGACGTTCACAGCCTCTTACGATGCGTTCACTGTCCCCCACCCCTCCCCATCAGTACGAGAGCGCCCTCCTCAGGGGCTACGTGGAGTGCTGCTCCAACCTGACGTGGTGCACCAACCCCCAGGGCTGCGACAGGATCATCTGCAAGGAGAACGTGGGCAGCACCGGGACCTGCTCCAGGTGCTGCTGGTCCTCCTGCTTCAGCTGCAGCTTCCCCGAGGTCAGAGGTCACCCGTGTGTGTCTGAAACAAGTTCAGGTTGTTGTTGAGGGAGGTGTGACTAACCCGTGTGTTATAGGCGCACTACCCGGCCAGCTGCAGCCACATGTCGCAGTGGATGGACGACGGCGGCTACTACGACGGCATGAGTGTGGAGGCCCAGAGCAAACATCTGGCCAAGCTCATCTCCAAGCGCTGCCCCAGTTGCCAGGCGCCCATCGAGAAGAACGAGGGCTGCCTGCAGTACGTGTGACGTCACGGCGCCGGCAGGAGCTCGTTGTGATGATGATGATGATGGTGACGATGATGGTTTCCTGTCTTCTCAGTATGACCTGTGCCAAGTGTAACCACGGTTTCTGCTGGCGCTGTCTGAAACCATGGAAACCGACGCACAAGGATTACTACAACTGCTCCGCCATGGTTGGTTCGCTCATTCACACGATCGTCAGTCCGTCCAATCAGAAACCAGGAAGGCTTTCATGTGGCAGTAATGACAGGTAGTCATGTGATCATTGATCTGGGATGGGTAATTTGTGATGTTGATACTTCAGGTGAGCAAAGCAGCGCGGCAGGAAAAGAAGTTCCAGGATTATAATGAGAGATGCACGTTTCACCACCAGGCCAAGGTAAACTCGTTTATTTATTACTACAACATTATTACTACTATTATTATTACGACTATATTATTATTATTACTACTATATTATTATTATTATTACTACTATTATTATTATTACTATTATTGCTACAATTATTGCTACTATTATTGTTATTATTATTATTACTACTGTTATTATTACTACTATTATATTATTACTATTATTACTATAATTATTACTTCTACTATTAATATTATTACTACTATTATTATTAATATCATTATTATTACTACTATTATTATTACAACTGCTATTAGTACTACTACTATTATTACTACTACTATTATTATTACTACTACTACTATTATTATCTATTATTATTATTATTACTATTATTTATTACTACTAATGTAGCCGCAAGAGGGCACAAGCCAGTGTCTTATTGTGTCGGTCCCAAGCCCGGATAAATACAGAGGGTTGCGTCAGGAAGGGCATCCGGCGTAAAACTTTTGCCAAATCAAAGATGCGAATCAAACATATGACTTCCATACCGGATCGGTCGAGGCCCGGGTTAACAACGACCGCCATCGGCGCTGTTGACCTACAGGGCGCCGGTGGAAATTGGATTACTGTTGGTCGAAGAAGGAGAGGAGGAAAGTGCGTTCGCACGAAGAAAGAGAAGAGGAGCGCCAAGAGTATAGGACTAAGAGTAGGGACGTTGAATGTTGGAACTATGACAGGAAAAGGTAGAGAGTTGGTCGACATGATGCAGAGGAGGAAGGTAGACATACTGTGTGTCCAGGAGACCAGGTGGAAAGGTAGCAAGGCTAGAAGTTTAGGAGCAGGGTTCAAGTTGTTCTATCATGGTGTAGATAGAAAGAGAAATGGAGTAGGAGTTATCTTGAAGGAGGAGTTTGTTAGGAATGTCCTGGAGGTAAAAAGAGTGTCGGATAGAGTGATGAGTCTGAAGCTAGAAATAGAAGGTGTGATGTTCAATGTTGTTAGTGGGTATGCTCCACAGGTAGGATGTGAGCTGGAGGAGAAGGAGAAATTCTGGTTGGACTTTGATGAAGTGATGCAGAGCATACCTAGAAGTGAGAGAGTTGTCATCGGTGCAGACTTCAATGGACATGTTGGTGCAGGTAACAGAGGTGATGAGGAAGTGATGGGCAGG
The DNA here is from genome assembly GCA_013358685.1 of Antennarius maculatus. Classification (NCBI taxonomy): domain Eukaryota; kingdom Metazoa; phylum Chordata; class Actinopteri; order Lophiiformes; family Antennariidae; genus Antennarius; species Antennarius maculatus. The sequence continues at coordinate 21,325,227 of CM023616.1, forward strand.
TTTGGTATCCAGGAGAGGAATGCAGAAGGACAGATGGTAGTTGACTTTGCAAAAAGGATGGAAATGGCTGTCGTGAATACTTTCTTCCAGAAGAGGCAGGAACATAGGGTGACCTATAAGAGTGGTGGTAGGAGCACACAGGTAGACTACATCTTGTGTAGACGATGTAACCTGAAGGAGATCAGTGACTGCAAAGTAGTGGTAGGCGAGAGTGTAGCCAAACAGCATAGGATGGTGGTGTGTAGGATGACTCTGGTGGTGAGGAAGATGAAGAGGACAAAGACAGAGCAGAAGACGAAATGGTGGAAGCTAAAAAAGGAAGAGTGTTGCATGGCCTTTAGGAAGGAGTTAAGACAGGCTCTGGGTGGTCAGGAGGTGCTTCCAGATGACTGGACAACTACAGCTAATGTGATCAGGGAGACAGGTAGGAGAGTATTTGGTGTGTCATCTGGAAGGAAAGTAGACAAGGAGACTTGGTGGTGGAATGAGGAGGTACAGGAGTGTATACAAAGAAAGAGGTTAGCTAAGAAGAAGTGGGACACTGAGAGGACTGAGGAGAGTAGACAGGAGTACAGGGAGATGCAGCGTAAGGTGAAGGTAGAGGTAGCAAAGGCCAAACAAGAAGCTTATGATGACTTGTATGCTAGGTTGGACAGTAAGGAGGGAGAGACTGATCTATACAGGCTGGCAAGACAGAGAAATAGAGATGGGAAGGACGTGCAGCAGGTTAGGGTGATTAAGGATAGGGATGGAAGTCTATTGACAGGTGCCAGCAGTGTGATGGGAAGATGGAAAGAGTACTTTGAAGAGTTGATGAACGTGGAAAATGAGAGAGAACAAAGACTAGAAGAGGTGACTGTTGTGGACCAGGATGTAGCAAAGATTAGCCAGGATGAAGTGAGGAGAGCACTGAAGAGGATGAAGAGTGGAAAGGCAGTCGGTCCTGATGATATACCTGTAGAGGTTTGGAAGTGTCTAGGAGAGGTGGCAGTAGAGTTTCTGACTGGGTTGTTCAACGGGATCTTAGATAGTGAGAAGATGCCTGAGGAGTGGAGGAGAAGTGTGCTGGTGCCCATTTTTAAGAACAAGGGAGATGTGCAGAGTTGTGGCAACTACAGAGGAATAAAGCTGATGAGCCATACAATGAAGTTATGGGAAAGAGTAGTGGAAGCTAGACTAAGGGCAGAAGTGAGCATTTGTGAGCAGCAGTATGGTTTCATGCCAAAAAAGAGTACTACAGATGCAGTATTTGCTTTGAGGATGTTGATAGAGAAGTACAGAGAAGGCCAGAGGGAGCTGCATTGTGTTTTTGTAGATCTGGAGAAAGCTTATGACAGGGTGCCCAGAGAGGAACTGTGGTATTGTATGAGGAAGTCTGGAGTGGCAGAGAAGTATGTTAGAGCGGTGCAGGACATGTATGAGGACTGTAAGACAGTGGTGAGGTGTGCTGTAGGTGTGACAGAGGAGTTCAAGGTGGAGGTGGGACTGCATCAGGGATCAGCTCTGAGCCCCTTCTTGTTCGCTATGGTGATGGACAGGCTGACAGACGAGGTTAGACAGGAATCTCCATGGACTATGATGTTTGCAGATGACATTGTGATCTGCAGTGAGAGTAGGGAAGAGGTGGAGGAGAAGCTAGAGAGGTGGAGGTTTGTCCTGGAAAGGAGAGGGATGAAGGTTAGCCGCAGTAAGACAGAGTACATGTGTGTGAATGAGAGGGACCCAAGTGGAAGAGTGAGGTTACAGGGAGAAGAGATCAAGAAGGTGGAGGATTTTAAGTACTTGGGGTCAACAGTCCAGAGCAATGGAGAGTGGGGAAAAGAGGTGAAGAAGCGTGTCCAGGCAGGATGGAATGGGTGGAGAAAAGTGTCAGGTGTGATGTGTGATAGAAGAGTTTCAGCTAAAATGAAAGGAAAGGTGTACAAAACTGTGGTGAGACCAGCGATGTTGTTTGGTCTAGAGACAGTGTCACTGAGGAAAAGACAGGAGGCAGAGCTGGAGGTAGCAGAGATGAAGATGCTGAGGTTCTCTCTGGGAGTGACCAGGAAGGATAGGATCAGGAATGAGTACATCAGAGGGACAGCACATGTTAGAGGTTTTGGAGATAAAGTCAGAGAGGCCAGACTGAGATGGTTTGGACATGTCCAGAGGAGAGATAGTGAATATATTGGTAGAAGGATGCTGAGTTTTGAACTGCCAGGCAGGAGGCCTAGAGGAAGACCAAAGAGGAGGTTTATGGATGTAGTGAAAGAGGACATGAAGGTAGTTGGTGTGAGAGAAGAGGATGCAGAAGACAGGGTTAGATGGAGGCGGTTGATTCGCTGTGGCGACCCCTGAAGGGAAAAGCCAAAAGGAAAAGAAGAAGAAGACTATTATTTATTACTACTATTATTACCATTATTATTACTCCTATTATTACAACTGCTTTTATTATTAGTACTACTACTATTATTACTATTATTACTATTATTATTACTACTACTATTATTATTGTTATTATTACTGTTATTGTTATTACTACTACTACTACTACTATTATTGTTATTATTATTACTACTATTATTATTACTACTATTATTATTACTACTATAATTACTACTACTATTAGTACTACTACTACTATTATTATTACAACTGCTATTATCAGTACTACTACTATTATTACTACTACTATTATTATTACTACTACTATTATTATTATTATTATTACTATTATTTATTACTACTATTATTACTATTATTATTACTCCTATTATTATTACAACTGCTTTTATTATTAGTACGACTACTATTATTACTACTACTATTATTACTATTATTATTGTTACTACTACTATTATTATTGTTATTATTATTACTGTTATTGTTATTACTACTACTACTACTATTATTGTTATCATTATTATTACTACTATTATTATTACTACTATTATTATTACTACTACTATTATTGTTATTATTATTACTATTATTACAACTACTACTACTATTATTCCTACTATTATTATTACTACTATTATTATTACTACTACTATTATTCTTGTTATTATTATTACTACTACTACTACTATTAGTGTTATAATTATTATTACTATTATTATTACTACTATTATTACTACTATTCTCACTACTATTCTCATGCAGGACTTCGCCATCAACCTGGAGAACAAGGTGTCGTCCATCAACGAGGCTCTACAGATGAAGGCTCTGACCTTCGTCATCGATGCCTGCAAGGTCCTCGCTCAGGCTCGAAAGGTAACGTCATCATCCTCATCATCAGTGGGGGGGAGGTGGGGAGTCACATGTGCAGGTGGTCACTGTGCCCTGCTCTCCGTCTGCAGGTGCTGGCGTACTCCTGTGTCTACAGCTATTACAACCAGGAGACGGAAAAGATGGAGGTGATGGAGCAGCAGACGGACGCCCTGGACCTGTACACCAACGCCCTGCAGGTCCTGCTGGGTGAGGCCTCCTCGCCGTTTGACGGCGTCTCCGGCCCCAATTGGCCCCCCCTGACCGGTTCTGTTGCCCCCCAGAGGAGACGCTGCTGCAGTGCACCGACCTGGCGTCCTGCATCCGCCTGCTGAAGGCAGAGCACCTCAACACCGGACTGGAACTGATCCGGCGCATCCGAGAGCGCCTGCTAGCCATCCTACAGCTCTCCACCCAGGTGAGACCAGTGGTCGGAGAACCCCCCCCAGTGGGGACCAGTAGGTTCTGGTATTGTCGTGTGATTGGATCCATCTGATTCAGGACTTTAGGGTGGGGTACCAGTGCAGGAACAGCCAGGAAGCCGAATCCACTGAGGCGTCCAACCTGTCCAACCACAGCAACACCAACAAAGCGTGAGTACCAGGTGGTACCGGGTCAGACTGGGTCAGCTTTTACGTCCTAGTCAAAGACACGACTCAGCAGAATCTCCTTGGTTTTTCAGGTCCAAGGTGGACCGGGCGTCCGATTCCGGAGACTCGGAGAACAACAACAACACAGGAGAGGACGGCGGCGAGGAGGCGGAGGACGAGGACGACGAGTACGATGAGGAATACGTCCCCGAGTGGCACGAGGACTACGATGAAGACGACATCGACGAGGATGACTTCTTCTCCGAGGACGACGAGTCCGAGAACCTGGAGAGAGACTTTAGCCCCTTTGACTGAACGGCACAACGGATCCAAAAACCTCCCAGAGTCAAACCGATCAGACTTGAATTTAATTTTTTTTTTCTCATGTAATCTCAGAATGTTTTTTCCTCTTGTGTCTGAATGTTTCCTCCGTTCCGGACCACAGTTCTGGTTCTGGGGGTCCAATCTGAAGGATCCTTCTCTTGGTTCCTCCTGAGAAAAGAGAAAAAGGGATTATTAATCCAGGGGATTAGGGGGAGGGTGTTGGTTTCTGTCGCTGTTCAAAACCAACCTGTTTGGCTGGTTCTGCTCGTTCTTTACCGTGGAGTTTGCCTTCGTTAAAAACGTGACAGATGCCTCACAAGTTATGTCACTTGTTTTTTTACGTTCATCGGTGGTTCTACACATCTGGAAAGAGACGGGTTTCAATCCCGAGCAGAGCTAACTATCACTGCAATAACCGATCGGTCGATTATTATTATCAGCTCGCTGTCGCAGATTTCTGACGTTTTGGTTTCCTGTTGACTCCATTTCTGATGCCCCTACTTGTCATTTTGAAGGTTCTAACGTTCACCTTTGTTCTGTCTGTTCCTTTGCTGAGTCAGCCCAACTAAATAAAGCTTTTAGTGCTGCAGGACGAGTCTTTGATTGAATTTCACTTAATTCTTCTTCAGTCGTCTCTGAAGAAGAATTTAGGCTAGCCGCGTTAGCTCAGAGGCTACATCTGCATGCTAGCAGGTGTCAATAAACTGAACAACTACAGGTAAACCTCTGTTGACGTCGTTGATCCGTTCCAGGAGGCGTGATGTAAGTTGAAAAACGATGTAAAATGCATTCGTCTCCCTGCGAACCATTCCCAGTTCTGAACTAAATCAATTTAAATAAATTTATTTATGAATGTTTTAATAATTTTTTCATCATATAAAAGATTTTTTAATATATATACATATGAGCTCGTTTTCAGCTGCTTCTTCCTCTTTGCGTGTCACAAGGATTGCTACGTGCTAATAACATTATATATATTCTGATTTATTATACATTAACATGGTATTAAGTGCTTTTTAAAACCATCTGCAAAACCTCTAACATGTGCTGTCCCTCAGATGTACTCATTCCTGATCCTATCAATCCAGAGGCCTGTACCATAAAGCTTGATTAACCTAGCCGGGCTTCCTCTTACTTATCTGGCTTCACTTACCGAGACATCCGCCCTCCGGATTTCCAGTACCATAAAGCCGGCTATCAACTCACCAAGTCAATTCAGGCTTGTCCACTCTAGATCTGTGTGTGCTAACATAAAAAGGGCGGAGTTTGCTGCATGCGATCAATCGCAAACATGCAACAAACCTGCCCGAGCCGTATATCTCACAACGGTGGAGCAAACAATAATAATTAATAAATACGAGCAAGAAAAAACAATAATCCAGGAAAAAGCAAAACAGTTGCAGCTGCCAAATGGAGCAAGGATCGCCGGCAAAAATCGCTGACTGTGTTATGTTATATTATAATATTACTTCCCCACTATGACTGCACTTGTATATCTGACTACAGTAACATTTGTGTGTTCCATAAATGTATGTGTGTACGACATTTTTCGTTATGGCATGTGATTGTAGCCCCCGCGACTTTATGAGTAGCTCTACATACTGTGTTCTTCCCCAGGTTTTCAGCATCGCCAACAGAATACGTAAAAGTACCTATGAATGAATCAATCAATCCATGATTTACTTAAACAAATAATTAATTAATGGCATTTTATCTGTGGCTTGCTTGTAACCCATCCAACGAGGGATTTAAGGACATCATAATAATTATGAACATCACTAAGAAATATATAAACTGTGGCAAAACACCTCAGTGCAATGCACACTGTGTGCGGGACTGTCAGCGCGTGGTTGGGTTCCATTACTGACGTAAGGCTCCAGCAGCTGACAGATGTAATGTAACCCCTCTCTTCAAAACCTGGACCTTTCTACAGTGATTGTTCAGGTAATCCAACGGATTACAGCCATCTCTAAATATTCTCTCGCGCCCCAGGGCTCTTCGCACAAACTGTGCACCAAGATCCACCAGGTTCTCATAAAACGGACAGCCCATTTTCCAAGATAACTGATTGGTCAGTAGGTGAGGCTGTTACACCTACTGAGTTCTTATCCTGGAATTTACCCTGCTCCGGAGCAGGTTGGGTGTTCAGCATAGGTTACCACGACAACGTAGCCCGATAGAAAGTCAGCCACCTTTATGGTACCGAAAACCCAGGGTTAAGCCTGAAGTTATCTCGCTAAGCCATAATCCAGCTTTATGGTACGGGCCTCTGGTCACTCCCAGAGAGAACCTCAGCATCTTCATCTGTTCTACCTCCAGCTCTGTCTCCTGTCTCACAACAATCGCGTCTAATTTAGTTTCAATCCAGCCAGCGAGGAGCGAGTGACGTCACTACAAATACCGCGAAACGTGCTGTTAACAGTGCATAAAACATAAAATTATAATTAAAAAACTACTGGCTAACAAATATCACTAGAAATACTAAAGTACAATATCATATTTGAAACTTTTAAAAATAAAATGGATACATTTTTTGCTGATGCCATGATCAGTTGCTAGTGGGTGGCGGTGTCGGGTTAAACCGGATGCTGTGTGCTGTGAAAAAACACAGAAGAAGAAATTGAAGCGGAAGCAGAAGATAAAGAAGAAGAAAAGTATGATTCACGTCTGTCTGCCGTTCTGTTTGGTTCTAGAGATAAATTTCACGGGAGATTCACGAAGTAAAACCAGTTAAACTATAATTTATGAAACGATAATGTTGAAATTAAACTTTATATTCAAATAATTTCCACACGTTAGCTGTTCATTGATTAGCCAGGCGTCCCGGTTGCTAGCTTAGCCCGGTAAATACAAGCTAGCTTAGCCGGCTAGCTCCTCTGTGATCGCAGCTCTTTCATTTCCCGGATGGAGGTGGGAAGAGGAAACGGGCCCGCGCGGGGCAGACCCCAACTGTGCCCACCGGACATGGCCGGACCCCCATACGACTTCGGTCCACCTGGCTGGGGCCCTCCACCTGTAGGAGGTTGGGGCCCTCTGCCGCCTGACGAATGGGGGCCTCCGCCGCCGGGAGGATGGGGACCTCCGCCGCCCGGAGACTGGGGGTCCCCGCCCCACAGAGGATGGGGACCACCGCCACCTGAAGGATGGGGCCCCAGAGGGCCCCCACCACCGGGCTGGCCTCACCCAGATGACTGGCTGCCTCCTCCGGATGAATGGAGACCCCCTCACCCCGACGACTGGAGACCCCCTCACCCCGACGACTGGAGACCTCCCCCAGAGGACTGGGGGCCACCTTTTTGGGGACCTGACCCTGGCCCCCCTGCACCTTTTCCACTCAGACACGTCCCCCCACCTGTGGGGGTCCCCCCTCCTGTGGGAGTCCCCCCACCTGTGGGAGTCCCCCCACCTGTGGGGATCCCCCCTCCAGATCCAGCCTATCCTCCTGTTGGCGTTCCTCCAGTCCCCCCTCCAAGTTGTCCCCCTCCCACGGGTTTCCCGGGTTATCCCCCAGGCTGGACAGCAGAGGTAAGCAGGACTGTGGTGATCAATGCTTGTGTCCGTTTATCAATCAGTGTCATTGATCATTGATCGGTCTGAACTTCCTGTGTCTCAGCCCGTTGTGGAGGAAGTGATGCCCAACCCCCCCCCGGACCAGCCGGAGTGGGTGAGTCCAGATATCTCTTGATTATTGTTTATTGATCTGATAGGTTTACGTTGTTGTTTATTGATCCGATAGGTTTACGTTGTTGTTTATTGATCCGATAGGTTTACTTTGTTGTTCTATGTTGAGATTATTTTGCTTCTGTTTCAGATTAAAGCCTTAATTTCTGCTCCTCCCTCTGAACCGATGCTGGCAGAGGTGAACCAACCCCCAGAGGAATCCGTCGCCCTGAAACCCGAACCCCCAAAAAAACCCAAACCCGAACCCCAAAAAACCCCCAAACCGGACCCCATAAAGACCAACAAACCCATCGGCCTCCTGGGAAAATCCACGTACGAGAAGTGAGTGTTGATTCCCAATCAATGTGTGACTTCATTGATTAAACAGAAAGCTGAGTGTGATGTCACTTCCTGTATGTTTGTGTCCTCAGGCCTCCTCCAGGACGATCTGAGGGTGTCATCTCCTTCATAGGGGTGAGACGGAAATCCCAGAATGCTTTGCAAACAGCGGTAGTGATAAAGAGAATTTATCTTCACATGAAAACGAAAATGTAAAAAGTTTCTAGGAACGTCTGATTAATGTCAGCGTGATGGAACGCGATCGGATCAACCAGCAGGTTTTAATCTGAACTCCATACGACGTAAGCCGAGGTTTACCTGTAGTTGTTCACAGGCTTGTATGGAACTAGAACAGGTTCGTGTTTTAACGTCAGAGCGAACCAGGAATTTTGGGGCGGGGCTCTATCTGATTGGTCCACATTTTATCAACAATCTAATTTTGTTTCGATCACCAGCCAAACTTCGGCTTCATCGAGAGAGAGGATCGGGAGAAGTTCACCTTCTTGTCAGAATCCTTCTTCGGGAACCCTCGCTCCATGATGCCCGGGGTCAGAGTTCACTTCACTGCCTACAAGGAGCAGGTGATGCCCGGTGACCCCACTCCGATGATCACTTCCTGTTGCGTCAGACCGGTTTAATCTTGTTCCACTTCATCAACAGGAGAGTATGATCGCGACCGACGTGAAAGTGGCTCCCGGAGGAACCTCGAAGGTGGACCCGGAGATCTACGAGGCCGTGGTCAGCCAGCCGATCATCGAGCATCAGCCCGGCATGCGTCAGTACCCCGGACAGGTGTTCGTGACTCTGGGGCCCCTGAGGACCAACCTGGCGTTCGAGAGGAAGGACAGCACGGTGACCCTGTTGAAGAACGACCAGGTGCTCATCAACGTGCTGACGGACATCATCAGCGAAAAGCGGCGCGCCACCAACATCCGACCCAAGATCCCTTCCACCTTCAGTCACACCAAGGAGACCAGAGTTCAGGTCAGAGCTGCTCCTCGGGCCTCGTTCACGCCTCCTGGTGGAGATGATGATGATGAACTTTCGTTCTCCGTCCCCTGCAGGGGGTCATCGTCAGCCTGAAGGAGGCCACCGGGGTCATCAAGTCGGAGGCACACGGCGAGCTTCCCTTCGACCTCAAGGAGAACTTCAGCGACGTGGAGTTCACCTTTGAGGACGTCAACGAGGAAGTGGAATTCAGCGTCATCAAGGTGGGGGCAGTTTGTGCGTCGTTGGACCGACGTCCGTCCGAGGAGTCGTCCCTCAACGTTCTTTATTCCCACAGCTGAGAACAGGAGAGAGGGCGATCCGGATCCGACGGGTGAAGGAGCCGCTCCTCCTCACGCTCTGCGCCGACAACGGCGACGACAAGGAACCCGAGATCCAGACGGCGAAGTCGGACAGCGAAGACGAGGCCCCTGTAGAACCTCGAGGGAGGCCCGTCCTCCAAGAAAACCTGGGGCACGACATGAACCTGGACACGGAGACGTACGAGGGCTTCGTCAGCCAGCCGGTCATCGACCCCACGGTGAGCCAGACACCGCCAGACTAGTGGGGAGGAGGGGCCAAGACATCAGGGCCAGGAGGGTGAGGGGGGTTGGTCGGTAGGGAGGTTGGTAGAAAAGTAGGTTGGCTTGTTGGTTGTTGATTGGTTGGTTTGTGGTTGTTGGTAGATTGCTTGGTAGGTAGGTTGTTTGGTTGGTTATTGATTGATTGGTTGCCTGGTAGGTTGGTTGGTTGATAGGTTGGTCATTGGTAAGTAGTGAGTTGGTTGGTTGGCTGACTGGTTGGTTGGTTGGTTGGTTGATTGACAGGTTGGTTGGTTGATTGGTAGGTTGGCTGGTTGATTGGTTTCTCCCCAAAATGACTGTCTGAGCCTGTCGCTCCTCCAAGTTAGCATAGCTCTGCACCACATGAAGGGGCGTGTCCTGGTTGGGGCGTGGCTTGGCAGGGGCGTGGCCTAGCAACAATTTTTCTGCGTCCTTTAACATCTGATCCCGGGTTCTGTCCTCAGCCCAACATGCCTGGTTTCCCGGGTCAGATCTACACCAACCTGGACTCGGTGAAGACCAACGTGACGTTCAACCACCAGGATTGTCGCGTCACGCTGCTGAAGAGCGACAAGGTGACCATCAATCTGTTGTACAACCTGAGCACCAAGAAGAGGAGGGCGGTCAACATTAAGCCCACCTTCCCCTCCACCTTCAGCTACACCAAGGAGAGGAGAGAGCAGGTAACACTCCATCACCAGTGCTGGCACGGCTCCGCTAGATACCAAGAAGTTTAGCGTCCGATGCTACGGCGTCCAGAATCCAGCAAAAACGGCAGCCAATCACAGCGCAAGTTAGGGCAGGGACGTGTTTGTGTTGATTTACGGTTGGTGTTGACGCTCCTGACGGAGAAGTGAACAGAATCAGGGCAGCTGTTCTGTCTTCAGGGCGTCATCACCCGTCTGGGACCCAGGAAAGGCGTCGTCCGCTCCGACCACCACGGAGAGCTCCCCTTCTACGTCTGCGAGAACTTCAGCGACTCAGAGTTCGACAGCAAGGACGTCAACAAGCCGGTGGAGTTCACGGTAGCCGTGGTGAGTCAAGGCTAGCCAGACGACCCTACAGAAAGTTGATCGGTTCTTCTCCCCCAGCCCCGTCCTCACATCATGTCGTTCGCTTCCTGCAGCTGAAGTCGAAGAAGAGAGCCATCAGGCTGAGTCGGGTCAAAAAGGATCCAGAGGAAGTGATCCAGGAGGAACAGAAGAAACAACCAGAGGAGGAGAAGACGGAGACACTCCAGGAGATGGGGGAGAGGAAAGAGGAGGATGGGGGGGAGAAGAAGAGGAGGGAGGAGGACGAGCAACAGAAAGAGGCGGAGAAGAAGAAGAAAGAGGAGATAGCGGCGGCGCTAGCAGCGGCTCAGTGCAAGGTGAGAAAGAGGAAGTCAGGATTGTTGATGAGGGTTTTTTGATCTGAAGGCTCTTTCCTGTCGTCCTGCAGTGGACGCCGCTTGGGTTCAAGGTGCGAGATCCTGACACGATGGACGAAGTCAGCAAGGAACGCTTCGACGGCACCGTCCTCAAAGCCATCAACAAAAACATGAAGGCCAGGAAGGAGCCGGACGACGGAGGAGAACCACCTCAAACTCAGGTGCACTAGAAATCAAACCTGAATTGTTTCGAGTCATAAAACAATGATTCATTCGTTCTTCAAACGTCTTTCAGATCAAAGTGAAAGAGGAGAAAATAGACGAAGACCAGGAGGAAGTGAGAGGGAAGCCTGAAGGTAAGGAGCTCAAAATAGAGGTGAAGAAGGAGGAGAAAGTGGAGGAGCCGATGAAGGAGCCGGCAGGCGGCGGCGGAGCCAAACTCGAGGCGGACGTGGGGCGCCTGGTGATGACGATCAATGGTGAGCAGAAGCAGCTCGTCTTCCGGGCCGACGACGTGCTGAGCACCGCCACCATGCTGGATGGAGACAAGGTGAGGCGATGATGTCATGTGCCGGTGGGCGTGGCTATATTTATACCCACTTCCTGCCTGATCACTTCAGAGACGGCGAGTAAACGATGGAACTTCTTTGAGGTTGCTTTAGTCTGAGGATACGGAACTAAATCCTTTAGATCTCATTGAAGAATGTTCCCACACAGGCTAGAAGCTAACAGCTGTTAGCTAGATGCTAGCTTTTAGTGGCAAAGCTTTAAATCAGTGGTTCTTAACCTCGTTGGAGGTACCAAACCCCGCTGGTTTCATATGCTCACTCACTGAACCATTCTTTAGTAAAAAAAACACATATATTTTTCAAATTTACGACATGAGTATATATTTTACTGGTACATTGAATGAACTGAGCATTAATGTCACCTTTTTCAAAGGACAAAACCTTTAAATCCTTCTGGAACATCAGAACATCATTCATTGGTTATTGATTGTCCTCGCTTCAGACGTTGTTGAAATGTGTTCTACTTTTGCTCTGTAAAGGTGCGATTCAATGTTGCTACCCATCGGGAAACCAAAGAGGAGCGAGCGACCAACGTGGAGATTCTCCCAGACTCCTTTGAGGAATCCATCGAACAACGTCGACACGTAAGGCGTCTGCGGCCGTCTGAGTCAATGCGCCCGTTAGTTTCTGCGCCTCACGTCCAGCTGTCTCGTTCCATCCAGGGCATTGTGATCGAGTTCTCAGACGACTCGGGGCTCATCAAGTGCACCCAGAACCCTCAGCTCTACTTCCGCCAGTCGGAGGTGATCGAGAAGAAGAAGCTGGAGCTGAACGAGAAAGTGGAATTCAGCGTTGTCCCGGTGAGAGCTTGTCCTGCTGACGCCTGATGCGCTGTCAGATCACCGTGTTTCATTTTCAGATGATCTTTCTGCTGTTTTTATGATATAGAATGTTAACAGATTTTATCTTTTGATGCTTCTGTTGTCTCCAAGCATGAAACGGCGGATGGGGGGAACCAGGCCATCAGGATCAAACGCTTCACAGAAAGTGTTTTCCTCCCAGTTCGGAAATTGGGCGGCATTGGGGCGCAAAAAGGAAAGGTAAAGAAGTCGAGATGGATTTCTTCACGGTTTAGAACAGCAGTGGGCCGGCGGAGGAGCAAATAGATGCAGTGTTTAGAGAACTAATGCAAATGACTTAAAAACCATTATTTAAATTTAAAGTTTGATTTAACAAGTTTGGCGGGCCTGAAGGGCCCGGCATGGCCTGTGTGCCGTACTTTGTCCATGCCTGCTTTAGAAGCTCAAAACAAGTGTCCATAGCAACAGCAGAGAATATTTGACAAGGTTTTCGTAAATGTAACCCAAACACTCAACACTGTTGCTCGTCCATCAAACACAGAACACTTTCAGAGGAAAACTAGAACCAAGGCAGTCACAGACTGCAACATCCCGCGACACCTCTGAATTTACAATGTTATCCTGACCTACTTGCAAAATTTGACCTTGACCGAGTTTTCTCAAGGTCAAGGTCATCATCTCATTTTCATCCCCTTTCCTGCCCGAGTAACTTGCTTTTTGTTTCATCTTTGTATCTGCAACGGTTGTGAAGATATTTGGTGGACTAACTAACGGATGGACAGACGGACAAACACTGACAATACATCTCCACTTTGAAGCAGGATGTAATAAACAGACTTTTTGACCCAGAGGCGTCATTTCCAACAAATAATCCACTAACCTTTCTATCTATAGGTCTCATTCTTTCTAAATCAACAGCCAGGTCTCAGATTTCCACAGTAATCTTTGTCGTCTTGTGACCCGATTAGAATGAAGGATCATTTTAGAGTCTCACAAATGTGGAAGTTCCTTCTGCAGTACAAATATCATCTGACTCATTAGTTATTTTACAACTTTTTACAACGGTGACAACTTTGCCAACTTCAACGTTGTCATAACTTTGCCCTCAATGTGTTTGTCTCATTTGTAGATGACCATCAAGCTGGCCAAACCTTCAGAAGATTCAGAGTGAGTTATATGTTTATTCATCAAGTGTTTGGAACACATTAGAACACATTCTGTCGTCACGTTTCCATACTGATTGTAAAGAAATCCATATTTTGTAATAAACGTGTCTGTGATATGTTTGTTTGCTTCTGTTTGCTTCAGGAAAACAAACGTGGAAGCAGACAAGCTGAAAGCGGTGGTGAAAAACCTACGAGCACAGGACAGCCAGGGCAGCGCCATTAGAAAAGACTACAGTGCCTCCCGGCGTAGACACAACCGAAGCAGGAGTCGGAGCAGGAGTAGGACCAGGACCAGGGACAGAAGTAGGAGCAAGAGTCCGCCAAGAGACCAGTTTGGGCGTGTCCTCAAAAGAAAACGCAGCCCCAGTGTTGATCGCGTCCGTAAAAGCCACCGGTCCAGGCGAAGCCGAAGCAGAGAGCGGCGAAAGAGGAGCGGCAGGAGCCACACCAGGAGCCACACCAGGAGCCACAGCAGGAGCCGCAGTAGGAGCAAAAGCTCCAGCAGGAGTCGCAGCAGCAGCAAAGAGAGGGGAAAGGACAGGGGAGGCAAGAAGTCCATGAAGAAGAGCAGAGACCGCGAAGACCATCACAAGAAGAGGAGGGATGTCATCCCTCCTCCCAGGCCTGTTAGGATCATGGAGGACGTACTGGCGAGGAAGAAATGGGAGTTGGAACAGCTGAACGAAATGATCGCCTACAAAAAGTCTCTGGTGGACAGAGACCTGGGCCAGAAGACCTGCATAGACTATGACCACGGTAGGATCGCTGTCCCACTGACGGAGTACAAACCGGTCCGATCCATCTTGAGGAAGCGATCAGAGGGACCAGAATACCCTACTCTTCCTCCTCAAGACAGCGACGATCCATATTACGACCATCTGTACGATCCTTATGGAGGCAGACGATACGTCGATCCGTACGCCAGAAATCCTCACCTGGATGGTCTATACAGAGATCGTCCACTTGGCGATAGTCCTTATGGAAGTCATCTCTATGGCGACGCCGTCTACGATGCTCGTCCGTCGTCCAGCCAGCGTTACACCGATCGCTATGACGTTTATGATGAACCCTACGATGATCGCACCTACGACTCGGCGTACGATGATCAGTACGACCCCGTCAAACGGAGACAGGTTCTTGATGACTCTTTATCCAGCCATCAGTCCAGACAAGACTCCACCACCTCCACCCAACACACTGCTTCCACTTCATCTTCCCATCCCCCTTTCAGACCTCCATCCCCCACAGAACCACCTCCCAGAAGCCCTTCTCCCAAACCGCAGTCACCTCAGCCTGAGAAACCCCCCCTTGATCGCTTCCTCGATATGCTCAATAAAAAGGTAGATGCTGAAAAGAAACCAGAACCCGTTTATATGACTGATGACCTCTTACCTCATGAGCGAGCTCTTCAAGACGGCAAAGGTTTCTCTCGGATTCTGGGAATGACTCACACTGAGTGCCTCAGCAGCACTTTAGGAGAAGAAGAAAAGACACAACAGAATCCTCAACGGTTCTCGCTAGACAGAACAGACGAGGAACCCAGGAGCAAGACAGAACCTTATGACAAGATACAGAATCTGCTCCGGACAATAGGCATAAATCTGAGCACAGGAGAGGTGTCCAAACTTGCCAGCCGCGCTCAAGAGAACATCTACGGTCCAAAGTCCTCATCCATAGAAAGAGAAACTTTACCATCACCTAGAGAAGAACTTCGAATGAGTCGAACCGGTTCTGTTGAGGAAAATCACAGTCTCCATGCTTCCCCGGCCAGATCTTCGAGTTTGGAGCCACTTGGCAGGCCTGCTGCCACGGAGTACGAAGAATTCCTGGACCAGCAAGAACTGGAGGTACTAAAGAAAGCCCAACAGCTGCAGTGTCTCACCAAGATAATGGGAAGTTCACCCTCCGTCTCTCCTCCAGTGAAACCACCTCCTCGACTCCCAACTGCACACTGCAGTCATCGTTCCACAACGGTCAACTTAGCCCCTGGAAATTCAACCAGTCAGCCTCTCCAGAGGCCGGGACCTACAGCAGGACCTTCCCCTGAAACTCTTCAACAGCACCCTGAAGAGTCTCCTGCAGGGCCCTCATCTGGACCTCCACCCCGAACTCCTCCAGGGCCTCCACCCGGTCCCCCACCAAGGCGATATCCTGGAAAATCTCCTTTCGCTCAACCGTCCGGCCATCCGCTCTTCCCTTTCATCGGCCAGCCGTCTGAAGCTGTCTCCCTGGACGCCAGCAGTCATTCAATCACTACCGCGGTAACGTCGGTGGCATCGAGCTCCTCGAGCAGCGACCAGTCGGCCATCTCGACGACAGTGGCGAGATGCCTGAAGGTCATTGAGACGGTGAAATCGCTGGCTGTGCATCCAGCCGGAAAACCATTGAAGACAGTCCACTTCAGTTTGCCCACAGATTCTTCATCAACATCTCTTCTTCAGATGTCCTGCGGGACAGACGATGAAATCAAGATCAAACAGCAGGAGAAGGTATCATCAGCTGTGCTCCTGCCAAACCTGAACTCTTGCTATTAATAGAGTAGTAACTTGAATGATAGTGGGATGGTTCCATTTGGTGTTTTGGTTTCTGTTGCAGCTGGATTTGTACAACCAGCGCCTCCTGGAGAAGAGGGAACAGTTGTACCAGGAGAAGCTAGCTCGTAAGAAACTGGAGAAGAAAGATGGCACACCGATTCCTCCAGGTATCCCCGTCTGATTCTATGCAGATTTATTATCAAAGATTCTTGAGTTAAACATTCAATAACGATTATTTTTCATACACATTTTTGAGTCGATGTGTAGCAGGTGCACAACTTTGCTATCTTTTTAGAAAAAAAAAAATTTCCTCTTTCTATTTCACTCATGGTTTTCATCAACGGTAGAAACCTAAGGAAGATAATGCCATTACTGCTATGCTTTTCAGGATTCCCGTGTTTAGCAAGGTCAATGCTAAGGTAGAGTTGCACTTTGTCATCTTCGTCACCTTCACTAAGCATTCAGGAATTGTCTTTTTGAGCAAAAGTCTTCCCAGAAGCTGTTGTGCTCTCCCACCGACATGTGCTTCAATTATTAAGTTTCTGTCACCGACAGAGGAATTTATGACGTAGTAACAACGGAGCCTCAACTGGTACCGGTAACGCGTTGCTACGGTTACCAAGTGGCACAACAAAAAAAGTCATCCCTCTGCTGATAATGATAGCCGAGTCCAGTGGTTCGTCCAAGCAATCAGGACAAGAAGCCGACACCAAAGTCAACACCAAAGAGTAATGTCTTTTTCCTCTTCATAAAGTTCTCTAGGGGCATCTAGTCATAATTTATCAATGTTTATGTAACATATAATTACTTATATACAGGTAAAGTCTGCTTGTCTATTGATTGATAGATATATGTGTTTTTCTTTACATAATTAAGGGGTTTGAAGCTTTTTTGACAGGCTGGAAAAGATTAAAATAATTATAGTTATTTTAAAGGGAGACATGTTTGACTTACAAATTCAGTCACGGAACGGATTCCACTCGTATCTCGAGGTTCTACTGTACCTGTTTGTCGAACAACTTGGCTAGTCTATAGTTCTACTGAGAGTCCAACACCGGACTTAGACTGCAGGGGTTTCTGGTCTGAGACCTGTGATCGATGTTGAGTCCAGATCATCTGCTCAGCACCAATGCTGGGTCCACACTGCAAGATCGATTTGCTTTTCAATTTTATTGAGTTGAGGATTTTTTTTTTTCATCCGCTGTTGAGGATGGTAATTCATTTTCACGAGTAACTCCTAAAGGGTAAGTCAGCTTTGCTCTTTTCTTATCACAGCATTTTCCAGATTTCATAATAGGACCCAATTATGAAAATCACATTTTTTCAGGTCTCTACCTATACCTAGTGGTCCTCCCGAACCCGAACAACTCCTAGAATCTGGTAAACAAACGTCCTGCATCAATAAATATTTGGAGCTTTAGGAATTCATGGCCTGAACCGAATCAAAACGATCGGATTTTGCTAGAGTGGTATGTGTGACGTCACAAAGGGCGGTCTGTGATTAGACAGAGTGATTGACAATATTGATTGGTTGACATGCCCCAAGGGCGTGGCCATCCCTCAGGGGAGTTCGTTCAGGCTATGGTAGCATTGTGCTGTACCTCAGAGCTCCATACTGAAAGTTCCTCACAAGCTGTTTAAGTCAGCTAGCATTTGGCTAACTGGTTAGCTCCTCTTCAGTCAGGTGTGTGTCTGTGGGGGGCGGGGGTTCGTGTTCAGGCTACAGTAGCAGTGTCCGCTAATGTCTTAGCTCAGAGGTACACACTGAATGTTCCTCACAACCTAATGAAGTCAGCTAGCATTTTACTAACTAGTTAGCTCCACTTCAGTCGTGTGTGTGTCCGCGAAAGGTGTATCCTCATCGTCATAGCAAGCACAGCTGCGTGTGTCCACACCGCTCATAAACAAGCAGCCTCAGCCATTTAAAAAAAACATAATATGGGACCTTTAAGAGAAGACATTCAATTCTTAAAAATCAATCCAATGTAGGTTATTGATAGTTCACCTGGTGAATAGTTTGTCACCTGATTAAGAGCAAAGCTAGGATTGTTGAGACGGTTACAGTCTTAGCTCAGTTTGGTTGTTAGAGATGAAACGTGATGATTTTATGTTGTGGTGAAGGCTGTGAGTTCGACTCCCACACTTGGACCTGTGCTTCTCCCTCCACTCGGTCTTCAGCCGTTCCATTCAAGGCTAAACGTCTCATCCTCCGTTGGGGGACACGGACCTCTGAACGCTAACTTCTTTGAGTTAGCTGCTAGCACACATACCCGCCTCGCTCCGTCCTAATGCAGCACTAGCCACTTCTGTTCTCGTTTGCGCCAACATCCATCAACTACGGCGAAGAGGAGCAATGAAGGAGCAGCAGTTCCATCTTTCACGACCAGACTGAAAGGAGATCATGTCGCCTTTCATACAGATTAAATCCCAGTTAGTCACCAGATTAGCAAAGAGTGAGATCACGACTGAGTTGGGAGGTAAGGACAGAAAGGTTTCACATCCCAAAAGTTTTGGGTTTCACATCTTTACCCAATGTGTTAAGCTAATGTTAGCCCAGGAAGCTAACAACAAGATATCATTTCATTTAGACATTTCATCATTTCGTATCAATCATCCGTTAGCTGTTGATAGCAAACCTATCAGCAGCGTTCACATCTTTACCTCTAACTAATCAGATGTCAGATGTTTTCATGTTTTACAAAGAATTGTGTTGAAGCTAAATATAATTTTGGCCCAACTGTCGTGACCATTCTAAGTATAGTAACATGTTGGGTCTTCAGTGTGATGCTAACTTTATTTTAATAAGCTAACACTGACAGTTAGCCTTCATAAAATGTCCTGAATGCTCATTGATGATATGTGTTTTCAGAGCATGGTTTGATTATTTTATAAATTTGGAGTAGTGTTCAAACTAAATTTTCTCAGTAACTGAATCTGAAATTTTAGTGAGCGAGTTTTGGGGTGTTTAATTTTAAATTTTGAGGTTATCTAGGAAATTAAAGACCAACTGTTGTTATTTAGCAGTAGTTGACTGTTTAAAGGTAATCTGGTTGGCGCGTGCAAAAACAGGGTAAGTAACCCATTGTTGATGTGTGTCCAGCAATTGATCTATGGAGATTATTATTGAGCAAGTATGGAGCAGAAATCTGAACTTTAAATCAATTGATGTATATAATATTTGAAGTATGAGTTTTTATACCTTTGGATTTTAGTACCTTTCTGTGAAAATGTTAGCTTAGCGAGCTAACATGCAGAACTTTTAGCGGTAATTATGGGTTCCAAAGATTCAGGATTGAATTTCCTCATTTCAATCATTTGAAATGAACATTCAGCGTTCACTTTTTGCGTTTTACCAAACCTAATCCAATTGAGTTGGAGAAAACGGGCCCGTGTGTCAGCGCTGGTCCACTAAAGGACGGAAAGACTGTCTTCATCTGATTATGTGAAGTAGCACATGAGGACAATCGGAATGGAAGACGAATCGTTCTGTCGCCCATGGCAAACTTCTGGCAATTTCCTCTGAAGTGATTTTAAATCCTGTGATCACACGACGGACCACCGACGGGACCACCAGGTAGTTTCAGACCAGAGAGCCGGTTCAGTACCGGTCAGTAACGTGTCAGGGAACAGAAATGAAAAAGACTGAAGATCTCAAGTTAGCTAAACTTCTCTTCCACCTTCTTTGCTGTCTTTATGGTTATACATTATCATGTGACATCGGAAACAAAGCGCTTTTTTTTTTCTCTATGCATCAATTTCACCTTTTGTAACTTTAAGCATTTATTTGCAACTGAAGTAATAAGGGAATAAAATCGTCACAAGGGGGAATCGAATTAAAAGAATGTTTTTGCTACCTCGTGTTTAGTATAGCTATGCAGACCGTCATGTTATGTTTTTGACATTTGATTATAGATTTGAGACTGAAAAGAACATTTGTACATTGTTGAATGACAGTATTTGTTGTCTTGACAATGAAGGTAGGTGATCATTTTGAACTCTAAATGTTGATTAGTCAAGCTCAGAATTTTTGTTTTTTCTTACAAACTGCACGCATTTACTACATTATTTAGCTGTAAAATTCATCAAAAGTTACGTAACATTTCCCAGCGATCACATTTGGGGTTTGCGTTGCTGTTTTTTGGGTTTTACAGTGACAGACCATAAAAACCCAGTAATTTATTTCAGCCAATTAAATGATTGATGATGTGAGAAAGAGTCAGAAATGTCTTGTGTAATAACTGTTATTACAGTCCAGTCAACTAGCCGTCCAGGTCAGAAGCACCTAGTAACAGGTTAACGCTGTTTGACGAACTCTTGTTAATCTCTAACTGGTTTTACAAAGGTGAGTTGGTTCTAGACCTCGTGTCTTCAGAGGACTGAGGAAGAGCGTTGTTTTTTCTGTGGGTAACATTAAATCCATTTCCAGCCAGCCACTCTTGACTTTTGTGAACCTGGTCCAAACTGTAGAGGTCCAATCCAACTAGTAGCGACTCACACAAATGTTCTGCTGAAACTTTGTAGATGTTCCAGAAAACAGCAAGCCAAGGAACGTTTGGATTTGTGGTCATTCTCTGGTGTACTGGGCGGAGTCACGGGCCAAGTCTCCAGAGGTAGGTATGCAGCTGGGCATGGACCCTAGCAAGGTGGTCATTTGGTGGAAGGGTATCCAAGGCATGATGTGGCCCCAGCTTCTGCCCCAGCTGCACCAACTAAAGGTGACCTGGCCCAACCCGGACGTACTCATCGTGCATTTGGGTGGCAACGACCTGAGCACCGACAGCCCGACCGACCTGCTGGCGTCCGTCAAGAAAGACCTGACCTCCATAAGGAGCATCTTCCCACAGTGTATCCTGGTGTGGTCCAATATCCTCCCTCGGAGAGTGTGGCGCCACTCACCGGATAGCCATGAAGTTGATCTCATCCGCTCAACAGTTAACCGCAGGATCCAAAGCGTGATCTCAGAACTGGGCGGGGCATCCTTGACCCATGACAACATCCGTTGCGGTGCGAACACAGGTCTGTACCGGTCTGACGGCGTCCATCTGTCCCACAAAGGCATCGATGTTTTTAATCTGAATCTGCAGGATTTCCTGGAGAAGTGGGAGATGATGTCAGAGAAAAGTTAGTTGTTGGAATCATGTTTTTCATGTGGTAGCCTCATCTGGTCTGTCAGTAGGAACCGCTGGTCGCTGGTGATTTGATGTTTCTTGTGCTTTTCAATTTCTCAATAAACAAAATGTCAAAACATATAAACCTGAGAAGATAACGATTATTTCTAATGGGGGATTATATCTGACAGACTTGAGATTAAGGTTTTCTCATGTTTGGTAGTCTGTTGCAGATTTAGAGGGTTGATCTGTTGATTGCAGATCTGTTTGGGTTTGTTCATGTGGTTCTAGTCTCCTGACAAATTAAAGAAACTTTGAGGAACAAAGTAAGAAAAAAGTTTCACGAACTCCATTTTTACGACCTTGATGCAACAGGAAACGTCGCTGCTCCATCAGGTGCTGGTTCACTCCTGCCAGAACATTTGGACTATGTGCTAGCCTTCGGCGCTGACCAGGGGAGTGGTTGTTCTCTGCAGGTTCTGGTCCTGGTGAAGATGACGAAGACTCCAGGACTCAACGGGTGATCTGAATGTCAGGCAGACTAACCGATTTCAACGGAAGTGTATAGTCGTCGTGATCCCCCGTCAACAATAAAGTCTCCCCAATCACTCAACTCATCGTGTCTGTCGGCCCTCGAACAGGAAGTGAAAAAGGTGATTATTGGTTCTGATTGAACCCTCATGGATAAGATGCAGCAACTCGGGACACTGCTTCAAGGTGTTGGCTGTTTTATTCTGTCTGATTGAGGGAGAGGGGTGTCAGGATCATGATGAGGTCATAACGCTCAGTGGGTGGTGGTCTGGACTGCAGGTGGGTTCGTTTGGCCTCCAGATTGTGGCTCTATTGTGTTATTGAAACAATCCAGGAAGTCATTGTTGTCTGGGCCAGAACCAGAATAATGAAGCTGTCTTTAAGGTGCGCGTCACCATGAGTTCTAACCAGGTCCAATGAATGCGGCAAATCCGGTTCTCGTTCATGTCCAGGTTCCTGTCCATCTGGTGGAGTCACAGCTTTGAACACATTTTTCAGTCCTTTTAAATGTTGCTGCCATTGAATTCAAAATGAATAATTATCTAAAAGTAAATTTGTCAGATTTTATACGTTTTATTGCGATCATTAAAATGTTGGGTTTCTGAGTTCAGTAAATATTGACATTTTCGGAAACAGTGGCACTAAAATCTGAAGGTATGGTTTTATAAATTCTCAGAAAGTTTCATTTTAAAAATGAGAAAAAAGATGGATGGAACCTGTTCTGAAGGAAATACAAACAAGGTGAAAGAGTTTAAGTTTTTCAGGTTTAAAGGAGATAGACAAACTTCCCAATGTGGACATGAAGCTCCAGGTGTGGAGAGACATTGTTATTAAAATCTCAGAGGTATAAACAGAACACTTCTGTCTGTATGAATCAGATCGGTAACATCTGTTGATCAGCTGCAAATATTAGTGTTTCCACTGATCGCTGACTCTAATGGTCCAACTTCATCATCATCATCCTCAAATACTGAGCCACCCTTCATAGACCTCAATATCCCAGAGGTTTTTTGTTCCGGTCCAGATCTCCACCATTGCTGACCCACATGAGGCTTCAGCAGCTCAGAACCATCTGGATCAGACGCAGAAGGTTTGGGATGCTTTTCTGTGGAACCCAAACCGGATCTTCTGATGTCCCTGAGGAGGAAGACCTGGTTCCAGAAGAAGTCCAGGATCACGGGGCGTCAGTGGCTCAGCGGTAGAGCAGACGTCTTGAAGACCAGACATCGACCAGACATCGGCGGTTTGATTCCCACTCCCGCCAAGACATCCTCTGGAGTGGGAGCTGACGGTGGGAGGTGTCAGCTCTCCTCCCAGCCACCACCGAGGCACCCTTGAGCAAGGTGCCGTCCCCCCCACAAACTGCTCGTTTGGGGCGCGATCCCTCAAGCGACCCTTCACTCTGCTTCCCCTATATATACTAATTCACATGCTTACAGGTCCCTAGGGATAAATAAAGTATGCTGCTTCTTCAACCTCTCATGGAAAAATAGGAACTTTCCAGAACCAGAGATCTTGGTCAGTGAAGCACCAGAACAGACTGAACTTAGTTTCTGTTGCTCCTCAGGGACCAGTCATTTAGGATGATTTTTTGAGGGATTCAGGCAAACAAACCACTGCCAGTTGGCTGTTTTTCCATTTAGCTCCATGAACCACAGAAGTTTCAGGGAATTTTATGTGATTACATTTTTTTCCGTCAGATTTGTGTTGAGCAGGGATGACAGACAGAACCACTTCCTTTCTGAATGAATGGACCCCTGGTGGAGATGCCAGAACTCCAGGTTGGTTATTAGGTGTTTGTGGTTCAGATAGAGATACCCGTCTTCTCTTTTCTCCACAGGAGACAGCTAGTCAGGATAAAGAGACGGGTCAACAGCGAGACCGACGGTCAGCGGTGAGACATACGGGTTGTCGGTGAGACAGATGGTCCATGGCGAAACAGATGGGTCAATGGTGGGACAGATGGTCCATGGCGAAACAGATGGGTCAATGGTGGGACAGACGGTCAGCAGTAAGACAGACGGCTCATCGGTGGATTGATCCTGCAAGACTATTTTCACTGTCAAAATTTTTCTGAAAAAAGGAAAACATAAAACAATAATATTCAGTGTTCTGGTTTCTGTAAATACGTGTTGTTGTTACATGTTATATAAATATCAGTTTTGCTACCTGCAGTGTTTCTTTTTATTCATACAAGTTTATGGTTTTTTACTCCAGAATGTCTTTATTTTAGATGTCAAACGTTTTGCAATTTGTCAAGAAAAACATACAGGCATTCAAACTGAAGATCCGACAATTACTGACTGATAAACGCAGACTGAAGAAGACGCACTGCTCGCTGCAACCAGTAGGAGGCGCTTTTAGGATTGTCCCAACGTGGACCCCGTAGAATCAGTTCAAATTTTAAGTTTGATTTTCACATTAACTTCTCATAAATAATAGTAAAACTGGTTTTAATTGATGAATCTCCCGTGAAATGTATCTCTGGAACGAAACTGAACAGCAGACAGACGATTTCACCTTTCTTCCCCTTCGTCTGCTTCCGCTTCAGTTCTTTCTTCTGTGTTTTTTCACAGCACACAACATCCGGGTTATCAAGACACCGCCATCTTCTGGTAACTACCATCGCGACAGAAAAAAATATTTTCATCCATTTTACTTTTAAAAGGTAAATATTATCTTGGAGAGAACATTTTTAGTAATATTAATTAGCTAGTAGGTAGCAGCTTGTCACGTGCTATTTGAGTGACGTCACCAGCTCGTCTGCTGTATTGAAGGAACTAAATCAGACGTTGTTCTGAAGATTGTCCTAACGCGGACGCCGTAGGCACGAATCTCCACCAGCAGAGGGCGCTGCTGGGAGTCGCGTCTGAGCGCTGCCGCCAAACCCCGCAGAAGAAGAAGAGGAAGAGGAGGCTTGTACTTCTAATGATGAGGATGTGAATCAGTTTCGGATCGGTTCTGTTGTTGATCCGGATCAGAGTCGAGTCCCTCACTGTTTCCGAGCCCGGAGCTACAGCACCGCGGAAATCGAACGGTCTCCCCGCTACGACATGTATCGCGATCGGCCTCCGCCGAGAGGAGGCTACCCGCCGCCTCCGAGGCCTTACCTGCCATCGAGCCACAGAGACGACCGGAACCGACCCAGGTCCCCGTTCCGCTCCGACTACCTGGACCAGGTTCAACGGGACCCGTACCGCCGCTCGCCGCCGCGCAGGAGGTTCCCCTCCCCCGGTCTAGGGAGTCACCGACGCGGGGAGATGTGGGTCGGTGGTCCGCCGAGAGAGGTGAGTCAGCCGGCTGGAGGAGTTTGAAACGACCGGTGGTTCCTGTTCTGGTCTGGAGGAACCATCGGACCCTTAACCCCCCACCGGACCCCCCACCCCCCAGACCAGTCTATGATCACCGCCTCACCTGAACGTGGCTGCTGTTGTCTTGCAGAGGTCGCCTTCCCCCCGGAGACCGGCCCCCCTGGACCACAACCTGGTCATCACCGTGGGGAACGAGCTGACCGGTCCGTCTGGGACCGCCCGCCTCCAGAACCGGTACCGACCCAATCAGTTCCGGGTTTTAAAGTTCATTTTTAAAGAACGTGATGTTTGTCTTTACTTTTTTAAATTTCATTTTATTAACTGTTTTAATCACCGAAGGGAGATTAAGATCAATGCAGGTAGAGGTCACAACAGAGGTCAGAGGTCACGGGGGAGTTTACTTGTGATCAAAATCATTCCTGCAGAAGGTCATTAGATCCAGCCCAGCTGAACTGTATTTCCATACAGAGACTACGAGCGGAACCGGAGTCCGGACCGGAGCCCGGAGCGGAGGCGGGCCAAAAGCCGGGGGCGGAGCAAGAGCCGACCCCGCAGCCAGAGCCGCAGTCCGAACCGGAACCGAGCTAAGAGCCGTGGGCGGAGCAGGAGCCGCAGTCCGGACCGGAACCGGGCCAAGAGCCGTGGGCGGAGCAAGAGCCGCCCACGCAGCCAGAGCCGCAGTCCGGGCCGGAACCGAGCTAAGAGCCGTGGACGGAGCAGGAGCCGCAGTCTGGACCGGAACCGGGCCAAGAGCCGTGGTCGGAGCAGGAACCGCCACAGAAGCAGGTCTAGATCCAGATCCAGGTCCAGAGGGCGGAGCTACAGCAGAGCAGTGAGCCGCGCTCGCAGTAAGAGCCGTCGAAGGAGCAGGAGTGGAAGCAGTGGCGCCAGCAGCACCTCGAGCTCCAGCGACGACCGGTCCAGGAGGCAGTTTCGAGAGCTGGAGACGGCGAGACGGCGGAAGGAGCTGGAGGAGATGCTGGGTCAGCCCACCAAATCCATCCTGAAGAGACGCCAGGACTCCGATGACTCGCCGTCACTCAGGGTAGGACGATGATGTCACAGCTGGTTGATGAGGTCACAGAACGTCGGTCATACAGACCGGCTGGTCGTGGTCAGAATCCACCAAATGGATCTGATAGTGGATCCAAGGGGCCTGAGCTGGCTCAAAGCTACACACTGAAAGTTCCTCACAAGCTGTTGAAGTCAGCTAGCATTTGGCTAACTAGTTAGCTCTGCTTCAGTCAGTTGTGTGTGTGTGTGTGTGTGTGTAACCTTCACCTTCCGTCTTACCTCTGCGGTAATATCCCGTGTTTCATTAAAGTGGGTTAGCTTTGCTCCCCGGTGTTGTCAGCCAGTGATCTCTCATTGTCCATGATGATTGTTGGGAAACACAGCTTTATTTACGTCCTGTCTGTAATCGTCTGTTACCTCCAATGATTTCTGTCCCATTTGTGTGTTTTTATCCTCAAATCCTCTGCAGTTACCAGCCGGTCTCAGTTCGATCAGCCATCTAGTGTCGACATAATGAGCCACGAGTTATGAGACTGAGAAAGCAGAAAACATAACAGCTATATCATGAAAAACAAGAGAGGAAACGCTAGAAAAATAAGAGCAGAATACGTAACAGTCTCAGCCTTTATTTACAGCCTAATAAATATTCACTGTCACCAGTCAAGGGTTACGTTCAAACTAACTACATAGTTTGTTAGTGACGTCAATATTGATCATCATTCGTCTATCGATGGGTCAACCAGCTGGTCGTTGGTTCTCTGCCTGACGCGAGCAGCTGTAGAACAGAACCGATCAGAACATCCTAAAACGATTGATCCAGATCAAACAAACTGTTTCTCGGTTCCAGGGCACCGACTCTCCCAGAGTTCTGGACGGGTCCAACGTGTCCCAGGTGGCCGAGCAGCTGCTGCTGGCGGTCAAAGGTTTGGAACCGCACCGGGTGGTGTCAGTCCTGTCGGAGCTGCGGTCCGACCCGGGGACAGCCCAGAGCGCCGACGTCAGAGAGATCCTTCAATTGCTGGGAGGGCAGGCGGAGGGGGGTGCGGGGCGTCAGGAGAAGAATCTGGCGGACATCGACGACGAGGAGAAGTTCCTCTACGGGGACTCGGAGGAGCCCGACTCCCTGCCGGCGCCGGAGGCAGTCCAACACCACGGGCTGGACCTGTACGGAGAGGTGACGGAGGAGACGCTGTACGGAGACTACCCAGCACACACGCCCGTCGCCGCCCACACGTATGGCATGGCTCCGCCTCTTCAGGTGGCAGAAACGAGGTACGCGAGCCGGCCCACAATCGATCCTGACCAAAGCATCCGGGTCCGGGTGTCGAAACCGTCGTGTCCCCCGGGGACGGAGCCGCTGGAGGCCGGCGAGCGTCAGGCGCTGGAGGAGTACGAGAAGCTCCAGGATCTGCTGACTACCATCGGGCTTGACCTGGGCGTGGCCGACCTCAGCAAGATGGCCGCCAGGACCAAAGAGCGTCTCCACGGGAGCAGGCCGCCGCCCAAGACGCCCACTCGCCGCAGGCGCTACTCGTCCGACAGCTCGGACAACAGCCAACGGAGCCCCGGTGGGCGGAGCCCTGGGAGGCGGAGCCACAGCGGTGGCTCCAGCAGCCGGAGTCGCAGTCGTGGGCGGGGCTTCAGCTGGAGCAGCGAGGACGGCGGCAGGAAGAGCTCAGCGCCGCCGAAACCTCCGAGAGACGTGAACGACATGAAGAGCGACGTAGCACCCCCACCACGCCCCTCCCTCGACCACAACACCTTACCCCCTCATGGGCCTCATGGGGGGATGCCCATACCCACCTACCCCCCCCCACAGGTCCAGAGCATGATGCCCCCCAACTTCGCCCCCACAGGTTACGGCCAGTATGGAAACTACCTCTCCTATATACACCAGCAGTGGCCGCCCATGTACCCGCCCCCTAATATGGCCCCCCCCCCCCCGATGGGTCCCCAGGAGGCCCCGCCCACCCTGCCCTTCAACACTGCAGACCCTGAGGTGGGGGTCAAAGGTCAGTGTGAAGGCGTGTTGACGCTCAAGTCTTCTGAGAGATGGTCAGGTGATGTGGGTCATGGGGGGGCGGGGCTGAGGATTCTGATTAGCTGATGTCTGCTGGTGGGTGTGTCCTCAGGTTCAGCGAGCAGCCGGGACAAGAGAGCGTCTGAGGAGGAGAACAATGAGAGCCAGAAGCAGAAGGTGGGAGCACAGTCTGACCACCTGGTGAAGATATCATCAGTGAAGTCATCAGTGAGGTCAAAGGTCAGCTGTTGTTGTGTGTTTAGGTGCTGGAGGAGAGGGAGAAGCTGAAGGAGGAGAGAGAGAGCAGGATGAAGAAGAAGGAATGTCTAATGAAGGAGCTGGAGAGACTGAGGAAGCACCAAGGTGAGTCATCATCCATCCAACCATCATCCATCAGGGCGTGGTCTGAGTGGTACCGCAGATGTTCTTGTGTCCAATTCCTCCTGAAGGACCTTCAGACCTTCTGGGGCCTCGAGCCTCCTCTCAGGTTTTATGGACTAAACCTTCCAGAGACCCTGAAGAGAGTCCCAATGATCTGTTGCTCCTTCAGGGACATGGATTTCTTTTTTGAGTCTTGACGGTCTGGTTAAGGACTTCCTCCAAAGATCTTCTCCCAGTCCTTGGATGGAACCAGTTTGGGTTGGTCTTCCTTTCTCTTCCTGAGTTCTGGCTTTGAAAGCAGTGTTCCAGAACTTCTTAGAGACGGACTGAAAGTCCTATTTTGCTGGTGTCTGAAGTCCACCTCTGAAGCTGAAGTTGAGGCCTCTTTATTCCAGAAGAGCCTGGACACCCGGGGGGCTTGAAATGCCTCGTTATGGTTCTTTTTTGGAACAGGTTCCTGCTTGGATTGATGGACGACGTGAACTCTACGTTGTGTCCTTCCTGTTCAGGTCTGCTTGTGTCCAAATGATTCTTCAACGTTTGTTGTGTTTCCAGGCGAACTCCTGAGAAAGAAGCGGCGTGAGAAAGGAGGCCACAAAGACCCTCTACTGGAGGAGATCAGCCGCCTGCAGGAGGACGTCATGACGCAGATCTCCATGCTGCGCAAAGAGCACGAGGCCGCTGAGAAGAAGCGCACTGAGATCGATAAGGTGGCACTCATCCTCGGCTTGAGTGCGTCCGATCGGCCCCGCAGGACCAACCGACCGGACCAGGAGGACGGAACCCCGCCGGAGAAGAAGAACCAGGAGCCGGAGAGGAGCCGGTGGGAAGGACCAGCAGCCAGCAGCTCTGTGACAAAGGTATGAACACCTGAGCGAAGACCAACCAGGACACACGACCAGGTTCTACCACATAGTGATCCGGTCCTCCTTGACGTGAAACGATGAAACTGCGACACGTAAACGCGTAGGTTTGGAAGTCTTTTCAGAAGCATATTAATATCAAATGATTAAAACCCAAGTTTACGGGACAAGATCGACTCCTCTTGTCCCGTCAATGTGAAGATAGACCAGGGGTGCTCACACATTTCAGCACGGGAGGTACTTAAAAAATTACAAAGTTAAAATGATCTACCTGCTAAAAAAAAATGCAAAAGATCTATTTTTGAATATATTGAGATTTCTTTATTTGTACAAACGTATGTTAATGGACCTTCCATGACCACATGAGCCCATACTGCACAACACAACACATTTCTTGAGATTACTCTGTTGGAGCCGAATAATGCGGTAAAAGAGGTAGAACATGTCCTCACGTTGGGGTACTTTTCTCCTACCAGTAAGTTGCAGAACTGTCCATAATCTCTGGACTTCAGCTGGATGTCGGTTTGTAGTATCAACATCTCATCTTCAACTCCTGAAGAGTTGAGGTTAATCCGTGCAGCAATTTTTGATGCAAGTGTAGCTACATCGGTTCATCCTGAAAAGGATAACACATGAATGTAGAGACTGCCTCACACAAAGAATAATCTTGAAAGTGTTGTCAGTCTCGCATATCCAGCTCTGATGCCAGGTTCTAGATGTTTGCCAAGTCATGTTGCATCTTTGTTTTGAAAGCATTAACTATTAGTTGAGTCAGCTGCTTCAACAAATATCTTGTTTACCATCTCTCCATCTTGGTAGGACTTCTTGTTCTTAACTATGACTCACCCGGTACAATGCTTCTGTGATAGCTTTCACTTTAGAAATTGACTGTGAGAAAAACGACTGCTGTCCAGACAACTGGCTTTTTAGTTACTTTATTTCATACTTGTTAATTTTAAGACAGAAAAAAAAGAGAGTAATAATTTGTAGGTAACCAGATAAGTTGTCATTGCTAATTTAGCACCGTGCGCATGTATGGAAATGTCATATGTCATCTGATTGGCTGTCCTGTATGTCAAACAGGTGACAAGGTGGCTTATAGGCGGACGTCTATTTTGACGGACGTCTATCATTTGCTAGCTTGTTAGTGTTGCTTGCTGTAGCGCCGTTGTTTGTGTGTGCGTGGTTACCTAAATTCAAGACATTTATTTCTTTAATGTCATGCAATCTACCCAAACTACCCTCTGGTTCTACCAGAACTACCGTTGGGATCAACCGGTCGACCGTGATGAACATATTGAGCACCCCTGATGTAGACAGTTCAGTTCTGAGGTGTTCCGGGTAGTCTTTCTTCGCAGGTTCAGTCATCAAGACAAAGTTTATTGCAGTAAAGAAAGCGGATAGGTTTCATGGTAACATGAATCGTATCGTCACTTTTTTTTTTCATGCGCTTCATCGAGCGTAGAATTTGAATTGACTTTGACGTCATTATCCGTGACTATCGGTACGACCGGATTCTGGCAGCTATGGTGTCGATAACTGTCGTGGACTCTGGAATTGAATGAAGGTAAGGAACCTAAATGTATCTGGTATTTTTCAGATGGAACTCATATGTTTTGTCTTGAGTCCTGGTTCCTCAGTCTCGCCACACTGACTCTCCATTTTTGTTTTTTTTGCAGACCGTGGCGCTACAACCGCCGTCCAGACCGGTTCAGGACACTTCGGCGGTCGTGGCCCCGCCCCCTGATCCGTTTGAATACTATGATGCTGGAAACCATTGGTGCAAAAACTGTAACGTCACCTCTGGTTCCATGTTTGATTTTTTCACACACTTGCACAGCAAAACACACAAAAAGGTTTGTGACACACTTTTGGCTTCCCTCTTTTTGTTCTTCATCTCGGGGGGGTTGACCTTCATTAAAGGTCATTCATGTCTGGGTTCCTTCAGCTTGACTAGTCTTTTTGTTGCAGACGTTGGACCCGTACGAGCGACCCTGGGCTTCTCCTCCATCCAAAATGATTGTGAGCACAGGACCAGAAGAGGAGAAGCTGGCAAAACCTGCCAAAGGTACTTTTACTGGACGGTCAGCATTTCCTGAAACGTCATCATGACTCAGCGTTTTCTTGGTGCGCCAGTCCCTTAATCGTTCAGCCATTTTCTGCTTCCAGGTGGATCTCTGCCGCAGTTTGTCTGTGTCTAAATCAAAAGTGTTGAAGTGACAAAGACTCGTGGAACCACAGAGGAAGCTCCTCCCTCATAGGAAGCTCCTCCCATAGAGGAAGCTCCTCCCACAGCTCTGATGTCCATTCGTTTGTTTTTTATGAGTCATTTTCAGAAGAAGGCATCTGTAAATATCACCACCTGCTAACTTTTGTCGAGAAATGCTGGAATCAGGCACCGGCACATTTCCATAACTCACCACTCTGAAATCAAACCCTTTTTTTTTCCAATCAAGCATTCTCTTTTTAACCCTCTTCTGTCCCAGCAGGTACTGGAAACGGAGATGTTGTCCAGGTAAATAATGATTGACAGTTCCTTTGACCACCATCTGGTTGAAAACATGCTGCCTGTGTTTCGCTGCAGGTTCAGAGTTCCTGCTGCCCGTCAGAGGATTCTTCTGTCTGCTGTGCAGAGAATTTTTGGGGACGGCATCTGTGCAGAAGAACATGTCACCACGCATGCTCATAATGAAAAATACAAGGTGTGTGGCTGTGGAGTGGGTCACACGTGAACAGAGACACTTCAGGTGGACTCTTGTCGTCTTTACTTTCACAGGCATGTCTGCTGCAGGAAGTTACTGGGGTCAAGTCGTATTTATCTGCTTGTCTGGTTCCACTTGTTTCAGACATTCATCCGACATTTCAAACCTGTTGTTTGATCAGAGACTTAGTTCCAACTTTATTCTGCTGTAAAATGTTCCAGATGTCCAAGTTCTAGTGACACTAGTCAGACAAAAGTTCTTCAGGTCCTGATTCTGTCTTTGTTTGAATGCCTCCTCCTCAGAAACGGATGTATGAGAATCCCTTGTATGAACAGAGGAGGAACCTGGACCGCCAGGCAGGACTGGCTTCAGACGCCACCACAAAGAAACGCAAACATGAGGATGACGAGAAACGAAACGGAGACAAGGAGGAAAAGTCCAAACAGAAAAAGGAGAAAAAGGACAAGGAGAGAAAGAGGGTAGAGGATGACAGTGATGAAGACATTAAAGACCCCACAATCCTGGAAGGGGCGAGGCCTTCCTCCAACAAGAAGAACGAAGATGAAAAGTACGAATACAGCAAGAAGGACGACAAATACAGGTACGGCAGAGAACAGGAGGACAGGGATAAATACAGCAGAAGAGACGAAGACAAATACACGTCGAGTAAAGACGGATATCCGTTCCACTACCGAAAGGGTGAAGATAGCAGATATGGGGGCCGTCCCAAATATGAGCCACGAGCAGATGAGCACAAATATAAATATGGTAAATACTCAGATTTCAGATCTAAACATGACAACGACCGAGATGAAGGCAAACCCAAGGCTGACAAGGAATCTTTCAAGAAGCCGGAGTCGGTTAAACCAGTAGCAAAGCCAGAGGTCAGCAAGCTTCAACCTCTGCCAAAACCCTATGACCCACCCAAGATCCTCTGTGGACCCAGTCCAGCAATGAGGGCCAAGCTCCGGAAGCAGAGTATGGAAACCAGCAAGTCGGCTCCTCCAGTCACAGCCTCTTCATTTGGAAAGTTTGCATGGAAGAAAAAAGAGAACACTCTGGCAAAGGAGGCGCAGAAAATCGCTGCAGAGTTCATCAAAGACGACGAAGCGTCCGAGAAGCATGATCATGTTTCGGAGGACGACCCTTTCTCCAAATCTGTGGCTGTCGCTAAAGAGATAGCTGAAAGACTGGGCTGCGAGCAAAATATGCCTCCTCCTTCGGTATCCAACGCTGCTTATCGAGGAAAGATTCGGCCCAACCTCCCTGCACCTGCTGCAGGCCTGAGGAGGACAACCATGATGGGTAAACCTGCAAGTCTGAATACCTTCCTTTCCATTAGACCCCAAAGCAGCACTGTGCCAGGGCCTGCTCCAATAGATGGACCAATATTCCCTGATGCTACAACTCCAACTACCCTCCAATCCGTCGGACCACCAAACCCCAATTTACGAAAGCCTCCTCCTAAAGATGAACCGCAATTGTCTGGTCCTCAAGCAAAGGTCCAGAATACATCGCTGGAAAGTAATTCTGGCCAAACGCTGTCAGCAATGCCTGGACCAGCAGTTAACAGTTCAAAACTTGAGACTAAACCCATCCCACCACGTTCCAAACTTGTTCCATTTGATACTAAACCCACAGACCCACTTCCTAAATCTGCATCAGTTGAGGTTCAATCTATGAAACCAGCTCCTAAAACTTCTCCAGTCATTGCTAAACCTTTGGCAGCAGTTTCTAAACCAGTACCTTTCCTGGTTAATTCTGCACCTCCAGTTTCTAAATCTGCAACAAACAAGACAACGGCTGTAGTATCCATGGCTCAACCTTCGCAACCAGCAATGATAAAGATCGAGCCTGACGTTGCAGCTCCTGGTGTACCAGAAAGTGAGCAAACTCATACCGTGTTCGTCAAGCCTCCACCATTCATGGGTATCAGTAGTGGAGCTCGGAAATCTGAGAAACTAAAGACCAACTTGGCTGCAGCCAAAGCCCAGGACTTATTTGACATATTCTACAGCAGCGTCAGCCAATCAGGCGCGTCCTCCATCACCAAACCAGCAGCACACGATAAAACCAACAGCGGTTTCATCACAAAAAGTCAGCTTCCAACCCCACAAGCACAAAAACTACAACCTGAGCATCAGAATCTGACTAATTTCAAACCACCAACTGTAGTCTGTCCATCTTCACAGTCAGACTGTGTAAGTCTTAAAACCCAACCAGAACCAGAATTTCACATTGCATCAGTTAGGTCTTTGCAGTCTACCTCACTTACGCTCCCTGAGGGCGCACCATCTGAAACAACTTCACCAACAGTCCAACCAAAACTAGATCCACCAGTCCAACCTGAGGTTCAGAGTATACCTGAAGAACCGTCTCCACCTGGCTGCCAGATCACCCCCAAAACTGGGCCCTCAGAACAAAATCCAACATGTCAAACGCAGGCCCTACCCAAACCAAGTCCTCCAAACCAAACTGAGTCGGAACCTGAACCCCAGCTGGACCGGGTCAACCTTCCCTTATCTGTACCATCGTACCAGCTTGAAGGTCAGGGAGCACTAGTAAAGCATTCCTCTACTTCTGTTCCCAACACCCCCATGCAAATCGAGTCACAATTTGAACAGGACCAGGACACCCAGCCTGCAGCCAAGCCAGAGAACCATTCTGACCCAAGTCCTGAACCCAAACCAGGCCCTAAGACCAGAGGAAAGACAACAAAGAGCCCTCCTGTTGCCATCCTTCCTGCACGACAAACCAGATCCCAAACCAGATACCAGACTCGGCAACAGCAGGAAAGCCAGCCTGGGCCTGAGCCGGCTTCTGGAGATTCTGACACTGTGGCTCCTGACCCAAAGGCGTTGGATACATCAGATCCAGGCTCTGCGTTGATCCCAGATGAGAATCCAGACATTCAAGGAGACTCTATAAGTTTGGAGATCATGTCCGAGACCTTAGACCTAACGTCAGAATTTACCACTCTGGACTTTGAGACTGATTTTAACTTTGACTAGACGCTGAGGGGACGGGATCAATGCTGGTCCACAAGATGACCACCACAGTCTTCTTCAACAAGTCATTGGACTGAGGCAGCTCAAGTTCTGAGAAACACTGACACGTTTGAGACTTTTCAAATGCTGCCTTCCATGTGTTCATTATTCAGAAACCATCTCGAGTCTGAGATTTCAGTTCTTTTTTTGTTAGTTTCTTGTCTCACTGGGTCCAGGTCGTTTCTTGCTCTTTGCTGGACTTTAACTTACATGAAAAACTCCCTGAATGGTGTAAAACCAACCAACGGGTTCACAAGTATGGGTTTTTGTTTATCTCCCTCTGTCTGATTCTGCTTGTTTGATTTGTTTTTAGGAAGAAATATGTAAGTCAGCCTTTCCTTTTTTACTCCTAGTTCCAATTTATGTCATTTAAAGTTTAGTCATTTGTAGTTCTTGAATGCCAGATTTGAGAGACCTTTTTGTCTTCTAATTGAGAGTTGTCTTAAATTGCTTCAAGTGCTTGTTGTGGATGTAATAAAAAGAACATTTCTTCAAGTTAAGTTTGTGGAACTAAAAAAAAAGGTTCTCCTTGTTCAGAAACTTACCATTCTTTTATGCCGTGATTGTAGAACTCAGGTTTATGTAATTTAGAGACCTTTTTTGGTGTGATTTCTTATCGGCGTTACTCTACCAGCCCAACATTTATCATGCCTTCTCCACTTCGGTTGATGTCTTCTCTACTTTGAAGGTAAGGGGCGACGAAGCGTCACACTTTCTCTGCTGTCTCAAGACGTTTTTGATTTTGCGTCCTCAATGTGTTAGATACTAACCACTTTTGGCGCTTTTTAGAGTTTCCATTGTGGTCCAGACGCATCATCAAAGTCCAGTCCGGTCACATTTCAGGTAGTTTCTTTGTCCCCAATCACAGGAAGGAAGAACGATGGACACCTTTCCGTCTTCATAGCATTTGATCAGAGTAGAGTTAGAATAAAGGCCAACACAACCAGTTCTGTTTTTAATTAGTATACTGACAATACTTGTGGGGTCCATCTTTTCTTGATGTTAATATCAGACTCTGTTTAAGACAGAACACCTGAGAACTTCCTGTTGCTTTTTTTTCTTGTCCTCCTGTTCGTGACCCTTTTTTCTATTCTAGTTCACATTCACTTTGTGTTTCCTGTTTGAAGGATGACGACGCGTTTCGCTTCAGCTTCAGACCAACATTGGTTCTCCAGACGCTTGAAGATCCAGGATCCAACTCCTGGTGGAGGACGTGAACTTATCTTCCCTTGTACGACTACAGAACGTTTGTCTGATTGTGTCTGTAGGATGACGAAGTAGTTTTTAACCGCAGCTGGTCTGAGTGCTATCAGTTAACTAAGATACTGTGTTTACACACATGGAGCTGAATTAAACTGGTTGTGATCTGGTTAACTTCTGGTTATCGTCTTGTTTGTTAAACTGAATGCTTTCTGTTTCCATTAACGACGAGCCTGTTGCTAACAGGCTTGATGTTGCTACATCAAGCTAACAGTACAACTGCATGTACCTGATAGTGTATATCAAGCTAACAGTACTACTACATGAAGTTAACAGTACATTACTACTGCATGCACCCGACAGTACTGCTACATGAAGCTTACAGTACTACCAGATGTAGCTAACAATACTACTACATGTAGCAAACAGTACGACTACGTGTAGCTAACAGTACTACTACATGTACCTAACAGTACTACTACATGAAGTTAACAGTACAGTACTACTACATATACCCGACTGTACTACTATATGTACCTGACAAGACTGCTACATGAAGCTTACAGTACCAGCAGATGTAGCTAACAATACTACTACATATACCCGACTGTACTACTATATGTACCTGACAGTACTGCTACATGTAGCTAACAGTACTACCACACAATCTTCAGGTTGACGGTGTTTTGTTGCTGGGGAAGTCTTCCTCCTTCGCCTTGCCTCAGCCTCACCCTCGTCACTAAACTTTCAGGCAACCAATCAGAAAAATCCCTCCATGGGTTGCTAGGTAGATGTGGCCGTCAGCAGCCAATCGGATTGCCCGGACCAGGATCGGGCGCAGGGACTTGATGCACACCGAGAGACATCGTCTGAGTCCCGGGAAGAAGATCACGGAACGTCCCCGCGACGCGGTCAAGATGCCGAACAAAACCAAAAAGGAGAAGGTGAGTCTTCTGCTACAGCCCCGCGACACGAAGCAGGTGAATTGGCTCGTGCTGGTCTAAAACAGCCTGGAAGAGTTGCTGACGAAGACTTAAATCTGGTCGAGTAGCGGCTAGCTTAACGGAGGGGCTAACCCACCGAGGCCCGTTTGCAGAGGACGGCTAAGCTAATGGTAGCTCAGGGTAGCTAGTCGGTGTCCTACGTGTTAGCCGCCTACCGACAGGACGGCGTTTGACCTGCATTGGAGAGTTTGTTCAGGTGCAGGTGAGCTGGCCGTCCAGAAGCGACATGGCTACTTGATGCTAGCTGTTGTAGCTGATGCTAGCTGGTCTCTTACAGGTTTGTTTACCGTCCGTTAACCTTAAATTATTCATCAGGCTGAATGCAGGTCGGGTCGGTTCTGAACCCAACTTGTGCTGAGATGCTGACTGTGACTCATCTGTTTACTAAACATGAAGCCGTGATGCTAACCTGAGGTTAGCCTGATCTAACCTGTGGTTGGCTCGGTCAGTTAGCCTCCTGGATTTGTCATGTGAAAAGCATCTGATGGGCTCCGTTTATGTAACTGTGTTCATGCACTCAGCTAAAAGCTCACTTGATCACCACTAAATAATCAATCACTTAGATTCATCGATCGATTGATTGATTGATTGATTGATTGATTGTGTTAAGTGTTGACTGGTCCTGAAACCCAGATCTGTGTTTGAACCTCAGAATCAGTTACGTGATAGGAAGCAAAAGACTAATCAATACTTCAGCTCGAGATAATCAATGTGAAAATCAGCTCTAACGGTTTGTCGATTTATTGGGAATAAATTCTTGAGTGATCATGTGTTTGCAGTAACTAAAATCAGACTTGAAGCAGATCAACTGAAGTATTTTCCAGACCAGCGTCTCCAGACCTTCTAGAAACTCTTTCTTTTAACTCCTGATCCTCCAGTTCTGGAAAGTTCTTGTTTTTCCATCAGTTCTTTATCAATTCCACTCTGGTGATGGTGAAGCCTCTAGAATGATCCAGAGCTTCTTCTGGAACCGGGTCTTGGTGGACTCTGAGGTTGCCTGGGATCTTCATCCGGTGACGTCTGAGCTTCATCTTCCTCACAGACGGAGACGTTTTTTTTCTAGGATTCCTGATTCTTGATGGAATCCGTCTGACCTGCTACACGCTGGTTCCTCCTCCAGACACCCCAGAAGGTCTGGTTTGGGTTCTGGTTCCGATCCAGGTGGTTCTGAGCTGCTGGAGCCTCTTCTGGGTCAGCAGTGGTGGACGTCTGGGAGCTGATGGAACATACTGTATATATGTTGATATTTATATATTGATCCATCTAATTTGCAATTGTTGTGATGATCATCGGCTGCAGCTCCTCTTCATTCACTGTTTCTTCACTCGTGTCGACAGGAAACTTCCAAATCTGCCAAAAGCAGCATGAAGAACAGCGGAGGAGGGAAGGAGGCGGCCGCCGACAACTCAGATGAGGTGAGTTAATGTCAAGTCATCTGCTGTCACCACGGCGATGAGGTTGACCAGCTCATCACAGATTAAATCAATAAAATCAGGTTTTAATTGTATTTATTACATCCCGCGAAGCGTGATGTATTATAATTGTCAGTGTTTGTGTGTCCGTCCGTCCATCCGTCCGTTAGATTACTCGGGCGGGGAAGGGGATGGTTGCGACAGCGATTGAGTTGCCTCCACCTAACCCTGTCTTGTGCATCCTCTTCTCACAACCTTGACCTTGAAAAACTACGTCAATGTCAAATTTTCACTTTCATACGTTTTTAGGTACACATGTCTGCAACCTGACTGCATCTTACCCTGACCTCCTTTCAGGGTAGGTCAGGGTACCCTAAAAGTAGTACCTGACATGTGTGTATGGAGATGGCCAGTGTGAGTAAGACCATAGATCAAAGCACTAGCTTTGATCCATGGTCTTACTCATTCATACTGGCCTTCTCCCTCGTCTTTCTATCTTATCCGGTTCCTGAGTGTACAAAAGTTGAAATTTGACCATGTCCTAGTTTTCTCAATGTCAAAGTCATCAGCTCATTTTCATCCCCTTTGCTGCCTGAGTCATGTGCTTTTTGTTTCGTCTTTCTATCTGTAACGGTTGTGAAGATATTTGGTGGAATCACTAACGGACAAACGGACGAACACTGACAATTACAATACGTCACCGCTTCAGGAAGCCAGAGGCATAAGAATGTGATGATGACCTTCACCTTTGGAAAACTAGGTCAATGTCACACTCGATAGTACAATATAGAATTCATTGCTGTGACCATGATGATAGTAGACCAGGGTAAAATTTTAAATTGAGGGGTGTTGCGGAATGTTGTTGTTTCCTGCGGTTACACCTCCCGACAGCTTTGATCCCTTTACAGATTTTATATCATAAATTCTGGACTTTACTTTTTTTACATGCTTTGAACCTCATGAGGTGAAGGCCTCCGGGGGGCGCTCTAGCAGGAATCGTCAGAGCAAGACAGTAGTTTGATTGTGTTTTTAACAAACATTTTTCCCATCATTCACCTGGGTTATGATGGAAAACATGACGAAAGCCACTGGATGCAGCTTTTTTAAGTTAAAGACATTCGATCTATCTGTCGAAGTCGGAAACGGAGCTGCTACGTGTTAGCTTAGCATCAGTGAGGCGATGGCGACACGTTAAAGATGGCAGCGTTGTTTTACTGGTGAGTGTTGGTGTGTGTGTGTGTGTGTGTGTGTGTCCAGTCCCAGCAGCAGCAGAGTGCCAGTAAGCGTCCCAGTAACAGCACGCCGCCGCCCACTCAGCTCAACAAGATCAAATACTCGGGGGGTCCTCAGCTGGTGAAGAAGGAGCGGCGCCAGAGCTCGTCCCGCTTCAGCCTGACCAAAAACAGGGAGCTGCAGAAACTTCCTGCGCTCAAAGGTGACGCCTCGTTCGCCACAGCCAATCAGAGAGCTTCCTCGATCTTGGTTAAATCAAAGGGATTATTGACGATCGCCCCCCCCTTCAGATGCGCCGCTGGTGGAGCGTGAGGAGCTCTTCGTGCAGAAGCTGCGTCAGTGCTGCGTCCTGTTCGACTTCGTCAGCGACCCGCTGAGCGACCTCAAGTACAAGGAGGTCAAGAGGGCGGGGCTTAACGAAATGGTGGAGTACATCACTCACAACAGCGATGTGGTGACCGAGTGCATCTACCCCGAGGCCGTCCTCATGGTGAGGGCACACACACACACACACACACACACACACACACACACACACACACACACACACACACACACACACATCCATCAACTGACTTCACTGTTGTCAGTTTTCAGTGAACCTGTTCCGGACTCTTCCTCCGTCCTCCAACCCGACTGGCGCTGAGTTCGACCCGGAGGAAGACGAGCCCACGCTGGAGGCGGCCTGGCCTCACCTGCAGGTTCGTTTCCTTCCCTTGTCTTTTTGTTCTTGACCCATCCCATGATGCTTTGCTCAGACCGACACTGTGTTCGCTCCCCGGTGACCTCTGATACGCACAAACTTTGTAGCATCATTAGCTGCCACACCTTTTCCGTCTTCCTCCGATTCTCCATCCTCTGTTTCGTCACCGGATCGGTCGTCATGACGATAAAAATTCCACGATCAGAAGCCTGATTTTGACCGACAAGTTCCGCCTTCTCAGACGTCATTGGCATGAAGTGAGTCGATCAGTTGTTCAGGTCCGTCGTGGAGGTCGAGGTGTTCCGTTAGGTTCTAAAAGTTTTTTATTTTATTTTATATCCTTTATATTTTTGGTGCAGCTTAAAGTCCAAACCCAGCTGAGCTCTGACCTGAATCGGTTCCGGATCTGAACCGGGTCCAGTCCGACTCCCAGGAACGTAAACACGTCTCCTGTGTTTTTATCTCCTCAGCTCGTCTACGAGTTCTTCCTCCGCTTCCTGGAGTCTCCAGACTTCCAGCCAAACGTCGCCAAGAAATACATCGACCAGAAGTTTGTGATGTCGGTAAGAGTTGATCCGCCAACGTCTGGCGCCGTCCGGACGTCCCATTGGCTAACGTCCCATTGGCTAACGTCCCGTTCGCGTTGCAGCTGCTGGAGCTGTTCGACAGCGAGGACCCGAGAGAGAGAGACTTCCTGAAGACCATCCTCCACCGCATCTACGGGAAGTTCCTGGGACTCCGCGCCTACATCCGCCGCCAGATCAATAACATCTTCTACAGGTCAGAACCTCGGACTCGCGTTGCGCGCAGAACCGCGCCGGCGTTTCCTGCCCGTCTGACCGACTGCTGCCGTCTCACAGGTTCATCTACGAGACGGAGCATCACAACGGCATCGCCGAGCTGCTGGAGATCCTGGGGAGGTAACACCACATGCTAATGCTAAGGCTAATGCTTTAGCGCTACAGTGGGACCGTTGCATGCTAGCCTGCAGACCACTTTGTTCCAGACAGTCACGTCAGCTGTGATGCTATGATTGGAGGCTGGGTGGTCATGTGACTCTGTCTCGTTCCTCAGCATCATCAACGGCTTCGCCCTCCCCCTGAAAGAGGAACACAAGATGTTTCTGATCCGGGTTCTGCTGCCGCTCCACAAAGTCAAGTCCCTGAGCGTGTACCACCCGCAGGTCAGAGCCGTCTGCCTGTCATGTGACCTGGTCACGTGACCCCCGTCATGTGACTCCTGTTTTGTCTCTCTCCGTCTTCAGCTGGCGTACTGCGTGGTCCAGTTCCTGGAGAAAGACAGCAGCCTGACGGAGCCGGTGAGTCCCGCCAATGTTTGGTTTCCATAGTAACCTATCCATTTGTTGATGCCTGATCTTTCGTGACCTTTGACCCCATCCCCTCCCCTGCAGGTGATCATGGGTCTGCTCAAGTTCTGGCCAAAGACTCACAGTCCGAAGGAGGTGATGTTCCTGAACGAGCTGGAGGAGATCCTGGACGTCATCGAGCCGTCGGAGTTCGTCAAAGTCCAGGAGCCGCTTTTCAGGCAGCTGGCAAAGTGTGTGTCCAGCCCCCACTTCCAGGTACCAGAACCAGAGTAGAACCAGGACCAGGGTAGAACCAGAGTCATTGATGAGAGGAACTAGTTAAGCCAGAAACCTAGAGGTAATTGTCAAATGAAAATTGATGATGATGATGATAATGATGATGGTACCGCCGTGTCTGCAGGTGGCGGAGAGAGCCCTCTACTACTGGAACAACGAGTACATCATGAGTCTAATAAGTGACAACGCCGCCAAGATCCTCCCCATCATGTTCCCCGCCCTCTACAAGAACTCCAAGAGCCACTGGAACAAGTAAAAACCTCCTGATCAATAACTAGAACGAGTAAAAACCTCCTGATCAATAACTAGAACGAGTAAAAACCTCCTGATCAATAACTAGAACGAGTAAAAACCTCCTGATCAATAACTAGAACGAGTAAAAACCTCCTGATCAATAACTAGAACGAGTAAAAACCTCCTGATCAATAACTAGAACGAGTAAAAACCTCCTGATCAATAACTAGAACGAGTAAAAACCTCCTGATCAATAACTAGAACGAGTAAAAACCTCCTGATCAATAACTAGAACATCATGATCATGTTGTAGTACACACTGTTCGTCTGGTGACGTGTGTGTGTGTGTGTGTGTGTGTGTGTGTGTGTGTGTGTGTGTGTGTGTGTGTGTGTGTGTGTGTGTGTGTGTGTGTGTGTGTGTGTGTGTGTGTGTGTGTGTGTGTGTGTGTGTGTCTCAGGACGATCCACGGTCTGATCTACAACGCTCTGAAACTCTTCATGGAGATGAACCAGAAACTGTTTGACGACTGCACACAACAATACAAGGCCGAGAAACAGAAGTAACACACACACACACACACACACACACACACAGGTGTGTGTCGTTCTACTTAAATCTTGAATATTTTCTGTCTGCAGAGAAAAATATAAACTGAAGGAGAGAGAAGAGATCTGGAGTAAGATAGAAGATCTGGCCAGACAGAACCCCCAGGTGACCCGTCTGTCTGTCTGTCTGTCTGTCTGATGGTCTAATCATTATTATTGATGATGTCGTTCTGCCTCACAGATCAATAAGGTCCACCCCCTCCGTCCTGGACTCCGCCCACAGGAACAGGTCAGTTAGATATTTTATCACTTGAAGACAGCGTTGCATTGTGGGGGGGTTTGTAGTATTAATGATGCTTCGGTCGTCAATTTGAATGCTTTGGCGTTACCCTGTTCTTCATGTTGTCGTGCTAACATGTTGTTGTTGTTGTGCTAACCTGTGGTTGTTGTGCTAGCATGTTGTTGTTGTGCTAACCTGTTGTTGTTGTGCTAACCTGTTGTTGTTGTGCTAACCTGTTGTTGTTGTTGTTGTGCTAACCTGTGGTTGTTGTTGTTGTGCTAACCTGTGGTTGTTGTTGTTGTGCTAACCTGTGGTTGTTGTTGTGCTAGCATGTTGTTGTTGTGCTAACCTGTGGTTGTTGTGCTAACCTGTTGTTGTTGTTGTTGTGCTAACCTGTGGTTGTTGTCTCAGTACTCGCTGTACAGCGACAGCTCTGTCACCGTCTTCTCCATGGAGACGGAGACGCCGACGGCTGAAGACATCCAGCTGCTGAAGAAGACGGTGGAGACGGAGGCGTCACAGGTGAACCAATCAATCAGCTGGTTCCCGGGTCATTGATCAATCAGCTGCTGCCCTGACTGACCCCCCTACCCCATGTCCCCCCCCAGGGCTTAAAGGACCTGAAGAAGGACAAAGTCCTGATGAGGAGGAAGTCGGAGCTTCCTCAGGACGTCTACACCATCAAGGCTCTGGAGGCCCACAAGCGAGCTGAGGAGTACCTCACAGCCAATCAGGAGGCTCTCTGACGGGGGGGGGCGGTCCCTCTAACGGGGGGAGGCGGTCCCTGCTCAGCCTGACTGCCCCACCGTTGTCCCTTCCCCTCTCTG
This sequence comes from Antennarius maculatus, assembly GCA_013358685.1. Lineage (NCBI taxonomy): Eukaryota > Metazoa > Chordata > Actinopteri > Lophiiformes > Antennariidae > Antennarius > Antennarius maculatus. The sequence goes on from CM023616.1 coordinate 21,369,396, forward strand.
GGGAGGAAGTTGAAACTCTGGTGGAGGAACTGGTCTGGGGCCAGATGAGGACCGAGCAAATGCTGCATTCACAGAAAATACGACAAACCGACTCTCTCCCCCCTGACCCCCGGTGGCCGGACGCCACGTCGGAGGTCATGTGACGATTACATCATCAGACTCACCCGGCACTACCCATCATCCTCGGAGCCCCGCTGTTCCTCGCTTTTTAGGCGAGAAGCTTGTGTCATATGACATAAAGACTGACAGTCCGTGAACGCATCACCAACACTTCTTTACCATTCCAGTATGTCCAATCCCTAAAAGTGTTTCTGCTACTGGTTCTGCTGGGAACCGCAATCCCCCCCCCCCCCCCCCATTCCAGCTTCAACTGGAACTGTTACGTTTTTTTATCACGGTGTTTAGTTCAAGTAGCGTTGTTATTTTCACAACATTCCCAAAGCTGAGCGACTGAACGCCACATTGATCCTCCAGAACGTGGAACCTCTTTGGAGTTCCTGCTGTGGAAAGTTGTGGTCTCTCCCGTAACACCTGAACGCAGCACGGACTTGTTGGACAGTAGATTCACTCCAGACCTCCACCCCCCACCCCCCACCTGACCTGACCAATGGCGTGGATCTCCAGTGGAGCAGATGGACTGATGTTGATGAGGAGGAGGAGACACAGTGAATGTAGGCGTCCAATCAGCATCGAGCGGAAGATGATTTATTTCCTGTTTGCTCTATTTGGATGTCATGACATCATCAAGCTTAAACCAATGAGACGTCGTTTGCATGAGGAGGTACCGGTTCAGTGTTTATTGTTTGTCCGTATGACAAGAAAACAAAATGATGCGTTCAGGTGCGCTGGGAAAATCTCAACATTTCTGGGAACTGGAGAGCAAAACGCATTAAACCTGAAGCTCTGGAACGACCGACCGGAAACGAACAAACAGTCGGTTTGTTCCGCTCTCTCAGACTCAGATTCCCATGATCCTTTGCTGCTTTGCTTCTGTTGATCAGAGCTTCCAGTCCCTGTTTCAGTAACAAGTGTTAAACTCCGTCGGCTACGCGTTCACTTGTCAAGAAGAAAATGTTTCGACGCGTTCCAATGAATTCTAAATGTTTAAAAAAAAAAAATTATAATTTTGTTGTCAGAAAAAAAAATTGAATTAAAGCAAATTTCAAAAAGTTGTCCTGTGAAGATTTAACATGAGGTAGGAAATAGTCGTTAAACACTAACGCTCGCATTAGCAGGCTAACTGGAATCAGGGAGCTAACGTTGTGTTTGCATCTTAAAGTTAAAAATAACTTGCTAGCTCGTGGCTAACGCTAGTTCAAAATTTGACCCTGATTAAAGCTGAAGTGCACTTTCGTAAACGATAAACTCCAGATGGAACCAGTCGCCTCTGGAGGCATTTTGTTTTCTCCCGCAACTTTTAGCTGCTTTGTTAGCATGTTAGCGCTACGGTTCAGCACAGCGACGCATCGATCAGCGCAGAAACAATCCTCGCCTCTGGACACGCCCGTTACAGGTGGCGTTCCACCGGCGGCCATCGCTGCACTTCCTGTTGTGTGTTCGGTCGTAGCCACGCCCCTTTTAATGTTTCGAGCCAATTCCTTTTATTTTGTGATGTTTTCATCAGCTGGTTTTCATCCCGCCTCGATGTGATTCGCTGTCAGTCAACAAGCAACCAATGGGTGAGGTAGCCCCGCCCACCTCCATCACTTCTGGACAAAATGTTAAAATTTGATTTTTTTTTTTTTGGTGTTTTTGGGTCCAAAACAAACAAAAGTTATTGATCGTTGACATGTTGGTGCTGCTCCAAACTAGTTTTGATGTAAATTAAATAAATGATAGGAGGCCGATCAGCTGATCTTTATTGATCCTTACTAGAATCAGACACTTTTTAAAAGCGTGTATATTAAATATCAAACTGTAACTGAAACTGATTATTTAAGTCTGATCAAATCATCACATTTCAGGATTTCATTTGGGAAAAAAAAACCTGGCGGCGGCGAGGAGTCGACAGGAAGGCGAAACAAAGGTGGCGACGCGTCGCGACTCCAAAACGAACGCTGTTTCTGTACGTTTGTTTCACACGAGCGTTTTGAGCTCGTTCGGATCGTCGTGTCCAGAACAAAAATAAAAGAGACATGTTTGACAATCAGAGTTTGTGTGTTTTATACCAGCAGATACACGATCAGATTGAATGGAATCAATACAGATGAATGGTTTGAAGGTGGAATGTAACATGATCCAGAATAAAAGTTTTACACTGAAAATCCAAACAGGATGTGGGTTTATTTTATGTTTCCTTCACTTCCAACAGCAGCCAAAAAAAAATTTTCACGGAAAATATTTTAGCTTGTTCTGTTAGCGATGTTAATGAGATGTTAGCTAATCAAAGAGCTAGTGGATGCTAATATTTTGTAACTTACAAGAACAAGCTAATAACTGCTTCCCTTCATATTTATTTTTATTTGACTTCGTAAGCTAGCTAAGTTTCCTCAACTTTCTAGCAGGTGCAGAGCAGCTGAACCAATCAAAAGGTTGGCGGGCTCAACGTAGCCACTGCTAATAAAGGCTGGCTAATTTTTTATATTTCACTTAATAGCATTTAGGGTGCTAACATTAACCTGCTAGAATTTGAGCACATTTAGCGGTTTTAGATTGTTAGCTTACTAGAGGTTTGCTACAGCCTATTTTTTCCTAGATGTTAGCTTTAGCTAACTAGCTACAAATCATCAGCACAGTTTATTTAGTGAGTAATAATCTGTTCGCCAACATGGTAATGTTAGCATAATAGTCTGGATTTTTTGATGGTAAAACTTTCATATTAAACATTTGGAACAATTTATTTACAAGGATAAAACAACAAGTCAAGTTGGACATGGCAACACAAACAACTGCTAGCCAGCTAGGCTAACTTCTTTTGTGTATTCTGGTTGATGCTTAGCTAACCCAAACCTCTGACCGTGAAGGCGCCAGCACAAAACTAAAAATTAAACATTGAATAAGTCTGACTTTAATCTATACTTCACTTTCACAAGTTAAATTTAATTCTGTTGTAAAACTCTGGATTTTATTGAAAATAAAACAAAGGATAAACAACTCTCATTGGTCTAACCTTGTTAAAACAAGCGCAATCAGATTCTTACTCCTGACAGACAAAACCGTGGGCTACAAAGAATCAAAGAAAATCATGAAGTAACAGCCGACGCATTCCCAACCCCACGTCTGGGCCCCTGAAGTGTCCGTGGTGTGTTCAGGGACTGCTGACCACGTGGGGTGTTCAGGGTCCAATATTTTTGTGGGTTTTCTGTCAAGCTGCTTTCAAGTCAACTGAAAGTGTTTGATGCGTTCAGGGTCCTGCTGTTGCTTGTGGTCGTGATGCGTTCAGGGTCCGGTGACGTTGCTCCTGCGGGCGAGCCGCAGGGCGGCGGCGCTCTGCCGGCTCTGCAGCGTGTTCTGGACCATGTCCTTCCACTGGTCGTCAGAGATCTCTCTGGCCCAGGACGGCACGCCGAGAGACGGGAACGCCACCGCCGCCATCGTCCTCTTCACCAGCTCCACGTGGTCTGCAGGGAGGCACAACAGGAAGTGATATCAGCAAACAGGAAGTGCGTCAGAAAAAGTTCAAGCATCGCTCAGGTTTCACCACCTGCGTCCATGGGGATGGAGGCGTGGCTCCTCTGGGCCGCCGCCCCCTCAGGGTCCTCCTCCTCGTCGCTGTCTGGGGGAGGAGCTTCAGGAAGGTGGAGCCCCATCACCTGCCGGAGAGATGGATGTGAGGTCTCGTGACAGCACAGGTGTGACGTCAGCTGTTGCCGGGCGGAACTCACCTCCAGCCGGTGCTGCACCTGCTGTAGCTGCTCCGTGTGGGTGGGGGCTTCATCCCCTCTCTCCTCACCCTCCTCCCCCGGCTCCTGGTTCAGAGGTTGGTAGTAGTACCCCCCACTGTTCTCCTCCTCTTCCTCCTCTTCATCCCCATTCAGCTCCATCTCCCCCTCCTCCTCCTCCTCGGGCTCCCCTCCGCTCCACACCGGAAGCGCCCCGTCGGACGGACGCTCGTCCTCCCCCAGCTCGTCCTCGGAGTTCGGCAAGACTCGCTCCGGTCCCATCGCTTCCATCCACAGACAGCTGCGAGAGGGAGACAGGTGGGGGCGGGACAGTCAGACAGGTGGAGCAGCTAACGGCTAGTCGGGCTAGAGAAGCTAATGCTAGTGAAGCTAGCCGCCCGTTGCTCCTGGTGTCGCTTATTTACTTTTCTTCTTCTCTGTTTTTCTACGTGTCAGAAAACAGAAGAAGAAGAACGGTCCTCCACATGATGCGTTCAGGTTCCTCCCTGTCTGTCTGTTCTTACCCGTCTGTCTGTTCGGAGCTGTTAGCCGCTGCTTCCTCCAGCTACCGAGCAACACCTCCCTACGTCACCAACACGGAAGCAGCAGTCACCGTCACGCGCCTGACAGGAAGTAGAACTTGAATGTGAAAAAAAGAAAAGAAAAGCAAAATTAGGCGATAAATAAAACAAAAAAATTAATATTTTAAAAAATAGCGCGACTATTTTACATGTTTATATTGCAAACATTTGTATAAATACATTAAAAACAAGTGAATACAAGGAAATAAATCACACATTTTGATTAGTTATGGAGCAGATTTTACTTTTTCCAAATTCAAAAACAAAGTGAGCTGAAGGACATTAAAAAAAGAAAAACGCCACAAATATTTACACATATTAGAACGGTTTAAAGTCTTATTTTGAAAATACGTACCGGATATTGTACCAAGTGACTCGTTTGTTTATCAGACACGAGCCGATCAATAAACAACAGCTTCTTATCAAACAGCAATCACAAGCTGTGATCAATAAACGCTTTAATATGCTGTCAGTTTTATGCTTATATGATTACGTCACAGACCGAGAAAGATTAGAACGAGGCTCAGGCGGAGTGTGACGTCATCCCGTAAAGATCGTCGATGAGGAGCGGTGATCACTCTGATCAGAATTCATCCAGTATTGAGTCAAAGTGAAATGAAAACGTAATACAGGTTTTCCTTTTTTCTTTTGCGGTGGAATAAAATTTCTTATCGAACATTAGGTCAATGACGTCATCAGATTTAAATCTACAGTGTGTTCTGTGTACATATATACACACATTTATATGTGTATATGTATATATGACTACCAGTATTTATTTTATTATTTTGTTTTATTACAGTTTGAGTACTTCAGTAGCTTCAGGTTCTTATAATCGATGAACACAGGTGTCAGCTGTGACGTCATCCGGATCCAGGAACCGGAGCGGAGTATGCCCTCTGTCTCGGTCCGACTATCTCTGGTTCACATAGTAACGGTCACCTGCAGAAACACACCGGGACTCACACCGACACACCGACCTCCGGTCCGGCCGGAGGACCCCCCCGTTGCGCTCGCCCCGCCCGCTCCGCCCTGCGGCTGCTCGAATCTGATCAGTCGATACCGGATTGATCGACGCTGAAGGCGCTTTGTCAGAACCGGCACGTGGACCGCAGCGAGATCAGAGGCACCGGAACCGCGGATGATGACATCAGCGCGTGAGAGTCCAGATCTTCCGCGCGTGAGCTGATCCATCATCTATCAGGTTGATTGATCTCTTTATTACAGCTCCATTTAGCAAATGATTGATTAGATCAGCTAGCTCATCTTATCAAGCTTCTGTGTATCAATACTATTGATTGACTATTGATTAGCTTCACCTTGTTCTTGACTGATCTTGAGGGGTTATTTATTTTGGAAAATGTCGTTTGATTTGAGTGTTCTTGTTTCCTACGATTATTGGTCATCAATCAACCCTCCAATAATCTGATCAATATTTAGGCCTCAATAAATAAGGATTTTATTTTCTATTTTCATGGTTTTGTTTACGTATTGACGTCATGGATTAGGTAAAATAGAAAGCTGGAATAAGATTTAAGGTGACATACAGCTTGAAGAAAGGCATCATGGGAGCTGTAGTTTGTAATTTAATCTACAGCAGCTCCCAGTGAGAGAAGAAAGATGATCGTACTGCAGACAGGAAGTGACATCATGACTCAGGAGAGTCCAGAGGTCATCCGTTTTGGGTTCCTCTGACGGGCGTTTTCCCACCGCTCTCCAGGTGTTCCGTTCCAGATTTCCCAGCATGCTTCCGGCCTCCATCCAGATCACGGGCGAGTTGCTGTCGCCAGCAGAGGTCCAGGACATCTGCGAGAGCCTGAAGGAGGACGGCGTCCGCCTGCTGTCCGTCCGTGGCTGCCAGCTCTCCGACCGCGACTTCGGCCGCGTCTGCAGATGTGTGGCCGAGTCGCGGTCGCTCGCCCAGCTCAACCTCAACCTGGGCGTGGTCTCCAGCATCAATCGTACACGGCACCTGGCCGACGCCCTAAAGGCCAACCGATCGCTGCAGACGCTGTTGTGAGTCCACCGAGGTGTTACTGCCGCTCTCCAAGCGCTCTGATTGGCTTGTAAGAGTCTCCTCCCGCCCCCTCTAGCCTCCACGGCAGCCCGCTGCTGGACACCGGCCTGGTGACCCTGAACCCCGCCCTGTCCACCCACCCGGCGCTGGTCTGTCTGGATCTGGGAGATTGCATGCTGGGAGACGAGGCGCTGGGTCTGATCTGTGGGATGCTGCCGCCCGACGGAGCAAAGTCAGGTAAAGACACTCCCCCCCGCCAAGAAGATCGTCAACCCATACTGGGTTCCACCCTGAAACCGTCAGGAACTGGAGGAACCTTTTTATAGATTGAAGAACTCTCCTGTTTTAGACCTGAAGTAATGGTGGTGGATTTCAAAAATGTGGGTGGAAACAAAAGGAGGGTTCTTGAACGATGAAAAGGTTCTGCCAGTCCAAAAAACCCCAACCCAAAACCCTAAAGCTATACCCTAACCCTAATCCCTACCCCTAAACACCAATCCCTAACCTTAAACCCTAACCCCCAATCTCTAACCCTGACCCCCTAACCCCAAATCCCTAACCCTAAACCCTAACCCCTTAACCCTAACCACAACCTCTAAACCCTAATCCAGAACCCCAATCCCTAACCCTAAACCCTAACCCCTAACCACAACTGCTAAACCCTAATCCGCTAAACCGTAATCCCCAAACCCTAACCCCTAATCCCCAACCCTGACCCCCTAACCCCAAATCCCTAACCATAAACCCTACGCCCTAACCCTAACCATAACCCCTAACCCAAAATCCTAATCTGTAACCCTAACCCTAACCACAACCCCTCAATCCCAACCACCAACCCTTAACCCTTGTCCCTACCCCCGAACCACGACCCTAAACCCTAACCTGAACCCGAACCCAGGTACCGTTCTGATGGGTCTGGATGTCTTGCAGGACTAAGGGAGCTCACCTTGAGCGCCAACCCAGGAATCAGCTCCAAAGGCTGGACTCGGCTCGCCATTGCCGTGGCCCACAGCTCCCAGCTCCGGGTGCTGAACCTGGACTACAACCCACTGGGTACCAGAACCGCTCAATCTATCTGAAGCAGAACCACATCAGAACCGCCTTATAACGCCTGGTTCTGTTTCCAGGTGACCAGATTGCAGGGATGCTGGCGGTGGCGGTGGCGTCCAGCAGAACTCTAGAGGTGTTGGACCTGGAAGGAACCGGACTGACCAACCAATCAGCGCAGGTCAGCCAATCACAACGCTGGCTTTTCTTCTTCTCTTACGTCATCAAAGTTGTCAGCAGTTTGTTTCTCTAGTTCTCCAGCAGGGGGAGACATGTTTCTCCTCCTGCCCTGGTGAACCGGTCCCAGTTCGTAATCCAGGTTCTTATGGGGAGGGGGCTTGCCTTCAGGTCATGTGACTAACGTTCTGTGGTGTGTCTGTCCAGGTCTTCCTGGACATGGTGGAGAACTACCCCACCAGCCTGCGGGTTCTGGTCCTGGCGGAGAACAACATCAGCCCGGAGCTGCAGCAGCAGATCTGTGACCTGCTGTCCGAAGCCGAGGACGACGAGGACAGAGAGGCTCCGCCCCCTTTCACTGGCCCTGCCTCCAGCAGAGCCCTGCTGCCAATCAGGGACAAGTACCAGCCCCCCACTTGGCTTCCCCACAGCAGTAAGGGCTGAACACTCCCTCCCGTTCCCCACTTCTTCCCCAATCTGGTCCCCAAACTGGTTCCAATGGTAGAACCGGTTCTTCTATCTGCTGGTCCACATGATCCCACTGGTTCTACTGGTATTGGTTCCACTATACATTTATGGTTCTCCCAGTTTACTGGTCTGCGGTTCCTGTTTATTACTGGTTCCACTGGTTCACATCATCTTACTGGTTCTACTGGTACTGTTTGTAGGACAGGTTCTACTGGATTAGAATACCGTTCTGGGTTCACTGGTTACTGGTTTACTGTTTATTATACTGGTTCTATTGGCTCCACTAGGTCTGGTTCTGCCAGCCCAGTTAGTTCTACTGCATAGGTCCAGTTGTTATACTGGTTCCACTGGTGTAGTTTAACACCTGGGTCAGGTTCCTGTTGACCCACTGGTGTGGGACAGGTTCTATCCCAAAATCCACCTGTTCTGGCCTGTTCTTCGTGGGGTCTGTGATGGGTTCCCGGTCTGGTTCTGTGGTGTGTGTCTCAGTGGGTTCTGTGTTCTGTATCCTAGCGGCTGTGTGTAAACGTGTCGTTCCTCTGACCCGGTTCTAGAGAGTTGTGTGTCGTCCACTAATAATGAATGTGTCAACATTAGCTCTTCTCTTTAGCCACGCCCCCGTCACACCAGCACATCGCGAACGAAACCAGTTCACTTTAATAGAACCACTCAGGTCACTCAGTGCTAGCTTCAATGCTAGCTTTCATGTTAGCTCCCTCCATTTTATTTTGCAGACTGTAGCTTATTAGCTATGTGTCACCATTTAACAGCTAACCAGTTAGAACTGTGTGTCAACATAGTTTACACCCCACTAGCAGACAGGAGCATAAACGCTAATTTAGCACACCTACTGCCCTCCATTAGCAAGCTAGCTAAACAACTAGCTGACCACAAGAACTTTTTCCTCCATATTTAGTCCATTGTTGACTAAATATGGAGTTGAGTCCATTGATTACATTAGTCATTAAACTGTAATAAATATAATATTTAAGTTTAGCGTCTGACTTTCAGTTTTTTTGCATGACAACAGAATAAAAACGGAAACTTATGGTTCCTCATCGTTTAGCGATCGCCTCTATCTTCAAACAGTCTATAAATTGATTTCCTTAAAGGAACGGTTGAAAATATTCTTTTGTTAGTTTGATTAGCATGAAGCTACATCAGAAACCTTAATAAGTGTGGCTTCTTAGCTTAAAAATGTCAAGTAGCAACTGCTAGCCAGCGTCCGTCCAGAGGTCATGAACCCGTGTAAAAGCATATTTTATTGCAAGTCAGTTTTAGGAAATTAAATAAAACCTGTTGTCGTGTCTGTTGGAAGGAAATCAATCTATACCCGATACCCGATCAATAAACTGAAGCTACAGAGTTAGATTAACGGTGTTGACACACATTTAGCTTCCAATGTGAGTGCTGCTCTAAACATGTTGTTCTTTGACCCTACAGACTCCGGCCCCCAGGTGGTCTTGCTGACATCAGGTCTAGGTGAGAGCTTATTGGCTGAGACTGAGATGTGACCCCTCCCACAAACACACTCACTTCCTGTTAAACTATTTTCACTTTTAGTAGTTTGTTTTGAATGTTTCTCTGCACTTCTCTGAATTGACACTTGATAGCAAGCAGCCAATCACATGCGCGGCATGGTTTGATGTAGCACCTGTACGAGACTGGAACACAAAACCTTAACGCACCAGTGACTCTAGACAGGTGTGCGCCTCCGATGAATGTAGTTGTTGTTCTGCTGCGCCGATGTCACAATAATAAACTGTTTACAGCTTCATAACTAGCCATGACTCTGAGTCATTATTCACTGTTACCCAAGTTAGCGCTGCTAACGTTGTTAGCTAAACGCATTGACCTGATTCATCATTCTTGTTCACCCACGCTAGCACTGCTAACGTTGTTAGCTAAATACATTGACCTGATTCGTCATTCTTGTTCACCCAAGCTAGCGCTGCTAACTGATATATAATTTACTCTCACTCAAACTAGCACAGCTAATGTCATCAGCTACAACAAAAATACGTCACTATCACTCAAGCTAGCATTGCTAAGAACTTTAGCTATAAACCAACGACACTGTTCCGCAAGCTAATTTTGCCTTGCCAGTTTTTTTCAAATGAACCAACTGATAATAATCACACATTAATACAGTGGTACCTCTACTTACGAATGTCTCTACTTACAAATGTCTCTACATACAAAATTTTCTACTTACGAAACGCCTCAGCAGGAAAATATTGCCTCTAGTTACGAAAGAAATTTCGACTTACGAAAGGTAAAAATACAGTATGGGCTGATACTCGCAGCTCCCACAGGTTCCTGAACACAACATTCTCATTGCTGCTCTGCCATTGGCTATTACCTAGCATCCTGGCATCTCATTGGCTAAGAGGGACCTCTGTGTGTAACTAGATAGGTGTCTATGCAGCGTCCTCGTCATTCGGCCCTCGACCCATGAGGTGTTCTGATAGTTTTACGTAAATATATTAACTTTTAGAGTATTCACTATGGACCTCAAGAAAGTGACGGAGAAAAGAGGAAAAGAAAAGACGAAGAAAAGAGTTTTTTTTGTCCGTACAAACAAAGAATATAACCGTAAGAATATGGCCGTAATGCAAAGAATATGGCCGTAATGCATCTACAATCACCACGTTATTAAAACTAAAGGAAGTTTAAGGAGTTTAAGGCATGGCGTGGGTGGTTGGAGAAGTTCAGAAGGAGGACTGGAATTCACTCTGTTGTTCATGGTGAGGCAGGAGCGCATGAACCAAAGAGGGTAAAAAACAATGAGGACAGCAGTTAAAAGGTTAATGACCATCATTTTTATTCTTTATTCTTTGTTTTTTACGTTATGCACAACTCTTATTTATTGTGTAATAATCTAATTGTAACATGTATTTGTTACATGTTTTGATGCATTTTTATGCTTTATAAAACATTTATGTCTGAATTTTGGGGGGTTTGAATGGATTAGGGCATTTGCATGGAAAACGTGTCTCTACTCCTGTAATTTTAGTAGAGGTACCACTGTATAATAATTCCTAGCTTACTAGGTATTTAGTAGTTGTTTTATATGTTAAAATAATTGAAGGTAATAAGGAACTGATTTGTTGACATTTGCAAATCTTATAATTAGCTAACATTCATTTAAGCTAATATAAAGTTTGCTTCAGATGTTGTATTCTAACATTTAATCAATTGTTTTAATCGTCACTCATATTTATTTTCAGAAAATTCCGAAATTACACCCAAATATTTTATTTTAGATTTTACTTTTGTTACATTTTCTGTTGTAAAATAAAAATGTAAAATATGTACAGTTTTCTGGGAGAAAAATCCAGGATAATTTCTTCTATTTGTTTTTACAGAAACACATTTAAATCTATAAATTCACAGCTCGTCATCCTTCAACTTTATTGCACACCTAAAATTCTGGGAACGTCACACCACCAATTTATCACCAATAAATCGATTTTACAGCTGCTGCAGGCTCCAGCAGGTTGAAGTACTTTTATCAGGTTGTTTTATTTTTCGAGTAAAAATCCTCCATTATTGAAGTTGTTGACTTTATTTTAGACTTACTGGATTATAACTTTAAGTAAATTAAAAATATGCAACAGGAAGTAGTTTTTGCACAATAAAATGCTAAAGAAAAACAGCTGCTACCAAACACACAAACATCTTTACATCGATAATACAATCTTACCACGTCTGGAGATGTAAGTTTGAAGCTGCCGTCTCCACACAGAAAACATGTTTAATATTTACAACTTTCAACGGTTTGTTTGTTAAAAGAATCAAGAAGCAGCTCTACATTCAGAAAAATCTTAAATTTCCTTTGTGAATTAAATATTCAGATTTTATTCCAGTTATTTTTGTCTGGATGCTCACAGACATGAGATTGGTGACAGGGTAACAGCTAGCATAGCTTAGCTTGAAGTAGAGAAATGTGGGCAAAAAGACTAAAAATAAGCACAAACTATTATCTTAGCGTTACATGAAGATTGGAAATGGTGAACAAAAAGGCTTTTACGTTAGTGTAAATCTTAAAATTAAGGAAAATGCTAATTTAACTCAAAAAATGTAGTTAAAAATTTGTGTAAAAACAAAATAAAGGATCTAAAATTATGTTCCCAAAATCTTGAAGATTGAGAAATTTCTTTGAAATCCATATTAATTTGAGAATAATTATTGTATCAGCTAGGATCTAAGCTAACATCGTTAAGGTTACCTTGAAGTATCATTTAATTGCTAGGCTATTTTAGCCCATGTTGACCCAAAATAATTTTGGTTAAAATTAGCTTAAATTATCTAGTTAAGTTAAACTTAACTCTACTAATTAAATTCAGTTAAAATGTTTGCAGGTTGATGCAGATCTGACATATTTTAGGGGATCCATGACACTTACCGGACAAGCCAATCAGGAAAAGGCAGCGCTGGCATTAGTGTGCTAGCAGGGTTAGCGCTAATCTGATCTGAAACATGTATGAAGTGTTTAAAACAAGCTAAAAATCATTTAAATGGAAAATAAATTTGTGCAAAATGTTCTCTACATATGTTCACGTTTAAAACACATGTGAACGTTTGTGATTCTGAAGGTGTTTCCAGGTGTTTCCAGGTGTTTCCAGGTGTTTCCAGGTGTTTCCAGGTGTTTCCAGGTGCTAATATCTGTAGCTGCTCCTGTGTACATCAGAGTCGTGCTCCTGGCAGCGCAGAGGTGCATTGTGGGTAACGTATCACATACTGTTCAGACACGGACGAGTCAGGTGAGGCCGTGACCTCTGACCTCTCGGGTCTAAATGACGTTGGCGTTCATTTTCTTCTTCTCTGGTTCCGCTACGTTCAGGACGCTGATCCGACACTCCTGCTCATCGAGACCGTCGCTCTTCCGTCGTCGTTGTCGTGATGATGATGTCATCTGCTGGCCAGGGGTGTGGCCACAGTCCCTGCAGCAGCCCTGCAGTACGAGGGCGGCGGTCAGCGAGACCACACCCACCGTCATGGCCGCTAGCACCAGCAGTACGATGAGTTGGACGTCTGACAGGCCGCCGCCGCGTTCGCTGACCGTCACCTTCAGCAGCCTGTCGCCATGGTGACTGCTGTTTGTGGTCCTATTCCTCTGGCTCCTCCCCCCGGTGGTCAGGTGAGGTCTGACTCCTCCTCCTTCCCATCCCAGCTTCGTCCAGCTGCGCTCGTGGTCGTCGTCGCCCCTCAGTTTCGTCTCGCAGGTGACCCCGGCGTACCCCGGCCTGCAGACGCAACGGAAGCCTCCGGCGCCGTCGAGGCAGCGGCCGCCGTTCAGGCACGGCCGGCTCTCGCAGTCGTCTAAATTGACGGTGCAGAAGCGTCCGGCGAATCCGGCGGGACAGAGACACGAGAATCGGTTGACGCCGTCCAGACAGGTGGCGCCGTTGGCGCATGGCCGCATCAGGCAGTCGTCCACGTCGGTTTCGCAGCGGCGCCCGGTGAAGCCGGCGAGGCAGCGACATGTCAGTGCGGCGGCGAAGCCGTCGGCGTCCTCGCACAGACCGCCGTTTTTACACGGAGACCTGGAGTCCAAAACAGGAAGTGCAGGAAGAGGAAATAAATTTAAAAAAAAAGAGCAGGAAGTGTTTTAGCACAAAAGAACTACAAGCCCCACACCTGCTCTGGTGACATGGCCCCGCCTTCAGGTGACACTTCCTGCCATGGAACCCTTCAGGACACAGACAGGTGAACTCGCCGTTGTCCTCCATCAGGCAGGTGGCGCCGTTCCGACACGGCTGCTGCTGGTCGCACACGGACAGGTCTGAAACGAGGAGGTGCATCGTGGGTAACACAGGCATCTCAAAGATCCGTCAGGTATGAACGTGGTCTCACCTTTGTCGCAGAAGCGCCCCGCCCACCCCGCCTCGCAGGTGCACTGCCACGGCTGCTGGCAGGAGCCGTGGAGGCAGCCGGGCGTCGGCACGCAGCGCTCGCAGTGCTCGCCATCCCAGCCGGGGTCGCACCTTCACACACACACACACACACACACACACACACACACACAGGTGAGCAATGACCCCGCCCAACACCTGTCGCAGTCGGGTGACCGACAACGCCTCACCTGCACACGCCCAACTCGTCGCAGCGGCTGTTGTTGTCGTCGCAGCTGCAGTCACTTCCTGTGGAGACGAAAGAGAAGGAGGAGGAGGAGGAGGGGGCGGGTCAGAGACGGACCGACTGGAGCGTGACCTCTGACCCCCGACGGCGCTCAGACACGTGTCCTGTCGGGGCGACAGCTGGACGGCGAGGGACGGAGACACACGTGTGGCGTCGAGGCGACGGAGGGCAGCGAACGCATCGCGTCTGATGTCTGACGGCTTTGAACCCGGACAGTTTTCAGCTCCGCGTTTAGACCGCCGGCCGTGACCTCTGACCTCTGACCCCGGTCAGGGGAAGCTGTTGGTGGATCGGGTGTCGGGACGGAATCCGGAGGGGTTGGGGGTGGGGGGGGTGTTTTCAAAGCGGCTCCTGACGCAGAGACAACAGGCTCGTCCTCGGGGCCCTGGCGGGGCCCAGCACGGAGCTCTGCGGTGGGACCACATGATGGGAGCAACAGCTGGAGGGGGGAGTGTTACATGAGAATAGCCAGACGACAGGGAGGCGAGGTTAATCTGACAGCTGGGGGGGACACCAACCGGATTAATGGAGGACAACGAGCTGCTGAGGAGCCCCCTGGGGCCCCCAGGAGCCCCCAGGAACCTTCAGGAGCCTCGAGGAGCACTCAGAGCCTCCAGGAGCTCCCAGGAGCCCCCAGGAGCCTCTAGGAACCCTCAGAGCCTCCAGGAGCCTTCAGGAGCCTCGAGGAGCCCCCATGAGCCCCCAGAACCTCCAGGAACCCCAAGATCCCAGGAGCCTCCAGGTTGGCTGTTGTTGTTCTTCTTCTTCTACACTTTTGATCTGCTGATCCAGGTGTTTCCATGGTTACAGAGAATAGAACATGATGCTAAGCTAATGCTATGTTAGTGATGCTGTAAATGTTAGCGCTGCTCTGGGATCATGAACCTGTTCAGTGGCGACCCGTCACTGACCCCGCCCTCGGTCTCACCGACGACCCCACCCCCGCCCCTCCACCCCGACTCGAACCCCTGGGGGCGTTCGCTGACCTCACCTTGACCTCTGCTGGGCGGTACAACCAGGACGCCGCAGCTCAGCAGCAGCAGGACGGATGCAGCTCCGACTGGAGACATGGCGGCGGCGAAGGGGGCGGAGTCTCGGACCTGAGAGAGAAGAAAGAAACTGGGGGGTCTTTTCTGACCTGAGTAGAAACACATGGTGACCACTACCCCCCGCCCCCACTGACACACCTCCGTTGACTCCTCCCCCGCCATCTCTTCCGTTCACACGGTTTGAAAGTTAGTGAAGTCCACCGTGATTGGAGGACGGGCGTCCCACCGCCCACTTCAGGTATTAAAGACTAAGTCAGAACAGAACCAGAACCAGAGTCGAAACCAAAATCAGAATCAAAACCAGAATCAGAACCAGAATCAGAACCAAAACCAGAATCAGAACCAGAATCAGAACCAGAATCAGAATCAGAACTAGAATTAAAATCAGAATCAGAACCAGAATCAGAATCAAAACCAGAATCAAAACCAGAATCAGAACCAGAATCAGAACCAAAACCAGAATCAGAACCAGAATCAGAATCAGAACTAGAATTAAAATCAGAATCAGAACCAGAATCAGAATCAAAACCAGAATCAAAACCAGAATCAGAACCAGAATCAGAACCAAAATCAGAATCAAAATCAGAACCAAAAACAGAATCAGAACCAAAATCAGAACCAAAACCAGAATCAAAACCAAAATCAGAATCAGAGCCAGAACCGGAACCAGAATCAGAACCAGAACTGGAACCAGAATCAGAACCAGAACTGGACCCAGAATCAGAACCAGAACTGGAACCAGCGCTGCAATCAGAATTTGTTCTGCATGCAGCACTAAACTAAGCTAAGCCAACACACCCTGACCCCTCACCCCTGCAGGAGAACCAGAACCAGCACCGGCGCTCCAGACCCCCCCCCCCCCCCTTAACACGTGGAGGTGGAGGTCGGGTCATGTGACCGGCGTCTTTGCATACCTGCTGCTTCCTGCTTTCCTCTGCTGCCGGTTGGACCTCCTCACATCTCCGGGTCGGCCCGGCCCGTCTGCTCTGCTCTCAGCCGGGTTCTGTTGCTGTAGCGACGGACCTTCAGGTTTCTGTGCCCTCACACTCGACTGGCAGGCGGCGAGTAGCGACGAGCAGGATCATTCTGGAGATTACAGCGACAAACACAACCTCCGCTAAGACAGGAGCGGACATGCCTGGATTAGTGTGTGTGTGTGTGTGTGTGTGTGTGTGTGTGTGTGTGTTTGTGTGTGTGTGTGTGTGTGTGTGTGTGTGTGTGTGTGTGTGTGTGTGTGTATGTGTACAACTCACTCACATTCCAAAGGCCACACACAAACACACACACATCTTTTCTGTCAGTGTGTTTGCTTGAGAAAGAAAAGAATGAGATGTGCGTGTGTGTGTGTGTGTGTGTGTGTGTGTATGTGTGTGTGTGTGTGTGTGTGTGTGAATGGATAGCAACAGGTGGCCAATTTAATGCTAGCATAACACACTCACTGCTGTGAAGCTGAAGGTTTGGCTTCCATTCAAATTGTTTTTTTATTTTTCTTCTCATGTGTCTGACAGCTTTTATTCACAAATGCTACATGTAGCATGTAGCATACACATTCACATATAACACCAGGATAGCATTTGCAGGTTAGAATAACCGTCTGATATTTAGCATCTTAGCGTAGCATGACACCACTGTGCAGGCTAATGACGCATTATATATGTAGCATGAAGCTGTAGCATGCTAACATTTTGCATGTTAGCGTGACACACTAAAGTTACTCTGTTTAGCGAGACACATTTAGCGAATTTGGATAAAATGCTAGCATGTTCAATGCTAAGTGTGTCCATGTTGGCGCAACCGAGCTAGCCTTGTGAAGTATTTCTAGTTAGATATTAGCAACTAGCTATTCGCTATTAGTTTTTGATGCTGGCTGTTTGTGATATTTGTTGCCAGTGGTTGATTTTGTTAGCTTTAGCTTGTAGCCAGTAGTCAGGCCGGCTGCTGCCATGGCAACAGGAGGGTGGTCAGCGTGGAAACGCGGACGCTGAAACTTCCTACAGGCTCAAACGCCTCACGGGTGTGACGACGGAAATTTGACGACGCTGTGAGCGTTGAGTTGCCATGGCAACAAGACGATTTACAGCATCAAATGAATCCGGATCCAGACCCGATGGAACAAACAGATCGAAAAGGGGGAGAAGAAGAAGCTCAGATCATCCTCCATCATCTCTGAGTAAAGGGTTAATGATCATGCAGAGGGTCTATTGATCTATCAGGTATTGATTGATCAGGTCTCAGCGATGAGGAGCTCTTACCTTCACCTGCTGGCCTCCTCCTCCTCTTCCTCCTCTTCCTCTTCTGCTGATGTCACAACGTTTAACAACCAGCTCGGCTGCCCTTCCACACACACACACACACACTTCTGTAGGTTATTGTAGCGTCTGGAGATACAGATGAAGAGACGAGAAGAGTCCTCCTCCTCATGTGACACACCCCCTCACACACACACACACACACACACACACACACACACACACACACACACACACACGGGAGTGGGCGGAGTCAGTGTGTCTCCTGGTGACTCTGGTGTTAGATTGGACTCATTCTGGTGTTGATTGGACGGTTTCACACTTAAAGTTGTGTTGATGCACAACCGGTTCACACAGAACTGGATCAGGGTTCTGGTCCGTGTTCTGGTCCGTGTTCTGGTCCAGGTTCTGGTCCGTGTTCTGGTCCAGGTTCTGGTCCAGGTTCTAGATGAGGTTCTGTTGGTTCTCCAGTATCAAGCTTGGATCAGTCTGATGCCTTCTTTCCCAGAATGCCGTGCGGTTTGTTTCTGGACTCCTTCCTGCAGACGATCCCCTCAGATGTGTTTCATCTCCCAGAATGCTCGGCGTCGGCGTGCGTCTGCTCGTGTTTCTGCACGTCTGTTTGTTCACATCTCCTGTTGGTGAATCAGATCGACGCCGACGCCCGGCGGGCCGCGACTTGTTCCCTCCTGGGGGGGGAAACCCAGAGGAACATCAGGAACATCATCCAACCCCCACCCCCCCCACCCACCCCCCCAGAAACCTCCAGGCTTCTGATTGTGTGTATTGATCGATGAGACGATCTGTTCACCAATCAATACCCAATAATGCCCCCCCACCTCCTACCCCAGTGTTTGTTTAGCTTTGTGGTCGGGGGGAGGTAACTGGATCCCCCCCATGACGACGTTTGGAAGCTAAATCGGACCACGGCAGGCGTTTGACCGCCGCTCAGACGTGTGTGTGTGTGTGTGTTTGGGGCGGGGTTCGGGTTGGGGGGGGGCGTTGAGGGGTTGATGAGGGTCTAACCTGCCGGATGAAGACCAACGGGGCAGCTGGGAGATTCCTCTGTGACAAACCACCTGCCCCACAATGCCTCTCTGTTTACACAGGAGAAGAATGGAGGGGGCGGGGGGGCAGCCTTGACCCCTCCCTCACCACAGCAGCTGAGGACCCCCCGCCCCCCCACCCTCCACTTAACATTTAAATGGAGTTCCTTCATGCTTGTGTTTCTTTATAACGACACATTTAAATTTTATTTATCGCCCCTTCTTTTATTTTGAAAGGTCAAGACAACTTCCTCTCCCCGCCCACCTCTACTGGTGTGAACCCTCGCCAGTAGAGCTTTAACTGGGACACCAGTGACATCGAACACGATCACACACACACACACACACGGGGGGGTCTGATGGATGGAGGAGGTGAGGAGAGGAGAACCAATCAGTGATCAATATCCGATCGTCTCCGATCGAAGCTTCTCTTTACTGGTTTTTCGTTCTGGTTCTGGGAGCTGACAGAGAGACACCAGCAGCTGCTGGGATTCAAACCATTCCTCCCATTCCTCCCATCGCCGGCGTGTCAGAGGACAGAGGGGGGACCCGCATTGTTGTGGAGCAGCTGGACATTGTCTCTCACCAACCGGTGTGTGTGTGTGTGTGTGCGTGTGTGTGTGCGTGTGTGTGAGAACAATCTGAGGTTCAGCGTGAACACGATCTGATTGGTCACAGAGGACAGGACGGTATTCCTCCACATAAACTGAATGGATGCCAAATGTTGTTCATTTAGTCGTTTATTTAGTCGTTCATTCTAAATGTTTCTGTTCAGTCACGTTCGGTGTCGACACCTGAAACCTGACTGTAGCAACAACGTGTTGACGTGTAAATGTAGACAGACTGTAACAGTGTGTGGACACAACACAACGCCTGCAGACAAAACTGAGGGACACACCGGGAACACCTGCAGACAGAAATGAGGGACGGATTAGAATACCCGTAGACAGAACTGAGGGACATACTGATAACACCTGCAGACAGAAATGAGGGACAAAGTAGAACACATGAAGACAGAAGTGAGGGACAGATTAGAATACCTGCAGACAGAACTGAGGGGGCACTGGAAACACCTGCAGACAAAACTGTGGGAATCATTAAAGCACCTGCAGACAGAATTGAGGGATAACTAGAACACCTGCAGACAAAACTGTGAATACATTAAGTCCATACCTATAAACCTCCTAAGGCGGTAAATACTTAAAGTACTTAAAGTACTGTTACTTCGCAGCACTGTTCTGTGGTCACTTTTAGACGACTTGTTTGTAAACATTAAGTGTTTATTGATCATTGATATTTTATTGATTAACACCAGCCGCCTTGAAAAGTTGGATCGTAAAGAAAAAGTACAGGTTGCTATGGAAACGTGACCACTGGTTAACCACCTGTACACGTCCACACCAAAAGGTGCGTGACGTCAGCACGCAGGACGTGCGGGGGGGTGAGAAAGGGGGTATCGGGATTCCTGAGGATTACCCGTCATGCCCCGCGGGTAAAGATGGCGACAGCTGAGCAGGGTACCAGATCAACTTTATCCGAGCGGCTGTGGGAGGATCTGTAGCCGTCGGTCGGAGCGCCTCGCCCGGCTGCGTCTCCTCTCGCCACCCCGCTGCACGGAGCTCTTTCAGGGCCGGACCCAGACGCTCCTCCCCGGCCTCGGATCGGTTCGGAGCCCCAATCCCTAGCTCCTCCCTCCCTCCCTCCTCGCCCCAGCGGAGCAGCAGAGCGGAGCTCCGGCTAAACTTTCCTCTCCTCCCGGCTCTCCGGGACTTGTTTTCGGGGAGCCGAGCCGCGCCAGCCGGGCCTCACAGGTAGGAGTCGAACGGTACCGGCGGGTGTTCGGAGCGGAACGCGACCGGGATTCGGTGCGGGAAATGTGGGTGCAGCTTGTTGGGTGGTGAACTGGGCCATCGTCGGGGCTGTGATCGGGGAGGGTTCGGTCTGCGGGGCTGCTGGACGGGGTGGAGATGCAGGTTCGACCCGGTGTCGGTCGAGAGGATCCCGCTGTGTCCCCCCTCAACCTGTCAGGAAGAAATCAGGGCATAGAGCCCACATATGTGTGCATCTAGTACATCACGTCCACCTGCACTCCCAGACAGCCAATCAGAAGGCTGGATTAATCACGTCTCCACACCGACATGGGTTCATTCATGTCGACTGATCGTTATTGATCGCATTCAATCCCAAATGCCTTCAAGTGTGACGTCATAGATGGGAATCTTTGACCTGATTTGTGGCTTTTCAGAGTTTTTTTTTTTTTTTTTTTGGACTGATTATTATAATGAGCTCAACTGTCAAATGGGTCAAATAATGGCGCTTGTTCATTGGTCTAAAGTTCATTTAGGGCGTGTCCATCTACCTTGAGACGTTTGAGGTCAGAGTTCAAACCGCTCTGGATATTTAGAGAACCAATCAAATTCTGCGGATCGATAACACGTTAATAATCTGGATTACTTTGCAAACGTTAATTCTATCACATAAAGTCGTGCTGCGTTCAGGAGGTCATGTCGCCATCCGCCGTTGTTATGGTGACAGTAAATTAAGATTATAACAAATATGTTAATAAACGCTTCGCCTCAATTGATTAGAGTTAACCAATCAGATGTATTTACATGATCTTTTCTATTATTATTATTGTTGTTATTATATACATTGAAAAATAAGATGTCATAAACTTAAGAAGTTAGCATATAGTCATTTATTATTAGCTGGACTAGCATTAGCATGGAGGAGAATCACCTTGCAGAAGTTAACATTCACAACATTGACTGGCTCGCTAATGTTAGCTGAGCGCGGCTAACAACACAAACACATGGTAGCGTAGCTTAGCATAGCGACACCAGGAAGTACGAAACATGATGAAGACACGTCTCTGAGCGTCCAAGGAGAAGAAGGGATGAAGATGGGGAACTGGTCACATGATCCACTGGGACGGGAGTGCCTCAGCCGCGCTCCGATTGGTCAGAGTTGTGCGTCTCTGGGAGAAGGTCGCAGCTCCTCTTCATCATCTGTTCCGACATGTGAAAGTATTCATGTCTATTGATTCCATCCAGCGACCCTCTGGAGCTGCGGCTCTGTTGCTAGGCAACAGTCTGAGACTGTTTTCTGTATGATGTCAGGAAACGGTGACAGGAAGTCTCCGTCAGCTGTTTGAAGCGGTCGTCTCCTGTGTGAACATGCTAACGGGAGGATGGCCAGCATTAGCGTCAGGAGCGCTTGATGAGCTTTACTGTTGTTAGCATCTTAGCTTCTGTGAGCCACATTAGCACAGACATCCACACACATCTGCAACCGTTGAGCCCCTGAAGCTAGAAACACAGTTAGCAGTTAGCGTGGCTGCATTAAATGAACACTTCCTATTTCCAGCTAGCTTAACACTAGATAGCACAGTCTCTGTTATTGCTGTTTAATTTAGCCAACATGACATTAGCTTTCTGTCAGTAGATTTTAGATTAATAGCTGTTAGCATATTGTTAGCATTCTGGCTAAAAAAAGCTATTATCAACTAAAAATTTCGTAGTGAAACTATTAATTTTATGAACGATATTGACTTGAATATCATTAGCACAAAATTAGCTTTCTTGCTAATTCTGTCATATAAATTTTCACTGTAGTTTTTTGCTAATGCTATGTCTTTTATCAAATGAAGGATGTTGTGAAGTTAGCGGTAGCTACTGGTCCCCTACTGAGCTTCATTGACACACACACACACACACACACACACACACTGACCTGATCCAATTCGGGTCCAGACCGGATCAGGTCAGTTAGCATGAGGTTAGCACGAGGAGGCTAAAGCCTGTGAGGCGTTCAGGTTTGTAGGACACCTGCTGTCGTGTGGTGTTCAAGTCCTCTGGACATCAGATCACCGAAACCCAGAACCAGTGATCAATAATCCATATTATTAAAGTGTGTGTGTGTGTGTGTGTGTGTGTGTGTGTGTGTGTGTGTGTGTGTGTGTGTGTGTGTGTGTGGGATTACATCTCCAGGGTTTAACTCAGATTACGACTGGGTCGAGCTGGAGGGGTGGAGTCCTGTGACCTCCTTCCTGTTCTCTGATTGGTCGCTCCAAGCTCCTCCCTCTTCTGTGTGTCAGAGAACTGATCTGGAGTCGGTTACTGACACTGTCATAATGCTACTGACAGTGGAGAAAGGCATTCTGGGAAATGTAGGACGTGACACACGACTCCAGTGTGAAAGCAGGGATGGATCCGTTCTCAGAGGGTCATGTGACCTGACGGGTGTCACATGACGTCTCCAGAACTACATGAGCCAGTATCAATGACCGTTTTCCATGAGCTTCAAGTTTCCATGGAAACAGGAGAACTGAAACGTCTGATGCTGACGAATCAGACGAATGTATTGATCCGTCGTTCATCTATCAGAACGATGGATCGATGAGCGTCGATGATGTCATCAGCCCCCCCCCTCTCACACACGCTGATGTCATCCTTCTACCGATGAACTGATGTTGTCACACACACACTCACACACACACTCACAGAGCTGTGTGTGTATTGTGTGTACTTTACAGTCGGACAATACACACCTGTTCACACCCACAGACACCTGTTCACACCTACAGACAGACACCTGTTCACACCTTCAGCTTGTCTTTAACATGTCTATATATTTAGCTGTTAGCTATTTGTTAGCCAGGGTGTAGCCATCCTGACGGGTTTAGCCTGTTGGCCATTAGCCATCTTTAGTCTTGGTGTAGTTTTTCCTCGGTGTTGTCTTGCAGGCGGACATCTTCTATTTTTCCATTCCGTCGTCTTGGCTTTCAGGTTAACACTCTGAAGCTGCTAGCTTGTCTTCCTGTAGTCGTGTCAGGCCGGACCCTCAGTATTGTCTTGCAGGCGGTGAGCGCAGGTATTGACTGGTGTTTTTCCATCTGGTCGTCTTGTGTTTCAGGTTATCAGAGGCTCACATTCCCTGTGGAGGAGGAGAAGGACTGAATGTGTGAGGACGGCCGCAGCAAAGTGGATGGAGAGTCTGTACTGATTACGAGGTGAGGATCACACACACACACACACACACACACACACACACACTTGGTCCTTGGTTCTTTCTTTCTTTGAACTGTTAATTTTCGTCCTTCACGTTTGTGTCAGGATGAAGAATCACTTTTATATTCGGGGCATGAATGAAAACTTATGTGACTCACGCTGACTCATCCTGCTCCATCAATCAATAGAACATAATTAATCAAAGCTTCACAGACACATCAGACCTGTGGACTGATGCTGCATGATCAATTATCAATACATCAAAGCGTTCCATCAGCTCCTCTTTATCACCGCCACTGCGTTGAGGACGGAGGAGTTTGTACTGCTCTTAGCATCAAAGAGGGTTAGCGCGCAGCGCTAGCTGTGTGCGCGTCTGGAGATCAGGTGTGAACAGGTCTGGTTTTTTACCGCATGTTGGCGGATGGATACGACATCAGTGAGACTGGATCTCGTTCTCGTTGGTGGAGTTTACGACATAGTTCGTGTCTTTAAAATATGGTTTGTAATTTTATGTCGGAGGATGTCACAAATTGAAACTAAATTTTCTGTTCATGATCCAATCGGTGTGTGTGTATGTTTGTTCCAGGTGTGTTTCTGTGGATGAAGTCACCTGTTGACCAGCTCACACCTCAGGTACGAACGTATGTGTGAAGGGATGATGTCACTTCCTTAACTCACCTGGAAATGTACAAAACAAGACCAACCAATCCACACTGACGTAGTATTAGCATCATGCTAAGCAACATAAAGCTAATGAATAATAATTGTGTCATACAAGAAATAAAGCAACATGCTAATAGTAAGTTGCTAGTATTGAAATGCTAATTTGACAATGCCAACATGTTAATGCAACGTTCAAGGCTAACTTTAACATGCTAATTTAACATTATCGTGGCTAACTTTAACATGCTAATTTAACATTATATTCCATAAAAGAGCTGAGTATATATGATTATGCTATCACGCTAATGTTTATGTGGTAGTCGCTCTAGCTGACGCGTTAGCAGCTCATCAGTCGATGACAAATTGATTCTGACTAAAGTTAAAATATTGATGTGTGAGTTTCAGTTTCCTTCTGTGGAATCAACTTATCTGAGAGAGGAAGAGGAGAAACGGATGACAGGAAGTGGAAGTAGAGAGGAAGGAAGTCTGGAAGTCAGTCGCGCAGAGAAAGAGGCGATTAAATAATAAAGGAATGAAAGATGCTAAGAGAAAAGACGAGTGATGCAAATACAGGAAACATGTTTATGGGTGAGAGGGAGAGAAAGCAATGCATGCTGGGTAAATAGGCTTCAGGCGTTTTGAATGTAAAATGCAGCAGCAGCAGTCGGACAACAGACAGACTGCTGTGCCATGGATAGTGAATGACAGGTCGCAGCTGTAGTTTTTGACTTTTATCAACGCAGCAGACGGTGGGAGATAATCTGAGGTTTTAATGTTCAACATCAAATAACGTCTCACATGAAGCAGAAACGGCTTCTTCACATGAAACGGCTTCCGTTCGCCTGACAGACGACACCGAGGGTTCAGGCTTTCCTGCTAAGTGTCAATCCACATCTGTTGCTTTAGTTCACATCCAGCCGAGATGGACTATTTCTGTCCATCTGAACGTTTTAAAGAATGCAGTAAAAACACTAAAGGAGCAGTTCGACTACAACTCCCATGATGCATTTCAATAACAGAGACAATCACAAAGGGACAGAGTGTAACAGCGCCGGAGCTAAAAACTGCTCTGTAAAGAAAACAGAGCATTTGAGGTGTGTGTGTGTGTGTGTGAGGGAGAGTTTCCCAGTGACTGATGGCTCCTCATTGGTCGCCACAGGGCAAAACGTGATCATGTGACGTGGACAAACTCCAAATGGAGCGAGTCATTGATGTGCCGTGTGTCGATGTGTGCGCACATCTTCATAAACACCAGCGATTCTGTCAACATAAATAATTTTAATCTGCTTATTAAACTTCTTTGTACTTTTTAAACGTGCAGCTGTATGAATGTAAACTTTCTCGTTTGACAGCTAGCCTAGCACGCTAGCTGTGTTAGCGCTTCTTTGTGGCATACATTCAGAGCTGCAAGCTAATGCTGACATGCTAACCAGCCTTGTTCAGATCAATTCGCTTCCTGTTCTGGAAAACAAGGATCGATGCTGTCGCCTCAGGCGCACACACACACACATACACACACACACACACACACACACACACTTGCATTTATGCACTTATGAGGTCCTAAACATCCTAGGATGTCTTTTGGGGACAGGTGTGTTTGTGAGGACCTGACTATCACCTGCTTTGTTGGGACATCTCTGGTGTCCTCTCACACACACACACACACACACACACACACACACACACACCTGGAAGTGTGTTTGTGTGTGTGTGTGTGTGTGTGTGAGATAGAGGCGTGGTTGATGCTGATGAGCATTGATCCGTACACAGAGAGTGTGTGTGACGGCCGTGGTGGTCCAGTCGTGGTTGTGGCGTGCTGGGCGGCAGGCGTGTGGTGAGCGGCTGCGTCACTTCATCGTTAACCCCTCTTCTGCTGGCAGGACTGACAGACAGGAAGGACGGACTCGGGGCTCAGGATGACGAGCGCGGCGCCGGCGAGGAAGCCCTACCGCAAGGCTCCGCCACAGCACCGCGAAACACGCCACGGCCTTCCCGTAGCTACGCCCACGCCCGCTCCACCACACGACATCGTTCAGGTAAACTCACGCACCTTCGACACGCCACCCTTCTCGCGGCAGCTCGCTCACCTTTCAGACGGCGCCTTTAAATGGCGTAGAAGCGCGGTGACGTCGCCCTCGCCGCTGCCGCCGCTGCTTGTCTCTGAATCTGAACTGGACGTCTCCAGTCTGTCCAGTCTGGAGCTTTCCATCCCGTCGCCACCTGTCGCCGGTAGCAACCAGCGATGTTCCGCTGCTCGGAGTCCAACGTGTGGGCTCAGAGGTGGGCGTGGCCATCAAACCAGCTGGACCGCCGCTCCTCCGAAGAGCATCCTGAAGCAGCCGGCGTCGTTGGGGGTGGCGTCTGCCTGTGACTTTATCAGGAAGTCGAAGTCGGTGGAGCTGCTGGACGTGAGCAGTGGGCGGGGCATTGCTGCCGGTCACCAACCATCTCTTGACCGCTGCGCGGCGTCGGCGGCGTCGGACCCGCCCTCCCCCCGTCGGACCGCCTGGAACTGGAAACTCCTTGAAGAGAAAGTCCGTTTCTCCAGCTTCCTGGATGAGATCACCTGTCGCGTGCTGAGCCCCGCCCACCTCAGGCTGCTGGGCAAGACGCCATCGAGAGGGCGTGGAAGCCCCACCCCCCGGCGTTGCCACCCCACCCACCGAAGGTGGGCCAAGGAGGGAAAGGACGCCGAGCGAACGCAACGCTGGGACAGCTGGGTGGCGGCGGTGCGGCGGACGGACCAATGGTACGTGCCGCTGCAGGAGGAGGGGCCGGAGCAGGAGACCCCGCCTCTGAAGACTGATGTCATACAGGGGGAGGGGCCAAAACAGGAAGTGAATATGAAGAGAAAAGGAACACATAGACACAAATATAAAACTCCTGCCTCTAATCTGATGTTTCGTGTCAAGGTAGGGCCTCTTCTTCCTCCTCTTCCTCCTCTTCTTCCTCTTCCTCCTCTTCTTCCTCTTCCTCCTCTTCCTCCTCTTCTTCCTCTTCTTCCTCTTCCTCCTCTTCCTCTTCTTCCTCCTCTTCCTCCTCTTCCTCCTCCTCTTCCTTCTCTTCTTCCTCTTCTTCCTCTTCCTCCTCTTCCTCCTCTTCTTCCTCCTCTTCTTCCTCTTCCTCCTCATCCTCCTCTTCTTCCTCCTCTTCCTCCTCTTCATCCTCCTCTTCCTCCTCTTCTTCCTCTTCCTCCTCCTCTTCCTCCTCTTCTTCCTCTTCCTCCTCTTCCTCCTCCTCTTCCTCTTCTTCCTCTTCCTCCTCTTCTTCCTCCTCTTCTTCCTCTTCCTCCTCTTCTTCCTCCTCTTCTTCCTCTTCCTCCTCTTCCTCCTCTTCTTCCTCCTCTTCTTCCTCTTCCTCCTCTTCCTCCTCTTCTTCCTCCTCTTCTTCCTCTTCCTCCTCCTTCTTCCTGTATGATGACACATGTGCGCATGACTTTTGTATTGTTTGTTTCCTGTTTCTTCTTCTGTTTTTTCCATTGAACTTGCGGTATTGATTATTGACGTATTGATCAGAAGAGAATCGATCTCTTGACCTTTAACCCTGACGGTGTGTTTTTGTGTTTCAGGAGGCGGAGTCAGACTCCGAGCGGATCAGGTGGGACGCCGTCAAAGTAGAACAAGAACCGTCGCTCCTGTTCCTGTCGTTTCAGCCCAGAAGCTGAAACGTCAGTCTGTTGTTCCCTCTTTTACCCAGAATCCTCCAGCAGCAGAATGAGGACCTGCAACGCCGACTCTCGCTCTCCACCCACAAGATGGAGGCCATGGAGGCGGAGTTTGATGGCAGCCGTCACTATATGGAGGCGGAGCTTAGCCGCACCAGAGACGACCTGGACAAGATGAGGGACAAGTTCCGCAGGTGGGTTCCATGTCGGGGTTTGGATCCTTAGAACCGAGTCGTGGAACTGATGAAGGTCGATGGAGGAGTTTTAGTTGAGTAATAATTTTGCTGTGACTGAGCAGTAGCTCTGTCATGACTCGGCAGTAACTCTGTTATGACTTGACAATAATTCTGTTTTGACTCAGCAGAGACTCTGCTGTGACTCAGCAATAACTCTGTTATGACTTGACAATAATTCTGCTGTGACTCAGCAGTAACTCTGTCGTGACTCGGCAGTAACTCTGCTGTGACTCGGCGATAACTTGGCAGAAACCTCCCTCCTCTTCCTCGGGTCTATGTTCAAACCAAACATCCGACACGTGAAACAGGAAGTTAGGGTTAAAACAGGAAGTGAGGGTTAAGCGTGAACCCTCTGGATGTCGCTGAGCTCACTGACGCCTCCCTCTCTCCACAGACTCCAGAACAGCTACACAGCGTCTCAGAGAGCCAATCAGGATCTAGAGGAGAAACTTCACGCTCTGGTAAACTTCCAGCTTTGTCACATGACCTTCGACCTCAGCAGCTTCTTCTTTGGTGGAGTCAGAGCAGTTCCAAGCAGGGCTGATAGGTGACTTCTTGAATCGTTTCTCAGCTACGATCGACTCGAACGCGCTGATCAATAATTGATGGGCTGTTTCCTCTACATGTGTGTCCATCATTGATCACCTCATAGCCAATCACTGATCGATTAGTCAATGAAAACACACGTGAGGCAGGCTAAGGATTCACTGTTGATGGACAGCAGGATGAGGTCAGAGGTCACCAGGGTCAGAAAGACGTTAACTAATTTAAAATGAGTGCAGTTTAACTTTATTCTGAAACTGTATTTAAAAAAATCAAGTTGATATTAATTCACACCACCGAGGAGTTGATTTAATTTAAAATCTGCATTTGGAGATCAATCAAGACGATTAATATTTTAGATGAAACTTTTTGACTTTGAAGCTGATTTTTGATCAAATATTCACTTTGATAAAATCTAACCTTCCTGTTTTGTCTGTCTTTCTTCACCTCTCTCTTCTTCCTCCTCTCACGCTGCTCTGTGATGGATTGACTCATCCTCACCTTCATCATCATCATCATCATCATCAGGCGGCTGTCAGTCAAACATGGGTTCATGCAGTTGCGTTTCGTTCATGTCCTTCCTCCAATCTGTCCATCCTCCTCCTCCTCATCCTCCTCTTCTTCTGTGGTGTTTTCTACCTTTAACAAACCGTTTAAGCAGGAGAAACGGATTTGCTGTCATTTTATATTTTATCTGTTTTAAATGAATTTTGTCAGATCGTTTGATCGTGGATCAAACGTCATGATCGGTAACGTGATCGGTTCTTTCTGAAAGAACAGGAAAGAGGCAAAAGGAAAAACACGAAGAGTTCATCCATCAGCTGGACAGATGACGCTAAGCTATGCTAATATGAGCTAAATTTCAAGGAGCTCTGCTAAAATTATCTAAATATGAAGAAGCTATGCTAACATCAGTTGCATAGCAAGAAGGTATGCTAACATTAGCTACAGGTTAAGAAGCTATGCTAACGTTAGCTACATATCAAGAAGCTATGCTTACATCAGCTGCATGGCAAGAAGGTATGCTAACATTAGCTATATATCAAGAAGCTATGCCAACATCAGCTATGATCAAGAAGCTATGCTAAACTCAGCTACACATGTTCTGTTAGACTTAGTTTCATTTTAATAAGTCATCATTAGCAACACAGCTACACTATATTAACTTATGCTAGTCAGCTAGCTAGTTAAGAGTTTCGCACCTACATGCTAAGTTTATTTATGTTTCAAAGTTATTTTCCCTCCCTACCACTAAACATGATTCATTTGCTGGCTGACAAGAGCTAGCTGTTAGCTGGTTCACAGTCAGTAGCTAATGTTAGCCACGTAGCTATTACAGCAGGTTTGCTCCATGTGCAGTAATGAACACGTCTACTGCAGTTCCTGATCTGCTGCTGATGTTGCTAATTAGCAAATTTACTTAATGCTAGCTGCAGTAGCTAGCATTAGCTGCTAGTTGCTATCAGTGCTTTTGAAGAAGCATGACAAAAACATCTCAGTTTGTATTTTTGATCAAGATCTTATCAGATATTATTGATCATCTCAGAGCAGCAGTAGTACCATTGCATCCCATAATGCATCTGGATTCAAATGATCTGGGAAAACATAGAATTCACATTTTCGGATAAAAAACTTTTCTCAGACGAGGATTAACTTTAAATGAAGAGTTTGAATTTAAAATGAAAAAACTTTTAGGTCATCTGTGTTTTACTATTTTTAAGCAATATTATCTGCAGACAGAAAACTACAAAAATGGTGTCATCATGGATCAAAACCAGTTTAAAATTCTCTGACTATTTTTTTATTTAATTTTTACACTTGTTCCCACATGATCTGAATGAAGCACCGCCTCCTGCCTCCTCTGGCCCCTGATTGGCTGTCAGGCCCGTTCCATCACTTGAACGATTTTGTGCTTCACCCACAGCTACGGAAGGTGGAGAGGGACAAAAAGACGATGGACCAGGAGATCGTGGAGCTCACCAACAAACTGCTGGACGCCAAGAACGCTATTGATCGATTGGAGGAGCTCAATGTGAGTCACTGTCTCCATGGTTACCGTCTCCTCATGAAGATGCTAATTTGTTCACGGTGTCATGACAGTCTCTGCTTGCTATGATGATAAAACGCTGAAACAGACACATATTTATTGATCAGTGATTTAGAAGTGTTAAAATATCCGTTATTGATTGCCCTCATTGATTGATTGATCGGTTCCTGTGTCCATAGGAGCGCTACAGGCAGGACTGCAATCTCGCCGTCCAGCTGCTCAAATGCAACAAGTCTCATTTCAGGAACCACAAGTTTGCAGATGTGAGTATGTGAGTGTGTGTCGACGGGGTCGTCCTCCTGTAGGAACTACATAATGTAGGAACCAATGTTGGCCGGCTCAGGTTTCTGCCTGGAGGCTTTAACTGAATTAACTGAATGTTTTGCCAGTTAATGTTAACTATTGGTGGCGTTAACTGAGAAACTTAATGAAATCAAACAAAGTCAAACAAAGACTATAACAAAGTTTAACAAGACTATAACAAAGACTATAACAAAGACTAACAAGACTATAACAAAGACTATAACAAGGACTATAACAAGAACTATAACAAAGACTATAACAAAGACTATAACAAGGACTATAACAAAGACTATAACAAGGACTATAACAAGGACTATAACAAGAACTATAACAAAGACTATAACAAGGACTATAACAAAGACTAACAAGACTATAACAAGGACTATAACAAGGACTATAACAAAGACTAACAAGACTATAACAAGGACTATAACAAGGACTATAACAAGAACTATAACAAAGACTATAACAAAGACTATAACAAGGACTATAACAAGGACTATAACAAAGACTAACAAGACTATAACAAGGACTATAACAAGGACTATAACAAGGACTATAACAAGGACTATAACAAACACTATAACAAGGACTATAACAAACACTATAACAAACACTATAACAAGGACTATAACAAGGACTATAACAAAGACTAACAAGACTATAACAAGGACTACAACAAGGACTATAACAAGTACTATAACAAAGACTATAACAAGGACTATAACAAGAACTATAACAAGGACTATAACAAGGACTATAACAAAGACCAACAAGACTATAACAAAGACTATAACAAGGACTATAACAAAGACTAACAAGACTATACCAAGGACTATAACAAGGACTATAACAAGGACTATAACAAGGACTATAACAAGGACTATAACAAAGACCAACAAGACTATAACAAAGACTATAACAAGGACTATAACAAAGACTAACAAGACTATAACAAGGACTATAACAAGGACTATAACAAGGACTGGGAAACAAGATAACAACACAAACAACATAAGCCAAAAGTGAGAGCTGCCACCTCGCTCCACAAAGCAAACAACTAAACTTATATAGTAACCAGGGGAGAGATGATTTGTGAGTTCTTGATTGAGAGTAACTGGTTTCAGCTGGGAAGGCCTTTCCTGATCACCCAGGTCAAACCTACTGAGAAGGGACTGAGTCAATGAACACAAACACAAACCAGGGGGAAACAACATAAACACAACATCACATACCTCCACCTGTAACATTACTTTAGTATTTACAGTAGTAATGACATTACTTTAGTTTTTATAGTAGTAATGACATTACTTTAGTTTTTATAGTAGTAATGACATTACTTTAGTTTTTATAGTAGTAATGACATTACTTTAGTATTTACAGTAGTAATGACATTACTTTGGTTTTTATAGTAGTAATGACATTACTTTAGTTTTTATAGTAGTAATGACATTACTTTGGTTTTTATAGTAGTAATGACATTACTTTAGTATTTATAGTAGTAATGACATCACTTTAGTTTTTATAGTAGTAATGACATTACTTTGGTTTTTATAGTAGTAATGACATTACTTTGGTTTTTATAGTAGTAATGACATTACTTTAGTATTTATAGTAGTAATGACATCACTTTAGTTTTTATAGTAGTAATGACATTACTTTAGTATTTATAGTAGTAATGACATTACTTTAGTATTTATAGTAGTAATGACATTACTTTAGTTTTTATAGTAGTAATGACATTACTTTAGTATTTATAGTAGTAATGACATTACTTTAGTATTTACAGTAGTAATGACATTACTTTAGTTTTTATAGTAGTAATGACATTACTTTAGTTTTTATAGTAGTAATGACATTACTTTAGTTTTTACAGTAGTAATGACATTACTTTAGTATTTACAGTAGTAATGACATTTAGTATTTACAGTAGTAATGACATTACTTTAGTATTTACAGTAGTAATGACATTACTTTAGTATTTACAGTAGTAATGACATTTAGTATTTACAGTAGTAATGACATTTAATATTTACAGTAGTAATGACATTTAGTATTTACAGTAGCAATGACATTACTTTAGTATTTACAGTAGTAATGACATTACTTTAGTATTTACAGTAGTAATGACATTTAGTATTTACAGTAGTAATGACATTACTTTAGTATTTACAGTAGTAATGACATTTAAATTACCTCAAATGAAGATTATAGATTGAAATTTAATAAATAACAACATACAAACAATTCGACTTATGAACAACCTCTCAGAAGCAGTAGTGTACGTATGTTGAGGACTACCTGTATTGCGTTTTTGTCGTGATCGTAAACTGCTGCTGCCTGTCAGACCAAGCAGAGGGTCGCAGAAACACGTGACGCTCCTTTAGAGCTGCAGTCGGGCTAATTAATGCCTGATGGTATTGATCCTGAGCTTCCATTAGAGCCATTAGAGTTTATAGAGACTCAGCTGTTCCGACCCGTCGCCTCTGATCGGAGTCACTTCCTGGAAACACTCTTAGTGTGTGTGTGTGTGTGTGTGTGTGTGTGTGTGTGTGTGTGTCAGCTGCCCTATGAGCTGCAGGACATGCTCAATAAGCACATGAAGAGCAGCCTGCCAGAGCGCGGTCGGGCCCCTGGTGGTCAGGACCCGGACACCCTCAGCCTGACGCCGGCCGACGTCGTCCCAACCTCCGTCATCGCCCGCGTGCTGGAGAAACCGGAGCCGTTGATCCTGAACTCCGCCCAGTCCAGCAGCGCGAGCCGGCCTGTCGCCGAGGACGTCTTCGTGCACGTGGACATGACGGCCCCCCCGGGGGCCGAGGGCCACTGTCGGGAGAATGGCGGCAGTCAGGCGGCGGTGGCTTCAGCGGCGCAACAGAACGGTTCCTGTCGCAATCAGAGTAGCCTGGAGGAGGACGGCGGGGGGGCATCGTCCTCCTTCGAGAAGCTGAACCCCTACCCGGCGCCGCCCCCCCCCCAACCCGCTGTTCCCGGGTCGCAAGGTCATCGAGTTCTCGTCCGACGACAAGGTGAAGATCCCCAAGAACTCGCCGCTGCCCAACTGCACCTACGCCACGCGGCAGGCCATCTCCCTGAGCCTCGTCCAGAACGACGACGAGAGGCCGGCCCCCGGAAGCCCCGCCCCTTCCTCCTCCTCCGGCGGCGGGGGCGGGGCCCACCAGCGCACGCCGCCATCGCAGCGGGACGCCGCCAGCGAGCCGCTGTCCAGCCAGTCGAGTCCCTTCAGCAGCCCGCCTCAGGTGAGGGTCAGCCGTGTGACGCCGTCGCCGCGTAGTTGTAGCATTAACGTAGCTCCGCCCCTTCCCCCCTCCCCAGGCGCCCAGCGTGCCGGCGAGCTCTGGCAGTTCCGAGGAGGACCTCCTCGCCAACTGGCAGCGGATGTTCGTGGAGAAGATGGCGCCGAGCTGCGACGGCGCCCACCGGACGTCCTTCAGCAGCCAGACGGCGCAGGAGCTGCAGAGGAGGCGGCCGCCGCCGCCGGGGGGCGGGGCGTCGTCCGCCGCCGCCGCCCACCGCAGAGCGGCGTACTCGGACGGCGAGGAGGGGTCGTCGGCGCGCAGCTGGACGCCGAGTCGCGGCTCCAGTCTGGACACCGACACCGACACAGAGCCGCGGCCCGGCAGGAAGGGTCGCTACGGCGACGAGGAAGAGGGCGAGAGGCTGCTGATGAACCTGGAGGACGACGGCGACAGCGGGGACACAGCGGTCACCATGGCGACCAGCCCCGTCGACTCCATCGGGAAGGAGCTGGAGGAGGAGGAAGAGGAGGAGCGAGACGTCCTCCCCCGTGACCTGCCCGCCATCTCGCCCCGCCTCCTGGACTACGAGGGGGGCGTGGCCTCGCAGCGGCCGCAGAAGAGCCCGAAGAGGATGGGCGTGCACCACCTGCACCGCAAGGACAGCCTGACCCGGGCCCAGGAGCAAGGCACGCTGCTGGACTGATGCTCGCCGCCGCGCGTCATGCTCGTCCCTCACTGTGCTCCTCAGCACTGTGTCTGTTTCTACGGCAACGCAAGAGGTCCCGCCCATCCAGGATATAGCCATACACAACCGTACGCTGCCGAGCTCGCCACCTGACCCCGTGTGTGTGTGTGTGTGTGTGTGTGTGTGTGTGTGTGTGTGTGTGTGTGTGTGTGTGTGTGTGTGAGAGAGAGAGAGCGAATGAGTGGA
The DNA here is from genome assembly GCA_013358685.1 of Antennarius maculatus. Classification (NCBI taxonomy): domain Eukaryota; kingdom Metazoa; phylum Chordata; class Actinopteri; order Lophiiformes; family Antennariidae; genus Antennarius; species Antennarius maculatus. The sequence goes on from CM023616.1 coordinate 21,404,654, forward strand.
AGACACCAACCAGACTTTGATCATCTGTCCACATACTTATGGCCATATACAGTATGTGATCAGATGTCTTAATACAAATAATCATGGCCAAAAGTATGTGGACAGCTGATGAGGAAGATTGGTTATACGGAAGAAGACTGATGGGTTCTGATATTGAGCAGCTGATAATCAATGACACCTGAACAGTTGATCAACAAAAAAATAGTTTTGTAACTTTTTAAATTCTAATTTTGTTTATAAAAAAAAATGACAAAAATAAGACGAATTTTGTTCAAAATTGAGACAAATCAGAATGAAATCAAAACTTTTAAGTGACACCTGCTAGTAGCCAAAATTATGCGGACATCCGCGTCCATTCACTGAATGTCTCAAGAAACCCTTTCTGGTAAGAATTAAGAGAAAGTATTAATTATAAAAGATTGTTTTTATGAAATACTCTGGAATGTTTATTAAATGTGTTGAGTTAATGTGTCCAGCTAATTTTGGCCATTCCGTTTTTTGTGATGAGGTTTGTACACACAAATCACCCAGTGGCCAAAAATATGTGGACAACTAATTTCATTTTTATTTTTACACCTCATTGGTCTGGTGTGTGTGTGTGTGTGTGTGTGTGTGTGTGTGTGTGTGTGTGTGTGTGTGTGTGTAAACTAACTGTATGGACATCGTTGCCTAGTTTTCTGAGCGGGAGCTTTTATTTTGAAAAGATGCACCAGGACAAACACACACACACACACCGTCAGTGCCTCTCTCTCTCAGACTTTTATTTTCTTGACTTCCTGTCATGTGTTATTATTTCGCTACTTTGTTTCATAGGGTTAACTTGCGACCCCGCCCCTTCCTGGCTTTGACTGTACCTGCTGAGGGGCGGGGTTAGGGGCGGAGCCTCTCCTTTCTGGAATGTAACCAGTGAGCTGTTTTTCTTTGTGTTTTATTGATTATGTGGCGTATTAATGGATTATTAAGAGATTATTTACTGTTTGGTTGGTTTTGTTTATATTGTGTTTCTGATGTTTTTTTGTGTTCAGATATTTTAATTAACTACGGGAGCCTGTTAGTGCCAGAAATAGCATCCGAAATGATCTACAACTGGAGAAAAAAAGTTTTATGTAATAAAAACATCAGAGGATCAATCATCAAAAGTATTAATCAGACCAGATATTATTGATCATACAGAATACATTAGGACTTATTCATCGGTTCAGTTGAAAATAACACTTTCACTGCTGAATTAATATAAAACTGATCTGAATTTGTGATAAAAACAGGACATTTAGTTTTTGTAGGTTAAATTTTAAAACTAAAAAATACAAAAGAAATATATTAAATATAAAAATATGACACTTATTAATGATTAAATTTTAATGCAATGGCAATAAAGAATTTAAATTTTTAAGCTCTTATTAATTTCTGATCACTAAGCTGAGCATCCAGTAATTAATCAATAATCAATAGGGTAAACCTTTCTGGCACTGCTGAGCCACCGTATTTCAACTTTGTTCTTCTCTGGTTTTGGACGTCGCTGATTGAATGTCGACTCATCGCCTTCCTAACAGCTCTGATTGTCACGCTCACCAATCAGTCCAATCATTGGCTGATTGATCGATTGATTGTTCGAAGTGATCGGGTATTGATGAACATGTCTGTATTAAAGCTGCCGTCTGTGATTTGTGTGTAGGTGCCGATCAGGAAGTATTAACGGTCTGAATTAACGGTCATCAGCTGTGATGTCATCACCAATTAATCAACTTGAGTATTGATTAGCATCATGAAAGTGATGCACATGAGCACCAATCACAGACGAGCTCCGTAACCGTTTGGTGTGATGACGCTACGATCGCTGCTGGTACATGATGGGACACGGACAACCTTCCGTTTAACTGGCTGGTCACATCTTCGATACCCATGTTAGCATGTTAGCGTTAGCATGTTGACATGAGGAAGAAACTTTCATCCATCAAAACAAACGGCAGCGGAACAAGAAATGCAACAAAGTTGAAATTCATCGCCCATCGATGCTAAAGCTAACTGATTAGCTCGCTGTATCTTGTTACCTAATAAGCTAGTTGCTAAATCATCTCATATTAGCCTCCGACTATAAATTCTAGGCTAAAGACGTGATTTTCAATTTACTTTCAAAACCTTAAAGTAGCTTTAGAAAGACTAGCTGTTCATAACTACTGAAAGCTAATGATGTGTGCTAGCTAGAAAATTTGAGGTAACCTGGGATATGCTGTTAACTAGCTATAAGTGGTTAGCTTAACAATTATAATTAGTTCTCAAAATGTTTGCTACACTGGATAGCACTTCCTTTTGATGAGTTTTCTGTGCTAAGCTGGGCTAGTAACATCTTTTAATGGTGGTATCTAACAGGTTTCAGCAGTTTCATTAGCATGAGTAATCATGCTAATGAAATCCCCGTAAGCATGCAATGGGACGTAGAGCGCCCAAATGAGCAGCTTGTGAGCGGGACGGCGCCTTGCTCAAGGGCGCCTTGCTCAAGGGCGCCTCGGCAGTGCTCCGGGATTGAGCTGACACCTCCCACTGTCAGCGCTAAGCTAACCTGCTCGTTTGGTTCAGGTTGTAGCTCCTGCTAACGTCATACTAGCAGCAAATTTCAGTTAAATGTTCACACATTTAGCGTTAGCGGGTTAGCAGAAGCGTGCTGTGAATGTCAGCGTGTTAAAATAAATTCAGGACCTGACTGCTGGCGTGTCTCCAATGTGACCTTGTTACTCAGTGGCTAAATAAATCATGTATCCGCGGTTTTGGTCCTTTAGCTGCAGCGTTTTTAATGATTTAAAACTTTTTTCTTCTGTAAAGAAAAGAACTAAAAGGTCCGACAACCCAGACGAAGACTTGAACACACCGTCAGACCGGTCCTCGGCTGCAGAGCGTTAAATTATTAACGTTTTATTACCGTCAGGTTGCACAAACGTTAGCGTGTGTTTAATATTTTATATTAGAGCAGCGTGTGTGTGTCAGAGTGATGCATTCTGGGTAGGAACGGAAGTTACATCTGGACTCGTGCAACTTTAATGACTCGTCTTCATGTTTAGAATCTGAGACTCCGACCCACCGTCTCGTCTCATCCAAGGTCATCCTCTTCCTCCTCAATCACATGATCTCCATGAGCTCTCTGTTGTCATGGAAACGTAAAAACATCAAGAAAAGGTCCTGAGCTTCTGGAGCAATTTTGTTTAGCAAACATTAAGGCTAACATTAGATATGCTAACAGTGTGCTAATGATAATGTTTAGCTATCCATTCCCTGCCGGTGGTCACACTGGTTCCCAGTTTCCACTTGGGTAAATCAGTGGGTTAACCATTTATTTTCTTTAGCTTTCATGAATGTGTGCTAAGCTAGGCTAAAGATAATAAGGCTAACAGTCTTGGTTCGTTCATCTCTGGTTCTCGGGGCCGCCCGGGGGCCCGGAACCCAATGATTTCAGTAATAAAAGGGGTTATGAAAACTTTCTGAGCTCTTCTGAGATCAGTTCTAGGTCGGTCTACGTCCCAGAATGCACCAGGAGGATGAGGCTTTGCACCAGTCGGTGTTCATGTTTCTGACATTCTGTTGTTTGTTTCTCCCTGATCTCTGGGTTCTGATTGGAGCACAGTATTAGCGAACACTGAAATTGATTTCTACTGAAAGCTAACTGTAGCTCGCACAAGCTAACAGTGGTTTCAGCTAGCTGTGTGCTAGTTTGTCACAAACTGGTTTTCTTTTCTGCATCAGAACTGCATGTACAGGTTGTTATTCTAAACAGTTATGCTAATGTTACATTAGCCTAGTTGTTGAGTGGCGGACTCCATCAGATAAGAGAGAATAAGATGGGTTTAAAAGCTAGTTCTGGGCTTAGAGTTTAAATTTCACCATGATTTTCTGATCCAATAGAAAACCAAGAAATGAAACACCTGGTCAGACTGTTAGCAGATGAGCTAACCTGTCAGTTTATGTAGAAATCCCTTCAGTCGTATTGCTAACATTACACCAATGTGTTCTGTTTATGTTTAGCTTGTGTGCTAATCCGACTTTCTTTTAGTAAGTGAATGGTGCTGGTTAGCTGGCTAACAAGCTAACAATATTTAAGGTGGGAAAAAAATGTTTCTCCTATGGCTTAAAACACGACGGCTGTTTGGAATGAGGACCTCCCGCCGCCGCCATGATGGGCGGAGCCTTCATTCAGGACACAAACTCACCTGAGAAACTGAAACGTGGACGGGGCAGGAAGTGGTTTAACTATCAGACGATTATAGCCCCGCCACCTGCTCTCCTCACAGGTGCTGTCAATCACTTACAGTTCCATGACCTCTGACCCCAGCTGTGCATTTTTTTTAGGGTCACCTGACTCTCCTCTGATGATCTCAGCAGGTTCTCCCTGGTCTGATTGTGTCACTTCCTGTTGGTAAAAAAAAAAAAAAAAAAAAGACTGTTAAAAACACAACTAACGATTTTATTTTCTCAATTTGTAACCAATGTATATTTTTAAAAAATAAAATATTTTAAACGTAGCTCGTCGTTGTGTTCTGGATTGTTCCTCACAGGAAGTACTTGTTTCTTCTTCTGTGGTAAATTCATTTATTTTTATCCTTTTTTTTTTTCAAAATATTGGAATGATTATTTCATTTCAAAATAAATTCAAACTCAATTTTTTTCAGCTGCTGAATAATATCATTAATACTCATAACTTCTGCTCACATTTGAATTCGTTAAAGTGACGCGCTGTCACTTTAACGCGTTAATTAGAGTCTTCTTCTTTTCCTTTCGGCTTTTCCCTTCAGGGGTCGCCACAGCGAATCAATTGCCTCCATCTAACCCTGTCCTTTGCATCCTCTTCTCTCACACCAACTACCTTCATGTCCTCTTTCACTACATCCATAAACCTCCTCTTTGGTCTTCCTCTAGGCCTCCTGCCTGGCAGTTCAAAACTCAGCATCCTTCTACCAATATATTCACTATCTCTCCTCTGGACATGTCCAAACCATCTCAGTCTGGCCTCTCTGACTTTATCTCCAAAACCTCTAACATGTGCTGTCCCTCTGATGTACTCATTCCTGATCCTATCCTTCCTGGTCACTCCCAGAGAGAACCTCAGCATCTTCATCTCTGCTACCTCCAGCTCTGCCTCCTGTCTTTTCCTCAGTGACACTGTCTCTAGACCAAACAACATCGCTGGTCTCACCACAGTTTTGTACACCTTTCCTTTCATTTTAGCTGAAACTCTTCTATCACACATCACACCTGACACTTTCCTCCACCCATTCCATCCTGCCTGGACACGCTTCTTCACCTCTTTTCCCCACTCTCCATTGCTCTGGACTGTTGACCCTAAGTACTTCAAATCCTCCACCTTCTTGATCTCTTCTCCCTGTAACCTCACTCTTCCACTTGGGTCCCTCTCATTCACACACATGTACTCTGTCTTACTGCGGCTAACCTTCATCCCTCTCCTTTCCAGGACAAACCTCCACCTCTCTAGCTTCTCCTCCACCTCTTCCCTGCTCTCACTGCAGATCACAATGTCATCTGCAAACATCATAGTCCATGGAGATTCCTGTCTAACCTCGTCTGTCAGCCTGTCCATCACCATAGCGAACAAGAAGGGGCTCAGAGCTGATCCCTGATGCAGTCCCACCTCCACCTTGAACTCCTCTGTCACACCTACAGCACACCTCACCACTGTCTTACAGTCCTCATACATGTCCTGCACCGCTCTAACATACTTCTCTACCACTCCAGACTTCCTCATACAATACCACAGTTCCTCTCTGGGCACCCTGTCATAAGCTTTCTCCAGATCTACAAAAACACAATGCAGCTCTGTCTGGCCTTCTCTGTACTTCTCTATCAACATCCTTAAAGCAAATACTGCATCTGTAGTACTCTTTTTTGGCATGAAACCATACTGCTGCTCACAAATGCTCACTTTTGCCCTTAGTCTAGCTTCCACTACTCTTTCCCATAACTTCATTGTATGGCTCATCAGCTTTATTCCTCTGTATTTATGGCTCATCAGCTTTATTCCTCTGTAATTGTAATTTCCTAGAATTCAAATTCTTTATTTGGGGGCCTTTAGCAGGTATGACATTAAAATGCGATTAATTAGATTAATTAATTACAAATCCTGTAATTAGATTAATTTTTTTAATCGCCTGACAGCACTAGTGCTGATCAATTCCAATGAATTATTTCCCTTCGTTCACCTGGAGTTTAGGTTGTAATTGAGCCGTGCTGCCATCTGCTGGAAGCCTGAGAAACTGAAGATAATCAGGTTGAGAGTCGCTTCCTGTAGAATTCTATTAATTTAAACTTAATAGATAAGTATTTTATTAATCTGGATTCATGTGACTTGATGATTTCCTTCATGATTAATCAATCAATCAATCAATCAATCAGCTGACCTGAGATCTGATCTTAACTCTTCATCAATCACTGATTCTGAAAAGGTTTTTCTTTTACTGACGTTTGTTCTGTGGATGTTTTTAACAAAATCTCTCAATAACACAGAGAACACAGTTTGTTTTATTTCTTATAAACTTTATTGGGTGTTTTCGTTAAACACAAACAAACTTCAGGGTTTCTTCAGGTTCCTGAAGTACTCCTCTAGAATGTTCTCCAGGTCTTCCTCCACGTAATCTCTGACCACAAACGTCTGACCGTCAGCAGCGCCTCGAATCATGGCTGACAGACCTGGGGGGGGGGGGGTAGAGAGAGAGTGATTACTAAGGATAAGCAAATGACTCCTACTACGGCGACACCACCCTACCATCTGATTGGCTTGTTATGATTGGTCCAGAAGCTGATTGGCTGTCTCTAGCGGTCATCAAAGGTTTGTTTTTGTAAAGTGTTTATTTGTGAACTTCCTGTTTTGTTTTTTTCTTTAACACTTTAATCCAAAGTGATTCAGAAACGATATTAGGAATAAATTGACTATGTGACAATAAAACTTTATTTATACCAAAGCCCTGAAAACCAGTCCTCCATTGCTATAGTGGATATCACTATGTCTAGCACCTGGTTATTAAAGCTAACTCACGGGGGTTGGTGATGCTAGTAAAAAGTTACCCCTGATTGGTCGAGCCAATCAGAGGCAGCGGATTAGTGTTGTACCCAAACAGGAAACAGGAAGTGTCCTTACGTCGCCCTGACGACGGTCTGAACAGACACAAAATCCTCTTCTTCATGGTGACGGCGCGGCCGATCTCGTAGCCGACGCCCAGAGACGGTTGGGTCACCTCTGCCACGATGACTAGACACACACAGGTCAGAGGTCACACACACACACACACACCTGCAGTGGACACTCTGGGTCAAGCCACACTCTGATAATCAATAACTGATCAGTTTACCGTCAGACTCTTGGAGCCACTCGACGTCTCGGTCGTGGATGGCTTTTTCTCCTGCGGCTATGACATCCTCTCCTGTCCAATCACAGCACAGCAGATGAGTGACGTCACATACACGTGATTGATAATCAAATTACTGATCAATTACTCCAAAATATGAATTATAAAAAATAAAACCCAAGAATAGATTTTTTTTTAACTTTAAGGTGGAATGGGGACATTCCAGCTTAAAATGACATACACTGATTGATACAACCGCGCACGCGCCGGGCGCGTACTTCTGCGTGACGTCACCTTTCTCTGTGATGTCACTGCTGCTCACGTGCTCGGTCAGGACGGTCCCGTAGGTCTGGAGCTTCTTGACGATCCTCTGGTAAACCGGCAGGTCGGCTCTGCCGCCGCAGATGCTCCCGCAGAAGTACAGCTTCATGTCGCCCATGTTTCCTGCTCCCACTTCCGGGTTCCCACGTCACTGCTTCCCGCGTGCGGTGCGAACGAGGCGCTGCGTGATGACGCCCGTCCGCGGTCTTTCTCCGCTCTGATTGGCTGAATCTAGGGTAGAGAACCTTTCTGGCTTCTGATTGGTCCAGAATAGGGGCGGTACCATGGCTACTTACATCCGGGTACTTCTGGAACCTTTCCTCGCTATCATTCAGACGATTATAACATTTTACATGATGGACATTTAAATATATATTTAGTTTTTAATTTGTAATATGAAACACAAAATATATTCTTAATAATTTTTAATATTTTAAAAATTTTTGATGATTGTTTTTAAATCATTATCTTTATTTAAAAATATTACTTATGACTGTACTTATTTTTAAAATATTAAATGACTGTAACTGTATATACAATCACATTTAATGTTATTTTTTATATATATATTAAATATGACTCCGCATATGACTGTATTGATAGATAATTCTAATTTATAAAACACAAACACTGGAGCGCATAGTGTTTATTAGTCTGTACAGAAACTATAAATACATCCCAAGAAGAAGAACAAAACCAAAAAGCTGAATCAAACCACAAATGGAGAATTAAACTGTACAAACAGGAAAGATCGGGAAAAGAAAACTTTAACGTGACAGAATGTGTGCGTTTAGGCCCCCATAAGGGCCCTCAGTGGGTCCCTCTGGTTCCCCATTGTGACGTTCAGGGTCAGTTCAGGCACATCTCTGGCCACCCGCTGTATGGGAGTCAGGTGGGGTCCATCCAGAGGCCCCAGCAGCCCTGAAAGCACAAAGAAAGGAGGCGTCACTATGACAGCAGCTTCACAGGTCCGCTTTTAGAGCGAGCGCTTCGTCAGCCGCTCGAGGAGTGATGTCACGAGGAGTGATGTCACAGTCTCTGACCTTCCAGGATCTTGTGGTAGGCAAAGTGAAGGTAGAGTGGGAACAGCATGTGGAGGAGCGCCAGCGTCCCACACAGGAGCAGGCGAGGCGTCTGTCCGACCGTTCGAGACAGCAGAGCGGCGACCTGTCAGACACACACACACACACACACACACACACACACACACACACACACACACACACACACACACACACACACACGGGTGAGCTCAGCACTGAGGCAGCGCAGCGGGCAGATGGGAAACGCAGTCCTCACCATGCGCAGAGTGGACAGTCCCCCCAGCAGCAGCCACAGGACGTAGAACACCGAGTGGAAGTGGATGTTGTAGCTGATGAGGAGGATGACGCAGTGACCAAACAGACCGTAACCCTGGCAACGAGAAAAACGCAAGCGGTCATCCAATGACAGCTGGTCGTAGCGTGAGGACGTGCAGTCACGTGACCCACCAGCAGCGACAGTGTCTGCAGCATGGTGATCTGAGCGTTGACCAGGTACGCCAGGAAGTAGATGAGGGAGGAGGCGCCCAGCCAGTAGCCGAAACACGTCCCGATGGCGGTCCCCATGAGAGTCCCCTCGATCTGGAACACACACACGACACGACAATCATAGGGTCACACTGTCCAGGTCTGTTCAGGTACGCGTGTGTGTGTGTGTTCTTACAATGACGGTGTTTGAAGTCTTCATGCCTTGCAGCAGGATCGCCACCAGAGTGAAGACCAGCATCAGAGGACCGTACAGCTCGCCCGCGATCTTCTATACAAAGAGAGTCCAGCCCGTCAGAGACCGGACCGGATTGTAAACCAGACTCTAAACCAGATTCTAAACCGATTCTTTATTTCTGATCCGCTGATCCTGGATCAGATCCTGGGTCTTACGGCGCGTACCTGAGGGAAGTTGATCATCCGGACGGGTATCATGGACTCAATGAGCCTGAAGAGAAACATTTAGCCACAGTTAGCGGCTACCTGGACAGGAAACACCTGACGGGGAAACAGGAAGCGGGATCCCCTACCTGCTGCGGACCTGCACTGGCTCCACGTCGAAGTACGGCCTCAGGATGTCGATGTTGGCGTACAGGTTGAAGGCTCTGGATGCCTGGCGCTTCCCGGCCTGCCACACCTGAACGCCCCACGCAGGAAAGAGACGGTCAGTGAACGCACCGTGCGGGTTTCCGGTTGCGGAGGGCCGGACTCACCTCGTCAGCCACCTGTCGCCCCAGCTGACCCTTCAGCCCCTTCACTCCCAGGAAGTCGGCGTCGTCTCCGGCGTCGTCGTCAGTGGCGGCAGCCTCGGCGGCAACCTCTTCCTCCTCCTTCATCCTCTGGTGCATCTCCCCCATGTCCTCGAAGCTGGAGCCTGACGTGTCGTCCAGGTTCTCCATGTCCACCACCGCTGAGCCGCTGCTCTGAAGGCACAGGCAGATCCATAATCAATAATCCATCGACTGAGCACGAGGTTCAACACCAGTGGAGTTCAAGATCTCCCATCGGAAGCTATGACATCACTCTGATATGACTGGCGTATTTGATTTTACTTTGATTTTTCATTTTCATGAATTTTCTTTTAATTTAATTTTTTAAATTATTATTAATCTATTTATTTATTTCATTGTCATTTGTATCACGGCTAAGCTAACCTGACAGTCGTTGTTTACCATTAAATTAGGTTAGCTTAGCCACGTATAGCTCGCTGCAATATGTTAGCTATGCTAGCATAACAACTGTTTTCCCAGATTTGTACTGTAAACCCGTTAGCATGGTAATTAGCCGCTTTAGCATGTTAGCTTACCTGGATGAGGTTGTCATCGAAGCTTCCCCACGGTTCCGTGTTCGTGTTTTTGTTCCCGGAGCCCGCAGACATTTTCCCGGTGGAAGCGGTTCGGCTGTGGTCCGTGTTTGTCCCCGGGATGAAGGTTCTCAGCGGGCGGGGATCGATCTCCGCGCAGAAGCGAGTAAAAATCGGTTGTTATGATCAGTAAAATTTACATTTCCTCAGCAGAACGTCCGCATTGACTCCGCCCCTACAGCGGATGCGGAAAACGTAATGACGTAGTTGAAATCACGGCTTGTAAATATCGCGAGATTCTCGTGTTTGCTCGTGATCTGACGATCCTTCATTTTTATGCCTAATATTTAACAGTAAATTTAGATTTGTGCTTATTGCGATTCTATAAATTTAATAATAAATTTTAAATATTTGTATTATATATCTTTAACACAATATTTTTTTATATAAAGATTGATTATTTTGTTCATGGAAAAAACCTGCTCTGCTTTTGCATTTAGTTTGCCAAAAAAAATCGGATTTAGCAAAAACTACAAAAAATTAGAGCTCATATATACAAATTTATGCATATTTTTTATCAAATGTGTCAGAATGTTCTATTAAGACCTTATTTTAAAAAATAGATTTTCCTGGCAATTAATTAAGAAGAAGAAGAAGAAGATACACTTTATTGATCCTCTGGGGGAAATTACATTTGTCACTCGGGTGTACATTTTTGTGTTAGTTTTTTCAGTCAGTATGTACAGGCACCTGAAACAACCACAGCACACAAGGGGCCTGTAAGCATGCAGTTAATTAATTAATGGTGTAGAGGCAAGGATTTACTTCAAATGGAAATTAAATGTACACAACTTCAATGGTGCCTCGTGGCTTCTCCTTTGACTCGGCGTGTCAGACAGAGCCCCGCTCCTCTTTCCTCTCAGTGACTAAATTTGGGCTTTGATAGTCACAACAAATAGTTTAGGCTTTAAAGGGTTAAAATTAATATGTATCATGTTAATTTCAATCATGTTCTGTAAGGAATCTACAAAACAACAAAAGATTAGCGCTATTCCCATTTTTTAATCGGGTAGATTTTGTTTTTCTTTCTCTCTGCTCTGCTGTTATTGGACATGAGATCTATCTATCTATCTATCTATCTATCTATCTATCTATCTATCTATCTATCTATCTATCTATCTATCTATCTATCTATCTATCTATCTATCTATCTATCTATCTATCTATCTATCTATCTATCTATCTATCTATCTATCTATCTATCTATCTAACCAATACCTTAAACCGTACTTAATAATAACTACAACAGCCTTTTTAAGACCAAATTTAATAATAATAATAATAATGATAATAATGATAATAATGATAATCTTCTTCTTCTTTTCCTTTTGGCTTTTCCCTTCAGGGGTCGCCACAGCGAATCAACCGCCTCCATCTAACCCTGTCCTTTGCATCCTCTTCTCTCACACCAACTACCTTCATGTCCTCTTTCACTACATCCATAAACCTCCTCTTTGGTCTTCCTCTAGGCCTCCTGCCTGGCAGTTCAAAACTCAGCATCCTTCTACCAATATATTCACTATCTCTCCTCTGGACATGTCCAAACCATCTCAGTCTGGCCTCTCTGACTTTATCTCCAAAACCTCTAACATGTGCTGTCCCTCTGATGTACTCATTCCTGATCCTATCCTTCCTGGTCACTCCCAGAGAGAACCTCAGCATCTTCATCTCTGCTACCTCCAGCTCTGCCTCCTGTCTTTTCCTCAGTGACACTGTCTCTAGACCAAACAACATCGCTGGTCTCACCACAGTTTTGTACACCTTTCCTTTCATTTTAGCTGAAACTCTTCGATCACACATCACACCTGACACTTTTCTCCACCCATTCCATCCTGCCTGGACACGCTTCTTCACCTCTTTTCCCCACTCTCCATTGCTCTGGACTGTTGACCCCAAGTACTTCAAATCCTCCACCTTCTTGATCTCTTCTCCGTGTAACCTCACTCTTCCACTTTGGTCCCTCTCATTCACACACATGTACTCTGTCTTACTGCGGCTAACCTTCATCCCTCTCCTTTCCAGGACAAACCTCCACCTCTCTAGCTTCTCCTCCACCTCGTCCCTACTCTCACTGCAGATCACAATGTCATCTGCAAACATCATAGTCCATGGAGATTCCTGTCTAACCTCGTCTGTCAGCCTGTCCATCACCATAGCGAACAAGAAGGGGCTCAGAGCTGATCCCTGATGCAGTCCCACCTCCACCTTGAACTCCTCTGTCACACCTACAGCACACCTCACCACTGTCTTACAGTCCTCATACATGTCCTGCACCGCTCTAACATACTTCTCTACCACTCCAGACTTCCTCATACAATACCACAGTTCCTCTCTGGGCACCCTGTCATAAGCTTTCTCCAGATCTACAAAAACACAATGCAGCTCCATCTGGCCTTCTCTGTACTTCTCTATCAACATCCTCAAAGCAAATACTGCATCTGTAGTACTCTTTTTTGGCATGAAACCATACTGCTGCTCACAAATGCTCACTTCTGCCCTTAGTCTAGCTTCCACTACTCTTTCCCATAACTTCATTGTATGGCTCATCAGCTTTATTCCTCTGTAGTTGCCACAACTCTGCACATCTCCCTTGTTCTTAAAAATGGGCACCAGCACACTTCTCCTCCACTCCTCAGGCATCTTCTCACTATCTAAGATCCTGTTGAACAACCCAGTCAGAAACTCTACTGCCACCTCTCCTAGACACTTCCAAACCTCTACAGGTATATCATCAGGACCGACTGCCTTTCCACTCTTCATCCTCTTCAGTGCTCTCCTCACTTCATCCTGGCTAATCTTTGCTACATCCTGGTCCACAACAGTCACCTCTTCTAGTCTTTGTTCTCTCTCATTTTCCACGTTCATCAACTCCTCAAAGTACTCTTTCCATCTTCCCATCACACTGCTGGCACCTGTCAATAGACTTCCATCCCTATCCTTAATCACCCTAACCTGCTGCACGTCCTTCCCATCTCTGTCTCTCTGTCTTGCCAGCCTGTATAGATCAGTCTCTCCCTCCTTACTGTCCAACCTAGCATACAAGTCATCATAAGCTTCTTGTTTGGCCTTTGCTACCTCTACCTTCACCTTACGCTGTATCTCCCTGTACTCCTGTCTACTCTCCTCAGTCCTCTCAGTGTCCCACTTCTTCTTAGCTAACCTCTTTCTTTGTATACACTCCTGTACCTCCTCATTCCACCACCAAGTCTCCTTATCTACTTTCCTTCCAGATGACACACCAAATACTCTCCTACCTGTCTCCCTGATCACATTAGCTGTAGTTGTCCAGTCATCTGGAAGCACCTCCTGACCACCCAGAGCCTGTCTTAACTCCTTCCTAAAGGTCATGCAACACTCTTCCTTTTTTAGCTTCCACCATTTCGTCTTCTGCTCTGTCTTTGCCCTCTTCATCTTCCTCACCACCAGAGTCATCCTACACACCACCATTCTATGCTGTTTGGCTACACTCTCGCCTACCACTACTTTGCAGTCACTGATCTCCTTCAGGTTACATCGTCTACACAAGATGTAGTCTACCTGTGTGCTCCTACCACCACTCTTATAGGTCACCCTATGTTCCTGCCTCTTCTGGAAGAAAGTATTCACTACACCCATTTCCATCCTTTTTGCAAAGTCAACTACCATCTGTCCTTCTGCGTTCCTCTCCTGGATACCAAACCTGCCCATCACTTCCTCATCACCTCTGTTACCTGCACCAACATGTCCATTGAAGTCTGCGCCAATGACAACTCTCTCACTTCTAGGTATGCTCTGCATCACTTCATCAAAGTCCAACCAGAATTTCTCCTTCTCCTCCAGCTCACATCCTACCTGTGGGGCATACCCACTAACAACATTGAACATCAAACCTTCTATTTCTAGCTTCAGACTCATCACTCTATCCGACACTCTTTTTACCTCCAGGACATTCCTAACAAACTCCTTCAAGATAACTCCTACTCCATTTCTCTTCCCATCTACACCATGATAGAACAACTTGAACCCTGCTCCTAAACTTCTAGCCTTGCTACCTTTCCACCTGGTCTCCTGGACACACAGTATGTCTACCTTCCTCCTCTGCATCATGTCGACCAACTCTCTACCTTTTCCTGTCATAGTTCCAACATTCAACGTCCCTACTCTTAGTCCTATACTCTTGGTGCTCCTCTTCTCTTTCTTCGTGCGAACGCACTTTCCTCCTCTCCTTCTTCGACCAACAGTAATCCAATTTCCACCGGCGCCCTGTAGGTCAACAGCGCCGATGGCGGTCGTTGTTAACCCGGGCCTCGACCGATCCGGTATGGAAGTCATATGTTTGATTCGCATCTTTGATTTGGCAAAAGTTTTACGCCGGATGCCCTTCCTGACGCAACCCTCTGTATTTATCCGGGCTTGGGACCGGCACAATAAGACACTGGCTTGTGCCCTCTTGCGGCTACATTAATGATAATAATGATAATAATGATAATAATGATAATAATGATAATAATGATAATAATAATAATAATAATAATAATAATAATAATTATAATAATAATAGAGATGCAGTTACACATTGGTAACACCAGGGGGCAGAGTCATTCCATCGTCGACTCTCGCAAAGTCTCGCGAGACTTGTTCCCTCCCGGGGGTGAGTTATTTTTCCGTGATCGTCGTGACTCTAGTTTGTAACCGGTGGGTATTACAGGCATTACCGGAGCTATTTTCTGGTCAACGGACCGCAGAAGACTCTCTGAATGTTCATGACATCCAAACCGAAAGCCCACAACAAAAGCCCGCGGTGAGTTAAAGACGTCAGCGCCGAATTAAACGTTTGTGTTCTCCTCCAAAATGTCCGCTAACATCGCGGCTAGCTCAGCCGACACGTTCCCTTCTCTGCTAGCTTCTGACCGCCACGGTGTCACCGAGAGGAAGCAACCCGCTCGTTAGCTCGTCTTATTATTATTATTATTATTAATATTATTATTATTGATTACCTTTCTGCTAGCAGCCAGACTCGATGACGTCCTGATCGATCATGCTAACATTCCCGTAGCTAACGGGCTGTTAGCTTCAGTGTTTCCCCTCTAATCAAATGGAACCGAATCTGCTTTGGTTAATCGTTTATTTATCAATTATCCGATCATCAATCAATATTCTGCTTGGTGTAAGGTGGTGTTTTCACTTTTTCACGCATTATTCGGATCCTCTTTGTAATTCGGCTGATCGATAATCGTCGCGTTTGTTGTTTAATCCGTGAATTCCAGTGGATTCGTGCTGCGGCCGTGACGTCACGCTGGTTAGTTTTATTATATTCAGCTGTGACCGGTGGATCAGATGACCTCTGACCCCTCCGGGATAATCATTCGCTGATGTTTCGGGTTATGAACCATGAACACACCCGCCCCCCACCTCCCTTTGCCGCCCCCCCGGTGTGTGTACGTGCGGTCGGACATCCCGTCATGGCGGATTAGTTTCCTCATTCCTCTGAGCTCCGGTGTGAAAGCGGAACAAAAGCCGGGTCTAGTTCATCATCCGGGCTGAAGGCGCGTTCGAATCTCCAGTGTCACCGAATCTCCGTCACCAGGTACCAGATTGTGTTCGTTACCCACCAGCGGTCAGCTTCCACCGGGTCGTGTTGTTATGGAACCTTAAGTGCAGTGTTTTCCGGACTAAAAGGCGCACCTAAAAGCCTTTAATTCTCTCAAAAATAGACAGTGTGCATTATAATCCAGTGCGCCTTATACATGAAAAGGTTTTGAAATAATCCAGTGCACTTTATAGTACAGAAAATACTGTACTGTGGTCTGAAAACACTTTACTGGGAACACACACACGGATCAGTTGTGCTGTATGATTTTGTTGCTGAGTCAGTTAAAAGTTATTGTGAAGTTCAGATCATGGGTTTTTATAGTTGTGATAAAATTTCACAGCATGCTTCAAAATTGATTTTATGTGGCCCGCGAGAGCATAAAAAATCAGATTGTTTAAAAAATAAATAGGTCAAATGTGTTTTAACCAAAACACAATGCAGTAATTCAGCCCGTTTTTTAAGTTAATGTCCTAACTTGTGTTTGATGTTAGTTTTCTTTATTCATTGATAGTTTGATCCTTGATTGATGGAGTTTTGTGGGTTATATAACCTGACAAATTAAAAGCATTTGTTTTAACAGAGAAACGGACATTATCTCCTGTCTAACTGTAATGTTTGTAACTTGAATAAGTAATAAATTCAAGTTACAGACATTATTTGTAACTTTATTTGTAACATTACTCAACATTAAGGAGTAGTTACATTTATTTTAAATTACATAGTTACGTTTATTAGTTACATCTGGTCCTTTGAGGACAGCTGTTATGCTGATATGGCCCTCAGTGAAAATGAGTTCACCCCTGATCAACAATCAATAAAAGGACACGCAGACAGGGTGTTTCACTTTTACGTCTGTCTCTTACAGAGTATTGATCATCTATCATCCAATCCACCCGTAGACTTGTTGATAGCTGATTGATAATCAATGGTTCATAATGGATGTCCGCAAACCAGTGACGTACTGGTCGGACTGGGTTCTTATCTTGGGTTCTCAGCTGACTAGAGCGATACTGAAGGGGCCTCTGAGGCCACACCCACTTCAGGTCATGTGACCTGCTGCTCTCCGCTGCAGGAATCTACAGATCCAGCTGACTGCAGTCACGTGACCCGCTGCTGGCTCCTCTTATCGCTGGAGGAGCCCCGCCCTGATCTGTTCCTCTAATCTGATTGGTCGAGACCTCATGCTTGTTTTTCCTCTCATATCCTGCAACAGTTGAAGCAGTTAAAAATAGTTTAGTGGTTTGAGGGGTTGATCCCAGTTCATCCAGGTGACCCACCGGCCCTCTGACCAATCAGAGCGCTCGTTGTGAAGGAGAGAATGCAGCTGATCTGTGGTCAGCTGAGTCACACACACACACACACACACACACACACACACACACAACAAGTCTCCTTCGTTCTCCTTCGTTCTCCGTCGTAAACATTTGACGCGTCAGAAACCCGGCGTGTGTCTCTACGACCGACGCTCTCATCCTTTATCTACTTCCTGTTCCCAGAATGCTGTTGGGGGACGCGGCGTCCGGCCTGAACCAGTGCCGGCGGGCCCAGGATCAGCTGGAGGATGCCATCGGCGGCGTGACGAGGGCCGAGCAGCAACTGAGGGAGAACAGCAGAGAGGTCAGGACCTTCACCCTCCTCATCTTCACCCGCCAGTCGCTCGGCAACGGTCAGCTGATCACGGCCAGCTGCGCAAACACACTAGTGGTAGCGTTAGCCTTCACCCGCGGTGCCGAACAAAGTCTGAGATCGTCAGCCACGAGTCACTTGATCTGTGTGTGTGTGTGTGTGTGTGTGTGTGTGTGTGTGTGGAGGTGTGGAGGTGGAGCTGTTGAGTCAGCGTATCAAACCCTAGAGGGGGGGTGTGGTCGGGTCAGGGTATAAAGCGGTGAGACAGGCGGCGCTGGTCAGACGACAGATCCTCCTGGGTTTTGTCAGGTGAAGCTGCTGCGCTCTGATTGGTCGGCTGACCCCCCGTCATGTGACTTCAGATGCAGCCGCTGTTTTATTAACCGGACTGAAGCGCTTGGCTTTGTTTTGAGACGTGTCTCTCTGTCTCCACCCGTCTGTCTCCACCCGTCTGTCTCCACCCGTCTGTCTCCACCCGTCTGTCTCCACCCGTCTGTCTCCACCCGTCTGTCTCCACCCGTCTGTCTCCACCCGTCTCAGGTGCGGGCGCAGCTGCAGAGCGCCGTCAGTCGCCAGCTGGAGGCGCTGCGCTGCAGGGAGGCGTGTCTCCTGGGGCAGATCGACCTGCTGGAGCAACTGAAGACGGAGACGCTGCAGCAGCAGCTACACCAGCTACACTGGGTACCTGTCTGTCTGACTGTTCATCTGTCTGACTGTCTGTCTGATTGTCTATCTGTCTGTCTGAATGTCTGAATGTCTGACTGTTCATCTGTCTGACTGTCTGTCTGATTGTCTATCTGTCTGTCTGAATGTCTGAATGTCTGACTGTTCATCTGTCTGTCTGTCTGTCTGATTGTCTATCTGTCTGTCTGAATGTCTGAATGTCTGACTGTTCATCTGTCTGACTGTCTGTCTGTCTGTCTGATTGTCTATCTGACTGTGTCTGTCTGTCTGTCTGTCTGAATGTCTGTCTGACTGACTGACTGACTGACTGTTCATCTGTCTGACTGACTGTCTCTCTTCCAGCTCAGAGGTCAGTTTGACGTCATCGTCCATCAGCTCCAGAACAACAACAGCAGCAACGACCTGAACAACCAGCTGACCAGCTGCATGGAGAAGTAAGAACACACACACACACACACACACACACACACACACACACACACACACACACAGTAATTTAAAGATCAAGTGATCTTTGAAATGATCCTCGTAAACACCTGGAAACACATGAAGTCATTGTCTGTGGATAATCCATCTGTCTCACCTGTGTGTGTGTGTGTGTGTGTGTGTGTGTGTGTGTGTGTGTGTGTGTGTGTGTGTGTGTAGGTTGTCCTCTCTCAGTCTGACTCCGGAGGAAACCCCTGAGATGAGTTTCCACGCCGACACGCGATCCCTGAGGAACGCCATCACCTCGTTCGGTCGCATCACCGCTCCGGTAAAACACACACACACACACACACACACACACACACACACACACAGACACACACACAGACACACAGACATAAATGACATGTTTTCTTCCTGCTATTAGCAGCTGGTGGAGGGCGTGTCCTCCCAGAGCTCCGCCCAGGTACAGGATGGTCCAATCAGTGCCAAGAAGCAGGTAGATCGACTCAGCTGTTAAATTTGATCAAAAAAATCATGAAACCCGGGAACCAATCAGCTTCGAACAATCAGAATCAATGACCTGTAACATAGATCGGATTGATTGATCGATCTGTGATCAATATGTTTGATCAGCTTGAAGGTGATCAGATTGTTTGTTTCAGAAGATGGACGCCAGTCTGGACGGCTGGCTGCTGGGAACTCCCCAAGCAAGAAGCGATCCTATTGGTTGCCAGTTCAGCAAGAACCCTGAGGATTGGCTGGTGTCACACAAGGAGAACAAGGTGAGCCAGATCGTCATGGCAACCAGCTGAACGTCAGCTGAACTGTGATGTCACATCCAGGAAGCAGCTTCACGTTGAACGTGTGTGACTTCCTGCTTGCCTGCAGGTGACTTCTTGTCCCACGGCCCCGCCAATGGACTTCCTGCAGGCCTGGGGTCAGCTGATGGATCTGAAGGCGTGGCTTCTGCAGGACCACGCCCCCATCAGCAGGGCGAGGACCGAGAGCAGCTGTAGCTCCTCCTTCTCCATCGAGAAGATCGACGAATCGGATCTCCCTGTGTCGGCCAATGAGGAGGAGGAGGAGGAGCTGAGCGACTGGCTGGTCACTCCGGTTTCCGTCGCCATGGAGACGGTGTCGGATGCCGAACGCTGGCGCCGAGTGTTCAAGCCGTTCGAGGAGAGCTGGACCCCCAGCGACTGGCTGGTGGGGGCGCCCCCGTGCTCCTCCTGCCACCAGACCTCCGACGCCATGGAGATCGAGAACCTGGGCCGGCTCAAGTGCCTGAAGGCCCCGCCCATGGCCCCCCCAGCCGCCGCCGTTGACCCCCTGCCACCGGCGTCCCTGGAGGCGTGGCTTCAGCAGGCGGTCCCGGTGCAGCAGGCGTGCCGCGCCAACGAGGTGTGCCCCTCCTACTCCGAGTGCGTCTGTGACGACAACTGTGGGCGGGGCGCCCTGAGCGCCTGGCTGCAGCGGCGGGACGGGCGCGACAAGAACGGTGTCCCGGTGGCCCCCGAGGCCCCGCCCACTGCCAATAACACTACCGCATCAAACGCACCTCCTGTCGGCAAGAACGCCCCGCCTTCCACCCAGAACGCCCCACCCATCACCAAGAATGCCCCGCCCACCCCACACTACCGGGACCAGAAGCAGAAGGTGACCCGTCTCGGTTCAACCCTCAATCATGTGATCGTCGGTCATGTGACCCACAGAAGAACAAAAAAAATCCACTTCCTGTTTCTCTCCTCAGGTTCATGCCATCCTGGAGGCGTGGCTCACGCCCAGCCCCTCCCCCTCCTCCTGTAAGTCGACCCTACTGAGCCTCGCCTCCTCCCCCCTTTCCGGGTGGGTGGTGCCAGAGACGGCCAACGGGGAGACCCGTAACTCCTCCCCCCTCTCCGTGTGCCGCAAAACGCTGGATTCTGATTTCTGGCTCATCCCCCAACTCACGCCCCCCCCTGCTCAGCCCCTCCCATCAGAGGACGAGGACAAATGGCTGGTGAAGAAGAAGAGCCAGGCACAGGTACAGACGGTTTACTTCCTGTTTCCTGACTCTACTTCCTGTTTTCTGACTCTATTTCCTGTTTCTTGACTTCACTTCCTGTGTCCTGTAGGAGCGCCTGGCGCTGCCGACCGTCTGCGACCTGTTCTCCTGTATGAAGGTGGGCGGAGACAAAGAGCGGTGGCTGCAGAAGGCGCCTGAACAGGTGGGCCGGTCGTCGCCCGAGTTTACCCGGCGACATGTGATGTCATCGAGGTTGACCTGATCTTCCCTTTCCTTCCAGATGTGATGAAGGTCAAGATGTAGGTTGCGTCATCTCCTAATCGCCGATCGACTCTCGATCACAACGATCTATCGCCTTCCTGTGACGCTGCTCTCCTCCAATCAGGATCACCGGACCCGTTGTCCTGGCAACCGGAGCTCATTTTAAATTCACTTTAGCTGATTGATCTGATTTGTTTTAGTTTCTTTGAACTCTGATTGGAGCAAGACGAGAGAAGAGAAACCAATCGCATTCATTTACGCGTTGATGCCGTGCAACACATCCCAGAATACTCATTTGATCCTGGTGGGGGGAGGGAGCAGAGCCTCAGGCTATGGAGTAATTAAATGGGTGGGGTCATGTATAATGGGTGGAGCTACAGTTATAAACCAGCCTTTATTTTAATGAAACTTATTTTATCATAGCTATGAATTAATTTCTGTGTTTTATTTTGAAATATTCCTCTTTGTTTTTCCTGTGTGAGTAGTCTTCCACGTAGATCTATTTCCTGTTCCGACTGCAAGCTGATTACATCACTTCCTGCTTGCATTGACCAGTTTGTTTGCACATGATTAGAAGGAAAAAAGATTTTTATCATTTATTCATTTTTAATCAAATAACAGGATTAATGCTCGACCTTTCAAATTACAAGCTGGTTTCCTGTTATGTGCCCTACGATTCGTCTTGCAGGCCGCCTCCACCTGGAAGGCAGCGCTCAGGGCAATTACAAGGACTCCCAGAATGCTTTGGGTGCAGGCCTCTGCCATGATTGGTGCTTTTTATTGGAGCGTTGTGGTGGGCGGGGCTCTGGTATGTCGAGCTGTGATGTCATCAACGATCTCTTCCTGCTGTGATCCTTTACAGTAAATAAAACATTATGACATAACGTCTTTGATATCATTCTGTCCTCGGTGAAAAGTCAAACAGGAAGTAGTTCTCATTGGCTTCCTGCTACAAAAACAGCATCAGATCAGCTGACGTTGGCTGGAATCGGACGAGGAAGTGAGGGTAACGGGAAACGAGTTAGCATTTTTAGCGCTCCCACTTCCTCCATCAGGAGGTGGGCGGGGCTACGGTCACACGCTTTCGATTCTTTTAAGGCTTTCTGATGTTCAGTCTTAAAGATGAACCCTGGAGGAGATGATGTCATCAAACTAACTTTATTGATAGAAGATGAAAATCACCAAATAACACACACACACATCATGAACTCGCACAGATAAACAGCTGATCAGGTCACGCCCCTCCAGCAGGAGAATGCTGATAGGGAGTAGTGACGTCACAGACCAGACCACACCTTATTGGTCGGAACTTCTACAAAACCGGTTCTGTCTTCACCTCCTGATAAATAATTCCTGCGGGGTTTCCCAGGCCCGCTTCCAGGGGCCTGAGGCTGAACCTGACCTGAGGTCAGTTGGCTGAGAATTTATTTAACCTGGAGGGAAAACAAACTGATCACAGTCCAGTTTGTTCAGGTAAACACCGCGCTGAAGATCAGCTGACACACAGTTTGTTTGTTTTTTTATGTTTCTGTTAAATCGTTGTTGTTTTTAATACTAAATTATTTTTATTTCTTTATGTGAACAGATAACATGATTTTGTTTTTAATTATCCTTCTGTAAAGGAAACAACACGTTTCCATCATGTGTTTAACAAAAACAAAACTTTATTGCACGTTGTTAAATCATTAAAGTAAATGAAATTGTTGACCTCTGGTCTCTGCAACTCCATCCCGGATCACACAGCGCCCCCTGCCGGTCTGTAACCGGATCCCGGACCGGACGGCGCCCCCTGCCGGTCAGTAACCGGATCCCGGACCAGGTTGTAACCAGACCCGGATGGATCGATCGTTTCCTCCGGGTTATCCAAAAGCTGTTTAAGTCAATTCGTCTCTCATCCAAGAGACTTCTTCAGTTCAGAGGGTGGCTGACCAAGTCCCAGTTTATGAACGCTGTGGGGTGTGGTCAGCACTTTTCACATTCCAACGACCGTCGTTAAAACCCGTCTGGCTGCTCAACGATTGTTTGTGGGGGTGTCAAAGGGGGTCGTTGAGATGAGTTACACCTTTGTATGCTAATGAGGGTCATTAGCATGAGACACAGCACCTGGGTCAATCTGCTGAAACAATCGTTTTGGGAGTTTTGAAAGGACATAGTTGTAAATAGGAGAAAGGTGATGTCACAGACCACCCCCTCTATTCAGAGATGGCTTCTCCACTTTGACGTGGATGGCCTCTTTCACTCCTCTCTCAAACCATTTATCTTCCCTGTCCAAGATCTGAACATCGGTGTCCTGAAATGAGTGACCCTCTTCCTTGAGGTGAAGGAAGACTGCCGAGTCCTGTCCTGATGTGTTGGCTCTTCTGTGTTGAGCCATGCGTGTGTGTAGTGGTTGCTTGGTTTCCCCTATGTAGACATCTGAGCATTCCTCACTGCATTTTACTGCATACACCAGATTGCTCTTCTGACTGTGTGGTGGGGGGTCTTTTGGGTGGACCAGTCTTTGTCGGAGGGTGTTGCCCGGCTTAAAATACACAGGGACCTTGTGTTTGTTAAAGAGCCTCCTCAGCTTTTCAGACACTCCAGACACATACGGGATCACTATACCATTGTGCTTGCTCTCGTCCATCCTCACTGGGTTGTTCTCCTTTCTGGATCTTGTGTGAGCTTTCACAAAGGTCCAGTCAGGATATCCACACGTTTTCAGTGCCCCTTTCAGGTGTTGGTGTTCTTTCACCTGTTCTTGGGCACTGGTTGGTAGCTTATCAGTCCTGTCTTGCAGGGTTCTGATGACGCCCAGCTTGTGCTCCAGTGGGTGGTGAGAGTCAAAAAGCTGGTATTGGTCCGTGTGTGTTGGTTTCCTATATACCCTAACATACAGACTTCTGTCATCTTTTATGCCGACCTCGCAATCCAAAAAGGGCAAACTGTTGTCCTTTACATCCTTTCTGGTGAACTTGATGTTGCTGTCCACCGAGTTGATGTGTTAGGTGAAAGGTTGCACCTCATGGATTTTTACCTTAACCCATGTGTCGTCCACATACCGGAACCAGTGGCTTGGTGGTGTTCCGTTGAACGAGGTAAGGGCCTTGTGTTCCTCCTCTTCCATGTACAAATTGGCCACGATAGGAGACACCGGCGAGCCCATGGCACATCCGTGTTTCTGCCCGTAGAAGTTCCCTCTGTACTGGAAGTAGGTTGTGTTGAGGCAGAGGTCCAAAAGTTTGCAGATCCGGTCGGGGTTGAGGTTTGTCCTGTCGCTGAGGGTGGTGTCCTGTGAAAGCCGTTGTCTCACCGCTTCCACAGCCTCCTTTGTGGGGACACATGTGAACAGGGAGGTGGAAGTCCATGGAATTCTCTATATGATAGGGGTGGTAACCCACTAGCGGGGCCAAGATGGTTGCAACATGCTTGGCAATGTTGTAAGTGACAGAGTTGATGCTGCTGACACTCAGCCACTCAGCCATTATCAGCTACTGGGACATGATCAGCCATTCTCTCTGAACTGAAGAAGTCTCTTGGATGAGAGACGAAACGTCTTCACGAACTTTCCTAACGTCCAGTGGATTGACTTAAACAGCTTTTGGATAACCATGACCTGGATGACTGAGAACCTACACAGACATTTTCCTCCAGGTTGATTTTACCGACATGATGACATCACTAGTCAGCTGATCACAGATCCACAAAACGAAAATAATTTAAAATGGAAACTTTCTGTCTGCAGAAAACAAATCAGGGAAAAAAAAGTTGGTTTTTAGACCAAGCAGAAGGAAATAAATGCAGTCTGAGGGAAAAAAATGATGGACTCAATGTGAAAACTTCCATTTCCAAAACTAACACCTGCCAGAGTGGAGTCACTGTCAGTAGACACTGTTGTCTGGGTGATGAAGTGATGCTGGAACTTTTGTTTGAAGTCGCCTGAAGAAAACATGGAAACTTCCGGAGCTGTGTCAGGTGAAGGCTTTTGGTAAACACACACATTTACGTTTACATTTTTGACACTGGAAGAAGCCAATAATGTCACAACAGGCAATAACATAATAAATTGCCCATTTTTACATCCCGATAAGATAGAAAGACGAGGAAGAAGGCCAGTGTGAGTAAGACCGTAGATAAAAACTGGTGCTCTGATATTTGACCGATGCAGATCAGGGTGAATTTTGGCGGGATGTTGCAGTCTGTGACTGCCTTGTTGAAATTTATTCTTCCCTTAAGAGTCCTGAACCTGTCCTGAACCACAAGTTATGACGTTATCTGGACTTTTCCATAATTTTTCACTACGCTTAATCTGAAAAAGGAACTGTTCTTGATTACCACTATTTTTCTCAATATTAAAACAAGGTAAAATAAGATTGACATTTTCAAAGCAGAGTTCTGGACTCTGTTCTGAAACTTTGAAGCATCTTCAGCTGCTGTAGCGTCTCCAACATCTTCTGATTCTCCATCCTCTGTGCTGTTCTGTTTAATGTAAACTCATACCTACATGTGAACTAATTGCCATGATTGCCAATTTAAAAGTCCTAAAGCTACCTTCTTATTTATTAATTATTTTTATTTATTAATTATTTTATTATTTATAACAACGAACGTTATTAACCAGTTTGGGAACTATGTTTTCTTGTTCTAACCAGTTCAGGTCTGTCAATTCTTGTGTGGAACGCAAAACCGGAAGTGTTATAAAACTGTTTCCGGTCGGAAAAATTCTGGTTCTGGTTCCCTGAATCTGATTGGATCCGTGTGACGGAAAAGGTGAGACAGATATATGGGTTTTTTTTTTTTTTCGACCTGCCCCAGTCATCCTCTGACGTCACCACAGCAGGACTCGACCCGAACGGCCACTTTTACGTCATAAATACACGAGCTTTTGGTCGTTTTTAATCATCGGTTCCGCCGAGAAGTTCTGAAGCATCGCGACACCTGGAAACGTTTGGGGGCAGAGTCTGCGTGGTTCCTGTCTCACAGCCAATCCCATTCGATGCCGCGAGCTGGCTGCGCAGTGGCTCGACCAATCAGAGCGCGGACATGGCCGGCAGCGGGATGACTGGTGAAGTTGGTTTAGCGTTCGTACATTAAGGGGAGCGTTAAGGAAGATTAAAAATGTCCCGCTAAACCTCCTCGTTCTGTCGTTTTTGTGTTCACGCATGTTAAATAAAGGTATTACTAATTCAAACGTGTCTTTCACACAGCGTGGTGACGTCATCTAACGTCGAACACAAGCCGCCGGAGCAGCGACGTCACTTAAGCCCCCCCTTAATTTCCCCCTTCAACGTCGAACGTGAAGCCGACTTCGTGGGCGCTCGGCCGCCGCTGCTCTCCGGCGGAGATGTGACGGAGCTGCGGCACCGACACCGACTCAGACCCCCAGCAGGCCGAACCGGGACCAGCGGGCCGAACCGGCTGCAGTTGTAAGTGTTCGCTTCTGGAATGTTCTTTCTTTGCGATCCGACGGTTTGGATTCGACACCCGGAGCCGGCGGTGACGTAGTGGGTGTGAACCCGCCGTCCAGCTGGAGCCTCCGCACCGCTAATGATGTGGGAAAATACCGGAACAAAGCCGCGTCCGGATGAAACGTCGACGAAAAAGGGGGGGAAAAAAAACGGCGACACGAAGCGAACCGGAGGACCGAACATCCGCTCCGCTCCCCCCGCTACCCCCCCACGGGAGGAGGCCGTCGGAACCGAGCGGATTGATCGGAACCGAACCGATTGATCAGACCCCAACCCCGATGACGGCTGGTTGAACACGGGATATAAAACACCGATAATCATTAATATTAATCAGCAGTAGAACCAGGTACACGTGAAGCAGCTGTGCAGACGATCCGCTGCTATTATCGATGGTTTCTAAACGGTAATCGATGATCAGATCGGATTTTATTGATCCTCGGTGGAGATCAGAGAACAATCCGTGCAAAACAGAAATTAGAGTATTAAAAGTCTGGAGATTAAAGGATTTTAAAGATGAAAACAGGAATAGTGGCTGTCAGGCTACGCAGCAAAACAGTACTTCCGGTGAACTACAAAATAAATGATTTCCGTGTACGGTAAAAAAATACAAATTATTCATACCTGAGGATGAATTTAGGATAAACATATTCAAAGTAACATGTAAATATTCAAACGTAGCATTAATTACTTTTTCCACAGAATTGTCTTGTCATTTTCGAATTGCCACGTATTAGACTTAAATATACCCACAATTAGCTTTGCAGGTTTTAGAATATTTTATTTCCTACATCATTTAATAGTAGTTTAATTTGTATGTTTTAGATTATGGGTCGTCATATAATTATATATATATATGTGTGTGTGTTGTGTGTGTGTTAAAATTATCGGAATGAAAGATTTATTTTCAAGCAGAGATGAGTCGATAACTTGCAAAAATAATTTATCTGCTATTGGCGTCATATTTGAATTCAATTCTTAAAGTTATTATTCTCACGCTTTTATTAAAAGATACAAGGTTTTATTCCGCCATTTTGGTTTTATTTTGAAGGGCAATCCCCCGTACTTCCGCTTGTGTGCAACCATTTAATCCTTTCCCACAATGCTTTGTGTCTCCGTCCGCTGCTTCCTGTTTATTGTGACCGTCTCCACCGGTAGAATCTGTCCGTTTCTGCCGCCCTGTGGGCCCTGAGACCCGGTGAGTGACCGAACACCGACTCGTTCCTGCGGTCGCGTCCCGGGAGCGTCGTTTAAAAACGGGCGGTTGGCTTCTTTTATTTTGGCGGCGGACGTCCAGGAAGCGGAGCCGCTTCTTCCTCCTCAGGCCGAGCCCCGAAAGCCCACCGCTGCCCGGCGGGATTCAAAGCTCCAACGGCCGCCAACGGACCGAGACGAGTTTTCACGACTCAAAGTCGTGTTTCAAAGCAACAACAAACATCTAACCATCCGTTCGGCTCACCATTTATTCACTAATGAACGCTGATTGTCGGTGAAACGTCATCCTTTGGCGGTGGGTGTCCCGCCAGCAGCCGCCCTCTGCGGGATGTAATGGCGGCAATAACGCGGAAATGTGACGCCTCTGTTTTTCTTTTTTCATCGCGTCCGGTTGAATTTATGCACCAGAATTGTGAAAAATCGAAGGAAAAAATGCAAACGGACGTCCGGCTGACGTCACACAGCGATTACCGATGAGCTCACGTGACGTAGAGAAGCTCCTTCCGGTTGTGTGACGTCACCGACACCGACCTACATTCACTAAAATTCATTCACAAAATTAATTCACTAATAACCAATAGATGTAATTTGATTAGTTGCCAATAAGTGATTAACAATTTAGAAACGCAATCCTAAAATTATTGATCACTGTCTAGTTGTGTGATTAATCAATAAGACTATTGATCCAGTATTGGAAATGTGGATTAAGTCTACTCTGGATCAGATGTTTTGATCGGGTCCTGAGCCACAGGTTGGTTGATGGGTTTGATTCACATGTTTGATTTAGCAAAAGTTTTACACCGGATGCCCTTCCTGACACAACCCTCTATTTATCCTGGTTTGAGACCAGCACAATAAGACATTGGCTTGTGTCCTCTCGCGGCTACATTCACAGGTTGATTGATGATTGATTTGGTTATTGGAGGTGTGATTAACACTTCCTGCTCCTGGCCCCTCCCCCAGGACTACAGGCTCCTCCCCCTCTGCTCAGGATGGAGGACACAGAGACGGAGCTGACGGTGTCGGAGTCCGACGCCCTGGGCGCTGACTTCATCACGGTGGAGCTGGACACGCAGCCCATCGAGTACGTGGTGAAGTGGGCGGAGGTGGGGTCAAAGTTCACCATCTCCTGCGTGAAGAAGGACGACGACACGTCGGAGCTGACGGCCGACCAGCTGAAGATCGAGACGGACGAGGCGTTCTTCGCGCCGTACGAGGAGGTGTACCCGTGCGAGGTGACGGAGCAGAGCGTGGAGATCAAGACCGACTCGGACGAGGAGGAGGAGGACGACGAGGAGGAGGGGCCCGGCGGCGAGGCGCTGGTGGAGGCGGGGGGCAGCCAGCTGGACGGCGGGCTGGACTCGGACCAGGCCGACTTCGAGCCGGACGAGCGACAGTACCGCTGCAGCTACTGCGGGAAGTGTTACAGCCACGCCTCCAGCCTCTACCGCCACCAGCAGACGCACACGGGCAAGGGCGGGGCCCCGCCCCCCGCCAAACGCGCCCTGGAGCCGGCGCATCAGGAGGCGCGCTACACCTGCCCCCACTGCGGGATGACCTTCAAAGGCAGCAGGTGGGTGATCGATATCGATCGATATCACCGTTTGGTTATTGACTAGAGTTCTCATGAATGGATTGATCGATCGAACCAGGTCAGGTCAGGAGCGGGGCCGTGTCCACAGCTAGCATTAGCTTTTCTTTCTTCTTTTTTTTTAGCTGCTACCGACTTCACTGATCATTTCCTGTCTGATCAGAAGTGATTGATTAAACTTTGTAGCTCCGCGACTAATCGATCCCACTTCCTGTGGGCCGCGTGCGTTTCTGGATTATAAGGCGTTTTAGAGAAAATTACTGCAGTGGTGCCTCGACTTAGGAAATTAATTTGTTCTGGAAGAAATTACAGGAGTAGAGATGCGTTTTCCATGCAAATGCCCTAATCCGTTCCAAACCCCCCAAAATTCAGACATAAATGTTTTATAAAGCATAAAAATGCATCAAAACATGTAACAAATACATGTTACAATTAGATTATTACACAATAAATAAGAGTTGTGCGTAATGTAAAAAAGAATGAAGTAAAGAATAAAATGCTGGTCATTAACCTTTTAACTGCTGTCCTCATTGTTTTTTACCCTCTTTGGTTCATGCGCTCCTGCCTCACCATGAACAACAGAGTGAATTCCAGTCCTCCTTCTGAACTTCTCCAACCACCCACGCCATGCCTTAAACTCCTTAAACTTCCTTTAGTTTTAATAACGTGGTGATTGTAGATGCATTACGGCCATATTCTTTGGAGAGATCAACCAAACGCATCCCTTTTTCATGCTTTTCTATCATCTCTTGTTTTGTTTGTACGGACAAAAAAACTCTTTTCTTCGTCTTTTCTTTTCCTCTTTTCTCCGTCACTTTCTTGGGGTCCATAGTGAATACTCTAAAAGTTAATATATTTACTAGAACTATCAGAACACCTCAGGGGTCGAGGGCTGAATGACGAGGACGCTGCATAGACACCTATCTAGCTCCACAGAGAGGTCCCTCTTAGCCAATGGGATGCCAGGATGCTAGGTAATAGCCAATGGCAGAGCAGCTATGAGAATGTTGTGTTCAGGAACCTGTGGGAGCTGAGAGTATCAGCCCATACTGTATTTTTACTTTACGTAAGTACAAATTTGTTTCGTAACTAGAGGCAATATTTTCCTGCTGAGGCGTCTCGTCAGTAGCGGTACCGCTGTAGCCTTATAGTGCGGAAAATACTGTACATCTATTGATCAGGAGCTGATCGATATCGGCGGCTAGCATTAGCATCTTTTTTTTTTAGCAACTGCAGACTTAATCATTTGTGACCTGATCAGAAGTGATTGATAAGTTCGATAAGTTGCCGCCATCAATCAGGTTCGATGCCCATTATTGGCATTCTATCACCAGGCTCTAATCAATACCCCCCCCCCGGTCCGATCCGTTGGCGTCTAACCTCCGGTGTTGTGTGTCGCCCCACAGGATGCTGGGTAGCCACCTGCGTCTCCACGGGAAGCGGCGGATCCACCCGTGCAACATCTGCGGGAAGGAGTTCAACCACAGCTCCAGCCTGTCGCGCCACCGCCTCATCCACAAGAAGGGCAAGGGCCTCCCCAAGGACGCCGCCGCCCTGGGTGCCAACATGGCCGCCCTGCGCCACTCGCTCAAACCCGGCGCCAAGAACAAGCGGACCAAGCGGCGGCAGCAGCAGCACGCGGCGGTGGTGGGCGTGGCGACGGCGGGCGTGTCGCCGGTGGGCGGGGACAAGTTCTACGCCTGCCCGCAGTGCGACATGAGCTTCCGGACGTCGACGCAGCTGAACAAGCATCAGGTGACCCACGTGAAGGAGCTGCTGGGCGGCTTCACGCCCGGCAAGGAGAACCTGGGCGAGAGCTCGTCCGACCTGAAGATCCGCCTCAAGCTCTGCTCGCGCGACAAGCCCAACTTCTACACGCTCTGCAAGAAGAACAGGCGCCGCCGCGGAGGCCGGGGCGGGGCCGGGCGCGGCAAGCGGGGCCCCGCCCTCTCGGACGAGGAAGAGGAAGAGGAAGAGGAAGAGGCGGGAATGATGGCGGGAGGAGGAGGAAGAGGGGGCGGGCGCCACGGCTGCGGCCACTGCGGGAAGAGCTTCAGCCACGCCTCCAGCCTGGCGCGGCACCAGCAGACCCACAGGGGGGTGGGGGGAGGCGGGGGGCGGGGCAAGCTCCAGCAGCATCAGAAGCAGCTGCACGTGAAGGCGGGGCACGCCGCCGCCGCCAAGAGCAAGACGTACACTTGCTCCGCCTGCAACAAGACCTTCATGCACTCGTCCAGCTTCTCGCGCCACAAGAAGGCCCACCTGGAGGACGAGAACCGGGCCGCAGCCCCCAAACGCCGGAAGAGGCCGGTGCTGGACGAGACCGCGCCCCTGGAGTCCGACTCGGAGTGAACCCCCCCACTCCGGGAGACCGGTTCGGAAAAACTGGTTCGGGACCAGTTCTGTACGGAGGAGGAGTTGTTCCGACCGGTTCTCCAACCAGTTCTGGATGGAACCGGGCCGAGGTGCATTGTGGGTTGTTTTGGTCTGGAACTGGACCTGATTGGTTCTTCTGTAGATAGCAGGACATCCATATATGGCCGTGTGCTCCACATATGGTCGTATTCACACACGGTCGTCACTGACCTTTAGCTCTTAAGAATGGGATTAGATTTAAAAGTGTTGCCCCGCCCCCTTTGCCCCGCCCCCGCCTCACCACGCCTCCACCCGTCCGTTCGGTCGCACCACGGACGCCGTTCGCCGCCACACCCGACCGTCTTTTTGAAGTACATTTCCTGTCGGCTTCAGGATGTGGGACCCGAGTCGGCGCTCAGCATGCAGAGCATTCTGGGAAAATATTCCTGCAAAAGAGTCAAAAAAGGAGCAGCGAGAGAAAAAGACGTTTGTTCATGACAAAACTAAAGAAATAGATCAGCCCCGCCCCCTCCGGTCCTGTCATCCAATCAGTTCTTTTTGGTTACTGACGTGATTCAATCCAAAAAAAAAATCTGTCTGATACTAATAAATCATTTATTAATGATAAATATTTATTAGTGTGAATAGTAGTGAATTCTAATTAATAAAAAATCATTAAAAATCAGTTTCAAAAAACTATTTCGGGTTAATTTTCTGTTCAGATCCTTTCAGCCCAGTTTATAAATAATAATAATGAGTTCCTTCTAAATTTTTGTCTTTTTTTTTTTCCCTTTGTGACATCAGCACTCAGTTCTTTCCCGGATTAATTTGATTGGCTGTCGTTCTTCTGGACACTGTTCTGATTGGTCCGTAGAGTAAACAACATGTGACATTCAAGCAGATGAACTGATTGGTCGGAGCTGCTGCCGTTTCTCCACATTAACGTTTGCATGACAACTATAACCCGCAGCTAGTCGGCCATATTTGTAGTTTTTCCAGCTCGGTGTGTGTGTTTGTGCGTGTGTGTGTGTGTGTTTGAGCGACCTGCAGCGTCTGATTTGGATTTCTAAGTTATAGCGCCAGAGCGGTCGTCATGGAGACAGAACAGGAAACTGCACTACGTATTTATGAATTTGGAACGATGTAATATATGAATTTAAATGGTATTTAAATGTAAAAAAAAAATAAAAGGTCCCACCTTCATCAGTTTTGTCAACTCCGGCCAGCAGACAATTGTTAGCTTTAAAATTTGATTAAAATACCAAAAAAAATGTGGATTTAGCTAAAAATTAAAATTTAAAAAGTTGGTATTGATCTTTTTAAATTTGAAAAGATTAATAATTTAAAAAGTCCAAACAGTTTGGACTTCGATGAGAGCAGCTGACCAATTTGCTGGCGTCTGATTGGAGGATCTTTGATGAGTGTTTAAACAGATGAAGCAGCTCGAGCCAAAATTGTCCTGATAGCCCCGCCCCTTTTTGGTTTAATTTTGCGCCGTCGGACGGCGGCAGCGGCGGAGAACGTTTTGAGTTTGTAACGTTTTATTGCGTGATCAGATTTGACTTAATTTAATGGTGACCTATTTATGTGCAGCACTACGACCCCCCCCCCCCCAGATTTTTGTTTGCCACGGTTCCGGTTCTCCTGTCGTTCTGCGTTGGTTCCATGTTGTGTTGCTTTTCTCTTGGGTTGGTTCCTCAAAGCTTCACCTGCAGGTAGAACGTCGTTTGTTGTATCGTGTTTAGAATAAACCCAGCTCACTGTTCTGTCTTTGTTTTGTAATAAACCTTTAAAACAAAAAGTGTCCGAGTCCACCTGAAGGCATCGCATGGATGTGATCAATAACTGATCCGCTGTGAACTGATCACTGCTGTCATGTTTTATTTTTGTCCAGCAGAGGGCGTCCTCATCCCATGTCCTGAACTACAATAAAAAGTAGAAATGATTGATTATTAAACAGGAGATAATCACCTGGTCATCGTTGGGTATTGAAATAAAATTAATTTGAATTGTTTCATAAGCAGTTTCAAATCCAATTTTTTTTATCCAGTAATATAAAACAGGTTGGGGATCGAACCCTCGACCTTCAGGTTGGCAGTCCTGGAACTTTCCATTCCTCCACCAAGGGAGTGACTTAGAAATGTACATGGAAACATAAATTAGGAGGGTTAGGATTAATTAATTAATTATTGCTGTAATGAGGTTAATGTCCCCTTAAAAAGTGTATGAATAATAACCTTACTATTTCCCTTCTTTGAGGGGGGGCTGGGGTCAGTTTGTAACAGAAATTGCAGGAAAGTCTGAATGTACACATTTATTGTCTGAAAGCCACACATTACCAAATATCATCCCTTTATGGGATCTGAACAGAAATAGTCATGAAATAAATAACTGTGGCTGCATCAGCTTTAGGGGATTCAACATCCACGGCTGTTTCCATGAAGCTCTTCTGGCCAGAGGCAAACTCAGCGAGCATTTTCTGCTGCCTCTCTCTGCCCCCTGAAGTCTCTTTTTCATCCATGGTCTTATCAGAGGAATTGTTCTTTGGAGGAATAGAGGGCCACATCTTCCCGCAAATGTCTTTGAGTGCTATTGAAATAAATAACACTTTACGAAATAGATAATAACTAAATAACCCTCTCTGGGTGCTTCACAGAAAAAAGGTCTTCAGACCGACCGACCAATCGACCGGTGGGAAAAAAAATTTTTTAGCCCGACCAACCCAACAAAAAAAACCTTTTTTTGGATTGATTGACCGAAAAAACAGTTGTTTTTTTGACCGAAGACCCCGTTTCAGACTGATCAAACAAGAAAAATTTTTTGAAAACTGACCAAAAAAAAATTTTTTTAGACCAACTGACCAACCGAAAAGATTTTTTCTTTACAAACCAACCAAACACAAAATAATTTTAACGATCAACCAACCGAAAAAAACAAATTTTTAGACTGACCTGCCGTCCAAAAACGGTTATTTGGTCTGTCTAAAAAAAGTTTTTGTAGACCAGAAAAAAAAATTTTTCTGACCGACCAAAAAAAAAATTTTCAAACTGACTGAAAAAAACATTTTCTTAGACCAACTGAGCGACCCAAAGAAAGTTTTTTTGACTGACAACCAGGAAACATTTTAAATTTTTTTAGATACACTGACCTACAAATGTTTCTTTTCCGACAACTGACAGACCAAAAAAACAAATTTACTTTCTCTGACCAACTGAAGAACAACATTTTTTTAGATCAACTGACCAGAAAATTTCATTATAAACAGACAAAAAAAATTTTTTTAGCCCCCCAAAATCTTTTGTCCAAAAAAAAATTTCTTACAAAAAAATTTTTTTTTTTTTAGATCAAAACAATATTTTTTTAGAACTTAAAAAAAATTTTTTAAAGGAAAGGATTTTGTTTTAGCCCAAAAAATCTTGAGACCAAATAAATAGTTATTAGACCAAAAAAAGTTTTTTTTAGCCAAAAAACATTTATTTGACCAAAAGAATTTGTTTCTGACCAACCGAAAAACAGCATTCTTTTAGACCAATTGACCACAAAATTTTATTCTAAACTGACCAAAAAAATTTATTTTGACCAAAAAAAAATTATTTTTCTGACCAACCAAAAAACAGCATTTTTTTGGAAAAACTAACCAGAAAATTGTATTTTAAACTGACCAAAAAATATTTATTTAGACCAAATATTTCTTTGTCGAACCAACCGAAAAACAAACTTTTTTTAGATCAACTGACCACACAATTCTAAACTGACCAAAAGAATTTTTTTTAGACCAAAAAACTTTTTTTCAGACCATTAAACATTTCTGTTTCGGACTAACCGGCAAACAACATTTTTTTTTAGACCAACTGACCAGATAATTTTATTCTAAACTGATAAAAAAATTTCTTACAAAAAATAATTTTTTTAGATCAAAAAAAAAATTTTTTTAGAACTTAAAAAAATTTTTTTAAAGGAAAGGATTTTGTTTTAGCCCAAAAAACTTTTTTTTGAGACCAAATAAATAGTTATTAGACCAAAAAAAAGTTTTTTTAGAAAAAAAATGGTTTTTTAGACCTTCAAAATTTTTTTTAAAGAAAAGGAATTTTTTTAGCCCAAAGAACATTTTTTTTAGACCCAAAACTTTTTTATTACACCTAGAAAATCTTTTTTAAAAACAACAATATTTTTTTTTCAGCCAAAAGTTTTTAGACCTTTAAAAATAAAATTTTTTAAAGGGAAGGATGTTTTTTGTAGCACAAAAAACATTTTTGTTGACCCAAAAAAATATTTGTTTGGACAAAAAAAAAAGATTTAGACCAAAAAAGTGGTCTTTTAGTCCTAAAAAAATTTTGTAGACCAATTAAAAAAATTTTTAGACTGAACAAAAAATTTTTAAAGAAAAGGATTTTTTTTTTTGGCACAAAAAACTTTTTTTTGACCAAAAAAAAGGTTTAATAGACTTAAATAATTCTTTATAAGGAAAGGATATTTTTTAGCCCAAATAAAAATTTTTTAGACCAATGAAAAATTTTAAAGAATAGAATATTTTTTTTTAGCCCAATAAAACTTTTGTTTAGACCCAAAAATATTTCATTAGACCAAAAAAATTTTAGACCAAAATAAATGATTTTTAGACCTAAAACAAATTTTTTAAGAAAAAAAAATATTTTTAGGCCAAAAAAATTTTGTTTTGGACCAAAAAAATTTTAGTAGATGTAAAAAAAAATGTATTAAACCCCAAACAAATTTTTAAAGGAAAAAATATTTCTTTTAGCCCATGAAACTTTTTTGTCAGCCTAAATTTTTTTTTTACCTAAAAATTTTGGTTAAAAACAAGTATATATTTTTTGGCACAAAAAACTTTTTCTTAGACCAAATAAATTTTTAGTAGGCCAAAAAAAAAGGTTTTTTAGACCAAAGAAAATCTGTTAAAGAAGGAGATATTTATTTTAGCACAAAAAATGTTAGGTTGACCAAAAAAAAAATATCAAAGACAATGATTTTTTTTTTGCCCCAAAAGATTTTTATAAGACCCAAAAATATTTTATTAGATATTTCAAAGGAATGGATTTTTTGACATAACACAAATTTTTTAAAGACAAGGATATTTTTTAAAGCCCAAAAAAAGTTTTTTGTAGACCAAATAAATTTTTATTAGACCAAAAAAAAACTTTCAGACCCAAAAATATTTTATTTGACCAAAAAAATTTTTAGATCAAAGGAAAGGATTTTTAGACCTAAAACAATTTTTTTTAAAGAAAATGATTTTTTTTAGTCCAAAATAAAAGATTTTTTCGACGAAATAAATTTTTATTAGACCAAAAAAAAAACTTTTTGAGACCTAAAAATATTTTATTAGACCAAAAGATTTTTTTTGACCAAAGTAAATGATCTTTTGACCTAAAACAAATTTTTTTAAGAAAAAAATATATTTTTAGGCCAAAACAATTTTATTTTGGAACAAAAAAATTTTAGTAGACCAAAAAAGATTTTTTAGACCCAAAAAAATTTTTTAAAGGAAAGAATATTTCTTTTAGCCCAAAACTTTTTTGTCAGCCTAAAAAAATTTTGTTAGACCAAACAAAATTTTTTTGACAAAAAAAGGTTTTTTAGACGTAGCAAATTTTTTCAAAGAAAAGGATATTTAACCCAAAAAAATCTTGAGACCGAAAAAATAGATTTTTGCACAAAAAAAATTTTTTTTGACCTAAAAATTTTAAATTTTAATTGTTAAAAACAAGTGTATTTTTTTGGCACAAACAAATTTTTCTTAGACCAAATAAATTTTTACTAGGCCAAAAAAAAAGGTTTTTGAGACCAAAAAAAATCTTTTAAAGAAGAGGATATTTACTTTAGCACAAAAAAAATTCTTTTGACTAAAAAAATGGTGTTTTAGACCAAAAAGATGTTAGGTTGACCAAATAAAAATTTTTAAAGAAAATTATTTTGTTTCAGCCCAAAAATTTTTTGTAAGACCCAAAAATATTTTATTAGACCAAAGAGAATTTTTTAGACCAAAGGAAAGGATTTTTAGACCTAACACAAATTTTTTAAAGACAAGGATATTTTTTTAAAGCCCAAAAAAAGTTTTTTTTAGACCAAATAAATTTTTATTAGACCAAAAAAAAAATTTTTCAGACCCGAAAATATTTTATCAGACCAAAAAAATTTTTAGATCAAAGGAAAGGATTTTTACACCTAAAACAATTTTTTTTAAAGAAAATGATATTTTTTTTAGCCCCCAAAAAAAGATTTATTCGACAAAATAAATTTTTATTAGACCAGAAAAAAAACTTTTTGAGACCCAAAAATATTTTATTTAAGAAAATATGTTTTTAGGCCAAAAAAAAATTTATTTTGGACCAAATAAATTTTTAGTAGGCCAAAAAAAAAGGTTTTTTAGACCAAAAAAAATCTTTTAAAGAAGATGATATTTATTTTAGCACAAAAACAAAACTTTTGTAGACTAAAAAAAATGGTGTTTTAGACCAAAAAAATGTTACGTTGACCAAAAAAAAAATATCAAAGAAAATGATTTTTTTTTTGCCCCAAAAGATTTTTATAAGACCCAAAAATATTTTATTAGACCAAAAAAATCTTTGTAAGACCCAAAAATATTTTATTAAACCAAAGAAAATTTTTTAGACCAAAGGAAAGGATTTTTAGACCTAACACAAATTTTTTAAAGACAAGGATATTTTTTTAAAGCCCAAAAAAAGGTTTTTTTAGACCAAATAAAATTTTATTAGACCAAAAAAAAACTTTTTCAGACCCGAAAATATTTTATTAGACCAAAAAAAGTTTTAGATCAAAGGAAAGGATTTGTAGACCTAAAACAAATTTTTTTAAGAAAAAAATATATTTTTAGGCCAAAAACAATTTATTTTGGAACAATAAAATTTTAGTATACCAAAAAAAATTTTTTAGACCCAAAAAAAATTTTTAAAGGAAAGAATATTTATTTTAGCCCAAAACTTTTTTGTCAGCCTAAAATAAATTTGTGAGACCAAACAAAATTTTTTAGAAAAAAAAAAGGTTTTTAATAGGTAAGAAATTTTTTCAAAGAAAAGGATATTTAACCCAAAAAAAATTTTGATACCCAAAAAATTGATTTGTGCACAAAAAATTTTTTTTTGACCTAAAAAAGTTTTTTAAAAACAAGTTTGTTTTTTTTTGGCACAAAAAACATTTTCTTAGACCAAATAAATTTTCAGTAGGCCAAAAAAAGGTTTTTTAGACCAAAAAAAATCTTTTAAAGAAGAGGATATTTACTTTAGCACAAAAAAAATTATTTTGACTAAAAAAATGGTGTTTTAGACCAAAAAAATGTTAGGTTTACCAAAAAAAGAATATCACAGAAAATGATTTTTTTTTACCCCAAAAGATCTTTATAAGACCCAAAAATATTTTATTAGACCAAAGAAAATTTTTTAGACCAAAGGAATGGATTTTTAGACCTAACAAAAATTTTTTTGAGAAAAACATATATTTTTAGGCCAAAAAAATTTATTTTGGAACAAAAGAATTTTAGTAGACCAAAAAAAAAGACAAGGATATTTTTTTAAAGCCCAAAAAAAGTTTTTATTAGACCAAATATATTTTTATTAGACAAAAAAAAAACTTTTTCAGACCCGAAAATATTTTATGAGACCAAAAAAATTTTTAGATCAAAGGAAAGGATTTTTAGACCTAAAACAATTTTTTTTAAAGAAAATGATATTTTTTTAGCCCAAAATAAAAGATTTTTTCGAAAAAAATAAATTTTTATTAGACCAAAAAAGAATTTTTGACCAAAGTAAATCATTTTAAGACCTAAAACAAATTTCTTTAAGAAAAAAATATATTTTTAGGCCAAAAAAAATTGATTTTGGAAGGAAAGAATACTTCTTTTAGCCCAAAACTTTTTTGTCAGCCTAAAAAAATTTTGTTAGACCAAACAACATTTTTTAGACAAAAAAAAGGTTTTTTAGACGTAGCAAATTTTTTCAACGAAAAGGATATTTAACCCAAATAAAATTTTGAGACCGAAAAAATAAATAAATAAAAAAACAAGTGTATTTTTTGGCACAAAAAACTTTTTCTTAGACCAAATAAATTTTTACTAGGCCAAAAAAAAAGGTTTTTTAGACCAAAAAAAATCTTTTAGAGAAGAGGATATCTATTTTAGCACAAAAAAAACTTTGTCAGACTAAAAAAATGGTTTTTTAGACCAAAAAATGTTAGGTTGACCAAAAAAAAATTTTTAAAGAAATTGATTTTTTTTCTGCCCAAAAAAATTTTTGTAAGACCCAAAAATATTTTATTAGACCAAAGAAAATTTTTTAGACCAAAGGAATGGATTTTTAGACATAACACAATTTTTTAAAGACAAGGATATTTTTTTAAAACCCAAAAAGTTTTTTTTATACCAAATAAATTTTTATTAGACCAAAAAAAAACTTTTTCAGACCTGAAAATATTTTATTAGACCAAAAACATTTTTAGATCAAAGGAAAAGATTTTTAGACCTAAAACAATTTTTTTAAAGAAAATAATATTTTTTTAGTCCAAAATAAAAATTTTTTTCGACAAAATAAATTTTGATTAGACCAAAAAAAAACTTTTTTCAACCAAACAAAAATTTTCTAAAGGTAAGATATATTTTTTAGCCTAAAACAAATTTTTTTTTCGACAAAATACATTTTTATTAGACCAAAAAAAACCCTTTTTCAGACCCAAAAATATTTTATAAAAAAACAATTTTTTTAATGAAAAAAATGTATGTATAGGCCAAAAAGAATTTTTTTTTGACCAAATAAATTTTTTAGACCCAAAAAATTTTTTTAACGGAAACAACAATCTTTTAGCCTAAAAACATTTTGTTAGACCAAAATAAATTTTTTTAGACAAAAAAAGGTTTTTTAGACATACAAACTTTTTTCAAAGAAAAGTATATTTTCTTTGGCACAAAAACCTTTTCTGAGACCAAATGAATTTTTAGTAGGCCAAAATAAAAGGTTTTTTAGACCAAAAAAAATCTTTTAAAGAAGAGGATATTTATTTTAGCATAAACAAAATTTTTGAGAGTAAGAAAATGGTGTTTTAGACCAAGAAAATGTTAGATTGACCGAAAATGAAATTTTTAAAGAAAATGATTTTTTTTTTGCCCCCAAAAAGTTTTTTTAGACCCAAAAATATTTTTTTAGACCAAAGTAAATTTTTTATACCGAAAGAAAGGCTTTTTAGACCTAACACAAATTTTTTAAAGAAAAGGATATTTTTTTAAAGCCCAAAAAAGTTTTTTGTAGACCAAATAAATTTTTATTAGACTAAAAAAAAACTTTTTCAGACCCAAAAATATTTTATTAGACCAAAAAATTTTTAGATCAAAGGAAAGGATTTTTAGACCTAAAACAATTTCTTTAAATATAATGGTATTTTCTTAGCCCAAAATAAAAAATTTTTTCCACAAAATAAATTTTAATTAGACCAAAAAAAAAAAATTTTTTTCAGACCCAAAAATATTTTATTAGACGAAAAAAATTTATTAGACCAAATAAATTTTTATTAGACCACTAAAAGGTTTTTTGAGACCAAAAACAAATATTTTAAAGAATATTTATTTTAGCCCAAAAAACCTTTTTTTTATACTGAAAAAAAAATGGTTTTCTAGACCAAAAAAATGTTAGGTTGACCTAAAAAATTTTTTTAAAGAAAATGATTTTTTTATTTTACCAAAACATCTTGTTTTTTAGGCGAAATACATTTTTTTTAGTCCAAGAAAACTTTTTTTTAGACCCAAAAATATTTTATTAGACCAAAGAAAATTTTTTTGACCAAAGGAAAGGATTTTCCGACCTAACACAAATTTTTTAAAGAAAAAGATATTTTTTGTAGTCCTAAAAATTTTTTTTTAGACCAAATAAATTTTCATTAGACCAAAAGAAAGGTTTCAAAAACTTTTTAAAGAAAAATACATTTTTCTTGGCCCAAAAAACTTTTTTGTCTACCAAAAAAAAGTTTTGAAAATAAAAAAATTTTTCTTTAATTAAAAAGATTTTTTTCGTGCCAAAAAACCTTTTTTTTCAGAGCCAAAAATTTTTTATTACACCTCAATAAAAAAGGATTTTTAGACCGAAAAAAATTATATTAGATCAACAAAAGGTATTGTAGACCTAAAAAACTTTTTTTAATGACAAGAAAATTTTTCGTGGTCCATAAAACTTTTTTTTCTACCAAAAAAAGGTTTTTAAACTTAAAAAAATTCCTTTTTAAAGAAAAAGTTTTTTTTCTTGCCCAAAAAAATTTTTTTTTGGACCCAAAAAAAATTATTGGACCTCAAAAAATTTTGTAGACCAATAAAATTTTTTTTTATTAGACCAAAAGAAAGGGTTTTTAAACCTAAAAAATGTTTTTTAAAGAAAAAGATTTTTTTCTTGCCCAAATAGCTGTTTTTTAGACCCAAAAATATTTTAATAGACCTCAACAAATTTTGTAGACCAATAAAAAAGGTTCTTTAGACCAAATAAATTTTTATTAGAC
This sequence comes from Antennarius maculatus, assembly GCA_013358685.1. Classification (NCBI taxonomy): domain Eukaryota; kingdom Metazoa; phylum Chordata; class Actinopteri; order Lophiiformes; family Antennariidae; genus Antennarius; species Antennarius maculatus. The sequence goes on from CM023616.1 coordinate 21,446,898, forward strand.
CAAAACAAATTTTTGAAGACCAAAAAATATTTTAAAGAAAAATTTTTTTCTTGCCCCAAAAACTTTTTTTTAGACCTACAAAAATTTTTATCAAATCTAAAAGTAATTTTGTGGACCAATTTAAAAATCGTTTCTAGACCTAATAATTTTTTTTAAACAAAACGATTTTTTTTTAGCCCCAAAAAACTTTTTTTTGGTCCAAATAAATTTTTATTAGACCAAAAAACAGGTTTTGTACACCTAAAAATTTTTTTAAAGAAACTGATATTTTCTCTAGCCCCATATTTTTCTTGGCCCAAAAAACTTTTTCTTAAATTCTTAAATTTTTTTAAAGAAAAGCTTTTTTTTTTTGTCCAAAAAACTTTTTTTTAGACCTACAACAATTTTATTAGACCTAAAAGAAATTTTGTAGACCAAATTAAAAAGTGTTTTTAGGCCTAAAAAAATTCTTTTTAAAGAAAAGGATATTTTTTTAGCCGACAAAAACTTTTATTTAGAGTACATAAATTTTTATCAGACCAAAAAAAATTTTTGAGACCAAAAACATTTTTTGACAACCAAAAAATATTTTTAAAGAAAATTTTTTTTCTTGTCCCCAAAACTTTTTTTTAGACCTACAACAATTTTATTAGACCTAAAAGAAATTTTGTAGACCAAATTAAAAAGTGTTTTTAGGCCTAAAAAATTCTTTTTAAAGAAAAGAATATTTTTTTAGCCCACAAAAACTTTTTTTTAGACTAAATAAGTTTTTATTAGACCACGAAAAAGGTTTTGTAGACCTACAACAAAATTATTTTTAAAGAAAACGATTTTTTTCTCGGCCAAAGAACTTTTTTTTTGACCCAAAAATATTTTATTAGACCTAAAAAAAATTTAGTAGACCAATAAAAAAGGTTTTTTAGACCGAAAAAATGATTTTTGGTCATAAAGTTTTTTTAGACAAAATAAATTTTTATTAGACCACAAAACATTTGTTTTGACCAAAAATGATTTTTGAAACCAAAAATAAAATTTTTTAAGAAAGGGATATTTTGTCTAGCCCTATATTTTCCTTGGCCCAAAAACATTTTTTTTAGACCGAATAAATTTTTATTAGACCATTAAAAGGGTTATTGAGAGCACAAAAAAGTTTTTAAAGAAAAGGATATTTAATTTTTTCGCACACAATAACTTTTTATAGACCCAATAAATTTTTATTAGACCAAAAAAAATTTTTGAGACCAAAAGACTTTTTTTTAGACCTACAAAATTTTTATCATACCTAAAGGTAATTTTGTGGACCAAATTAAAAAGCGTTTCTAAAATTTTTAAAGAAAAGGATTTTTTCTTAGCCCCAAAAAACCTTTTTTTGGTCCAAATAAATTTTTATTAGACCAAAAAAAAGGTTTTGTATACCTAAAAAAATTTTGAAAGAAAGGGATATTTTCTCTAGCCCCATATTTTTCTTGGCCCCAAAAACTTTTTATCTACCAAACAAATGGTTTTTTAAACCTAAAAAATTTTTTTTAAAGAAAAGCATATTTTTTTAGCCCACAAAAACTTTTTTTCTAGACTAAATAAATTTTTATTAGACCCCAAAAAAGTTTTAGACCAAAAAATATTTTTAAAGAAATTTTTTTTCTTGCCCCAAAAACTTTTTTTTAGACCTACAAAATTTTTTATCAAACCTAAAAGTAATTCTGTGGACCAAATTAAAGTGTTTGTTGACCTAAAAAAATTTTTTTAAAGAAAAGGATATTTTTTTAGCTCCCAAAAACTTTTTTTTGGTCCAAATAAATTTTTATTAAACCATTAAAAAGGTTATTTAGAGCACAAAAATTTTTTTTTAAAGTAAAGGATATTTTTTTGGACCAAAAAAGTGTTTAGACCAAATAAATTTTTATTCGACCAAAAAAAATTTTTTTTAGACAAAAACAAACTTTTTGATACCCCAAAAAAAAATTTTAAGACCAAAAAATATTTTTGAAGAAAAGGATTTTTTTTCTCCCCAAATAGTTTTCTTTAGACCAAAAAATATTTTTGAAGAAAAGGATTTTTTTCTCCCCAAATAGTTTTCTTTAGACCAAAAAATATTTTTAAAGAAAAGGATATTTTTTTTAGACCAATAAAATTTTTATTAGACCCAAAAAACTTTCTTAGACTAAAAAAAAATTTTTGCCAAAAAACAATTTTTTTCATTTGTTGGTCAGTCAGTCTGCCTAAAAAAATTATTTTTCAACCAATCGGTCAGTCAGTCTAAAGAAATTTAGGTTGATCTTTCAGTCTAAAATTTTATTTTTTTTTGACCAGTGGGTCGGTCCGTCTAAAAAAAATTTCTTTCAACCCATCGATTGGTCTTAAAAAATTGGTCGGTTGGGTGGTTGGTCGGTCGGTGGATTGTCTAAGTTGTTTTTTGTTCAATCAGTTATTTAAAAAAAAATTTTTTTATCGGTCAGTCTAAAACATTTTTTTCTTAATGTTTTTTGATCGGTGGCGTTCAATAACCAATTAACTCTGAACTGATGATGAATCCTGTAGCAGGTTCCTGTTTGATTCAGCCGCATTAGCCCAGCAGGGGGCCTCCTCACACTGGTCATTTGCTGTGTCCTCAAGTAAAGAATGAGATAGAAGTTATTGATAATCAAACAGCTAATTATGTGACCATCTGCGGGTCTTGAATTAAAATCAACTCAAATTATTTTAAAACCCATTTCAATTATTTTAAAACCGATCTTAATTACTAATCAGTTGAAGCAATAATTGTTTTTAATTGTTAATGTCAATTACAGGACATTAAAACAACACAAATAAAATTCTCTAGTACTGTAACGTAACTTCAACATCTTTACCTCTGCGGAATGAATTTTCTCCTGAGGGGTGTTGAGGCTTTAATCCACTGAGGTGTTCCACCACACTGATATGAACGACATGCTGATGTCACTTCCTGGTCATCAGACGTCAGACACGCCCCTTTGTGTTTGATAACTCTTTTTTTTAATTTGCTGTTTTATTTGCATTAAGTTTCTCATTTAACTCCATCAATCCATTAACATCAACCAGCAAAACATTCAGAGCTCAATGGGTAAAGCTTCTAGACAGAAACCTGACCCCACCAACATTGGTTCCTACATATTTCAGATGCTACAGAGATAAAAGATAATCTGATAACATAAAAACCACATATAATTAATTAAAATACAGGTACATTACTTTTCGAGTTAAGTTGTTCTTGATTATAAATCAGTTAAGTCAGTTTTTCACCCGACTTAACTTCTGTCTACAACAAATTAAAAAAGAAAATCTCTAAAAAAACATTAAAAATACATCATATCATGTTACTGTACAATAATTAAGAATAAAACCATATATTCATGTCAAAATACGTACGTGACCATTAAGCGTCGCTCATGATTGCTTTGAATTCAGATTAGTTTACTCTGAATCTTTGCTCCATATAATTTAATCCTTGAGGAACAGAAGAAAACACTTCAAGGAACATTCCGCCAGTTTTTCTGTGAATCAAACAACAAAAGTGAAGTCAACTTTATTTATAAAGCTATGAATCACTGTCTGGCCTTTCTCTAGACCTCCTGCCTGGCAGTTCACAACTCAGTGAAGTCCGTCATCATCAAGTGGAGAAAATATGGCAACAGTGACGTTACCAAGAACACAACATCCTTCAACAATTGACGATAAGATGAGAAGAAAACAATAAAAGAATAAAACAATTAAATAAATCACGAGTGATGCTAAACGGAAGATAATAAAACTATACACGCACATTCTAATACGACATAAAACAGACGCCCCGTCCTGGATTTGAACCCACGTCCCTCCGTCCCTAGTTGGTGTCTTTCTCCACTGAACCATCTTCAGTGTTGAAGGAACCATCAGCACAAACCCAGATACCAGATGAAGAGCCTGGAATAGAAGTTCAGCAGCTCTCATGCAGCAACAAACAAACAACAAAAATGTAAACTGATTAAATATTTCCACCAGTGAATTTCCTCATGAAAGCTCCGCCCACAGCCAAAAGCGACCAAAACTTCAGCCACAAAGAAAAGGAACTGGAATCCACACATATATGTATGAATGTTTAACAAATCAATAAAGGATTCTGATTGGTTGATGAGAGCTGCTGACCTTCTAGTCCAGGTCCTTCATCTGCTATCTGGTTTGTGCTGATGGTTCCTTCAGCGCTGAAGATGGTTCAGTGGAGAAAGACACCGCCTGGAGACGGAAAGACGCGGGTTCAAATCCAGGACGGGGCATCAGGTAGGAACCGAATACACGTGAGTGTGTGTGGGGGCAAAAACAACAAAAACTAAACGTTGCGATTTTCGGTTGCGATTTACGGTTCCACATTTCCACTTGCGTATTTCCAACTTCAACTTCATCAATTTCACCCAACTGGACTCCAAGGGACGAAACAGGTAAGTAGGGTAGTTAGCTAAGCTGACTACCCTTTTAGCTAAACTAACTACCCTTTAAAACATTTAGTTGGCTGTTCTCAGACTGATGTGTCCACAATGAACAACACCACCTGCTGGAGGGAGGTGGGTACAAAATCAGCAGAGCAGATCTCATTCTGTCCCATTCTGGTGGATTTTTACAACAATTTGAATCCAACATTTTTCTGTTACGAGTTGTTTGACTTACAAGATCAACCATGGAATTAATTAAAATCGTATGTCCTGGTACTACTATATACTATATGTACTATATATGTATGTATGTATGTTGTAATGAATCAGCTTTTATTTGTAAAGCGATTAATCACATCAAAAGACATTTTGACACGCTTTTACAGGCAGAGAAACTCAAGAGAACCCTCCAGGGCAAGTATAAGCAACAGCTATGGGGAAAAACTCCCCCCATTGACAAACTCCGGACAGGACCCAGACTCTGAAGGGCGGTTATCCACCTTGACCGGTTGGATGGAAAGAAATACAATGGAGATAGAGACAGGGCAAAGGAAAGATCAATGAAGGATTCTGATTGGTCCAGGAGTCCTGCTGAACTTCTAGTCCAGGTCCTTCATCTGGTATCTGGGTATCAGCGCTGAAGACGGTTCAGTGGAGAAAGACGCCGCCTGGAGACGGAGAGCTGTGGGTTCAAATCCAGCAGAGGGCGTCAGATTTATGTCATATTTAAATACTTATGTAAACAGTGTGACCTCGCGCATTCGTGCATCAACGCTCATGACTTCACCTTCTTCTTTTCCTTTCGGCTTTTCCCTTCAGGGGTCGCCACAACGAATCAGTTGCCTCCATCTATCCTTGTCTTCTGCTTCCTCTTCTCTCACACCAACTACCTTCATGTCCTCTTTCACTACATCCGTAAACCTCCTCTGTGCTCCTGTGGAGCATACCCACTAACAACATTGACCATTACACCTTCTATTTCTAGCTTCAGACTCATCACTCTATCCGACACTCTTTTTACCTCCAGGACATTCCTAACAAACTCCTCCTTCAAGATAACTCCTACTCCATTTCTCTTCCCATCTACACCATGATAGAACAACTTGAACCCTGCTCCTAAACTTCTAGCCTTGCTACCTTTCCACCTGGTCTCCTGGACACACAGTATGTCTACCTTCCTCCTCTGCATCATGTCAACCAACTCTCTACCTTTTCCTGTCATAGTTCCAACATTCAGCGTCCCTACTCTCAGTCCTATACTCTTGACTCTTCTCTCTCTTCTTACGAACACACTTTCCTCCTCTCTTTCTCCGACCAACAGTAGTCCAATTTCCACCGGCACCCTGTAGGTCAACAGCACCGATGGCGGTCATTGTTAACCCGGGCCTCGACCGATCCAGTATAGAAGTCATACATTTGATTGACATGTTTGATTTGGCAAAAGTTTAACGTCAGATGCCCTTCCTGACACAACCCTCTGCATTTATCTAGGCTTGGGACCGGCACAATAAGACACTGGCTTGTGCCCTCTTGGGGCTACATTTAGACCTGGTACTAAACTATTGTGTGTAAAGTACTGGTACTGGACTAATCTGTATAGAGTACTGGTACTTAATTAGTCTGTATAGGGTACTGGTATAGGATAGTATGTATAGACTGCTCTTACTGGACTAGTCTGTCTAAAGTATAGGTGCTAGACTAGTTTGTGTGAAGACCTGATACTAGGCTAGTCTCTCTAGAGTCCTGGTACTGAATTAGTGTGTATAGACTACTCTTAGTGGACTAGTCTATGTACTCTTGGTACTAGACTAGCCTGTGTAGAGTCCTGGTACTAGGCTAGTCTCTCTAGAGTACTGGCACTGGGCTGGACTTCAGAATGTCTTGTTTTACAGAAGCACTAAAGTTGACCGGTTTGAAAACGTCATGTTGGTGGGTTGGGGACAAACACCGTTTGATTGGACGCTTGTGGAGTCTCCTCTGTGAGTGGACGGATCCTTTGACCTGCGGACAAAGGACAGGTGAGCAGCACTGAAGTCTGACAGGACAGAGGAGGAAGCTGCTGCTTAGCTTCAAACCCATTAGCGGTAAGTCGTAGGATTAGCCGCTGATCTGCTGCTAATGGGATCACAGTTGATCACGGGGTTGGACGCCGACTCGCTGCTCGCCCACATTCACACCTTTTCTTCTGACGAACGCTTCTGACACAGTTTTATGAGAATATTTTTTGGCAATCTGATGGCAGACCCCTCTGCCCCTCCAGCAAGGTGGACGGTCCTGACCTGTACTTCAGCATTATGGGTCTGAAAGCAGGAATTCTGGACGAGCCGTGTTCTTCACCGTCTTTGTGGAACAGATTAAATTTCTGAACTTTCTCGAACTGCTTCTTCAACGCTTGAGAGTTTGTAGCTTGGGTCCTCCTGACGTCTCACAATGCCGTTCATGCCGGTAAAGTTCACCCTGCAGAAGCGGGTGAAGCTTGCTCAGGCTCTATGGATGCTCTACTGGCTCTCGGTCATCGTGGGCATCCTCATCTTCAGCCTCGGCATCTTCTTCAAGATTGAGCTGAGGAAGAGAAGCGAAATGATGGACAACAATGAGAGCCACTTAGTGCCCAACTTGTTGATCCTGGTGGGCTTGCTGGCTTGCGGGGTCAACGCCTTCGGAGGGAAGGTCTGCCACGACTCCCTGGACCCCATCAAGTTCACCAAGTGGAAGCCAATGCTGAAGACGTACCTGCTGCTGTGCTGCGGCTTCAATGCGCTGCTGGTGGTCACGGCCTTACTCTGCTTCCTGATGCAGTTCGCCATGTACCTGACGCTGTCCGACGGCCTGAAGAACAGCATCAAGTTCTACAAGGACACGGACACGCCGGGGCGCTGCTTCATGAAGAGGACTCTGGATATGACGCAGATCGAGTTCCGCTGCTGTGGCAACAACAACTTCAGGGACTGGTTCGAGGTGCAGTGGATCAGCAATCGCTACCTGGACATGAGCAACGACGCCGTCAAAGAGTGAGTAGGAAACACTAATCGATAACTGACAATCAAACTGTTCCGGTAATTGATTTATCATTTTCATTTCATCATTTCTTGGGGGGATCAGATCGTCTCTTGATTCAAACATTCACAGTTTTCCTGCTGAATCAACCTTTAGACTCGGGGGGTGATGAAGATGTGTGTTAAGGGGGTCAGTGGAGGATAAATGAGGGATTTAAGGAGGTAAAAGTTCCTGCAGGAGGTCAATGTACCGGCTCCTCCTTAAGTCCATAATCTGCAAGGATCTGATTTCTACCCCCGCTGACATGACAAGGTTAAACCAACCTGGGAGCGCTTAATTCTCTCACCAGTGACGTTGCTGAAAAACCCTTCTCTGATCTAATTGTTAAAATCGGCACAGCTGATCAGATATGATCAATAACGGTCAGCTGACTGGTTGAAGGTCGGGGTCATCAATGCGTTTTGTGATTCGTTGCTCTTTCAGCACTAATGGACTTAAGAGATATTTCTCTCTGAGATTATTCTGCATCATCCAATTTTAACCTCCCGTCAACTGCAGGTCATGTCCCTGACCTGCTCCTGTCAATCATCCTCAGGCTCCACCCCCTCAGTGGAGGTGACATCATCATCTAAATGTTAAATGCTAAATGATGATGAACACATGTTAAATCCAGGATCATTCCTCTCGCGCCATCATTAGGATGAATGCTATACCTGCCTCCAAACATGCTAACAGTGATAAACAGGAAATGATGCAGTGATATTCACCCATGATAAATGTTTGGTTGATATGACTTCTTGCTAGCCTGGTAGTGTCACATGCTAGATGACATGGTAGCTACAGATTATTAGCATGATGTCCTCCAGGTTTTCACTGAGGTGCTTCAGTAAAGGTAATGTTACTAGCTAACATCAATAACACTCTAGATATGTCCAAACAAAGCCTAGCTATGTCAACACATCTTGTTTTTACCAATATTTGTTTGTTTCAATCTGATTGGTTGGTGATGTTCCTCCTTTTCAACTTGAACTTAACCGTAACTGAAGGAATGTTTTCCTTTACGCCGATGACAGCCTGCTGTTTGTTAACGTCCTCCAACACAATGATGAACACAATGAATGATGTTTATTTATTTGTCTATGTAGTTTTCTGTTCCAGAAGGAAAGCAGATGTTTAAAGGTATTATAATGTTCAACCAGATGGTGGTGCTCCAGGAAATAATTCAGTCTCATTGAGAAGAGAAGGGAGTCAGTTTGGAAAGTCAAACTAAATAACTACAAAGAGACAAAACGACCGCAGAAACAAAACAAGAAACAAAAAAACAACAACCACAAAGAGACACAAAACAACAAGAAAAAAACAAAACTTAGAACCAAGGCAGTCAGAAACCGCAACATCCCGCGACACCCCTGAATTCAAAATTTTACCCTGACCTACTGGCATAAGTCAAAGATCAAAGCTCATGCTCTGTCCACCTAGTTTTCTCAAGGTCAAGGTCATCATCTCAGTTTCATCCCCTTTGCTGCCTGAGTATTGTGCTGTTTGTTTCATCTTTCTATCTGTAACGGGTGTGAAGATATTTGGTGGAGTAACGGACGAAAATACGGACAAACACGAACACTGATAATTACAATAAATCCCCTTAAATACAATAAACACAACAACGAGACACAAAACAACAAGAAACTAACAAAACAACCACAAAGAGACAAAATAACCAACATGAAAACACAAAATGCTAACATTGTTGTTGTCCTGCAGTCGTGTTCTCAGTAACGTGGAGGGGAAGTACCTGATGGACAGCGTCCCCTTCAGCTGCTGTAACCCCGGGTCACCGCGGCCCTGCATCCAGCATCACCTGACCAATAACTCCGCCCATTACGACTACGACCACCGCATCGAGGAGCTCAACATCTGGACCCGGGGCTGCCGCGAGGCCCTGTTCTCCTACTTCAGCAGCATGATGACTAGCATCGGCGTGCTAATCATTGCTACCATCATCCTGGAGGTGAGGATCCGTCCACAACGCCATCTGTAGGCACAGGTCAATGTTTCACGAAGTCCTCATCTTCATTTTCTTCCTAAGTCCAGCAAATTATTAGCTTAGCTTAGCAACCCAGGGGAAAGCAGCTAGCACAACTTCTCAAAAAATACCTAGAGAAAGTAATACTGATAAACATTAGTCTGATCGTCACTGGAGTCACATGATCAGTCGAAAAACCACTTCCTGTTTCTTGTATGATTCTTGTATCGTTATTGGCTAGATGGAGCCTGAACCGATTTTATTCTGGGGTGAACTTGAATTATAAATGACAGAATCTGATTGGACGTGAGGGCAAAAGAGGCGGGGCTATTGGAGTCTTGATGGAAGGGAAGGTGAGGGGAAACCGATGCTCTGAATTTGTGACGACTTTCTCTTGGAGGTGAAGAAAGGATCAATTCTAATCTTAATCTGCTCAATCTAAACGAGATCACACGGCACACCTGCACTACGTTATCTCCCTCAAACGCACCTGCTCTGATTAGCATTAGCGCTAACAGAAGCTAACAGAATCTACCCATTTAAAATACATATGTAGCATAAGTTTGTCCAGTATAAATAACAGACGTTGGCGTTGGGTTGGACTCGGAGGCAGCGGCGCCTTAATCTGCCGAGCGGTGGTCAGGCTCACCGCGGATCAGGGACTATTCTGGGGGGGGTTAATCCACTGCAGCAGCAGCAACAGGTTGCATTCTGGGAAGATCAAGATGAGGATGGTTCCTGAGAGGGAAGAGATTCGTTATGTGGGTCAAAACAACAAGTTTGACCCGAAGTGCGATTTAAAAACCACATCCTGAGCTCAATCTGATTGGAGGATGCTGGTCTCAGGTCTGCCCTGTTGTTTTTTAATGAATGTAACCTGGACCAATCCCGTTGCAGCTTTATAAAGCTGTGGGATTTTGTCGCCCCAATCTTGTTTTCTATATCCATGACGTCAAAGTTAATAAACAACAATTTAGGATTTGTCTTGATTTCAAATGACATTTAAGTGAATCTTCCATAAATATTTTTATAAATTAAATAAAGGTCCCCCTAATGTCGCCCCCTACTGGTCTGGAGGTCAAAAAGCTGGGGAATCTCGAAAAAAGCGACATCTCAAAGATCTGATCATATGTTTGATATGATTTACTATTGATAATGTGTGTGTGTGTGTGTGTGTGTGTGTGTGTGTGTGTGTCAGACGGTGGACATGGCGGGGCTCAAGTACCTGACCACGGCCCTGGAGACGATGGAGGACCCCGATAACCCCGAGTGTGAGAGCGAGGGCTGGCTGCTGGAGAAGGGCGTGAAGGAGACGTTCAGCGAGCAGCTGGCCAAGCTGAAGATGCTCGGCAAGTCCAACCAGGTGGAAGAGGGGGGCGGGGACGCACAGGGGGCCACCTGAGAGCCCCGCCCACCAGAGGACTGAGGGCTACGCCCTTGCCAAGTCCCCACACCCCCACAGGAAACAAGGGCGTGAGAGAGATCTCCACTGTCTTCGCATGTACCATTGTACGCGTTGTGCACGCACACACACACACACACACACACACACACACACACACACTGAATGCTTTCTGTAAATATGTTGATCAGAGTCTATTTTTGAACAGGAGGAACAAAAACCTGCTGCTGTAAATAAAACATCTGAGTAAATATTTAAATTTATAAATTATAAAAAAAACCTCCCCCCCTCCCCAAAACATCCCCTCGACCCCGCCACCCCCCCCACCATCAAGACTTGATGCCAGAACCCGACGGATACGTGATCCCTTATCACCGATCAGGGATCACGTTGATCGATCCGGTCCATCCAGCAGAGGGCGCCGAACGTAAAAACAGCCACATTTTAAATTTGATATATTTTTGCCAAACTTTTTTTGTCGCCGTGACGACTGAACGCATCACCGTCAGCTGGTTTACATCCAGTTTGGTTTTTGTATCTCACACAGTAAGTATTGATTATTGATCGGACCACTTGTCTGATCTCTGTCCAAAACATTGTTGCAGTACCACCCCCGACCACCAGAGGTCACTACAATATGCAGAGGTGTTTATTTTCACACATTATTATTGTTTCATTTGTTGTCAGGTGAAGAACCGGTAGCTAACATTAATGCTAACACATAGAACCTGAAGAACATGACCTGTGGAACACGTGAGGGCGGGGCCAAACCCGTCCGTTCTGATTTAGCGTGTCCAATCAGGGCCCTCCGGTTC